>OZ025250.1:13792339-13902069 GCA_964019135.1 Arenicola marina
ATTTACACACATATAACGACCGCAGGGTCGGAAAAGGTACATAAATAACAGAAAAAACACTGACTGTAGATGATAAAACGGGCGTGCGGAGTTCTTTACCAGACAGAAAACTACACCTTCACAGGTTGAATGTTGGTGCGCGATGGTGAAACCTGTTGACATATGGCGCCCAGTTGTGTGCTCAGCAAGGGGGGGGGGTGGCGGCGTCAACATGGGGGGTGTCAAAGAGGGTATGTCAAGGGGGGTTGGGGGTGTCAAAAGACTGGGGGGGGGAGGTCAATGGTGGGGTGGGGGAAGAGGCAAATATGGCCCTCAATTCATGACGCGACCCCAAGGGCAAAACTAACCCCAGCGGACCAAACTCTACCATAAGGACATAACTCCACAGATGGAGAGGGGCACAAAACATCCAAATCTGAGGTTGACAAGCCAACAAACAAGGTTTTCCGTCTGAACAAATAGCTCCCTTCAGATCTGGACGATGTATATATACATATATATACAGTCCCGTAGGTGGTTTTTTTTCTCTCTTTACGACCGCCGAGGAGGAGTGGTAAAGTGTTAGGTTCTGGTATGTAACACAGGGAGGCTGGAAGTCAGGGGTGGGTATGCACGTCCCCCGGTCTGCAGTGTGTTCTGGTATGTAACACAGGGAGGCTGGAAGTCAGGGGTGGGTATGCACGTCCCCCGGTCTGCAGTGTGTTCTGGTATGTAACACAGGGCGGCTGGAAGTCAGGGGTGGGTATGCACGTCCCCCGGTCTGCAGTGTGTTCTGGTATCTAACACAGGGAGGCTGGAAGTCAGGGGTGGGTATGCACGTCCCCCGGTCTGCAGTGTGTTCTGATATGTAACACAGGGAGGCTGGGAGTCAGGGGTGGGTATGCACGTCCCCCGGTCTGCAGTGTGTTCTGATATGTAACACAGGGAGGCTGGAAGTCAGGGGTGGGTATGCACGTCCCCCGGTCTGCAGTGTGTTCTGGTATGTAACACAGGGAGGCTGGAAGTCAGGGGTGGGTATGCACGTCCCCCGGTCTGCAGTGTGTTCTGATATGTAACACAGGGCGGCTGGAAGTCAGGGGTGGGTATGCACGTCCCCCGGTCTGCAGTGTGTTCTGGTATGTAACACAGGGAGGCTGGAAGTCAGGGGTGGGTATGCACGTCCCCCGGTCTGCAGTGTGTTCTGGTATGTAACACAGGGCGGCTGGAAGTCAGGGGTGGGTATGCACGTCCCCCGGTCTGCAGCGTGTTCTGGTATGTAACACAGGGAGGCTGGAAGTCAGGGGTGGGTATGCACGTCCCCCGGTCTGCAGTGTGTTCTGGTATGTAACACAGGGAGGCTGGAAGTCAGGGGTGGGTATGCACGTCCCCCGGTCTGCAGTGTGTTCTGGTATGTAACACAGGGAGGCTGGAAGTCAGGGGTGGGTATGCACGTCCCCCGGTCTGCAGTGTGTTCTGGTATGTAACACAGGGCGGCTGGAAGTCAGGGGTGGGTATGCACGTCCCCCGGTCTGCAGTGTGTTCTGGTATGTAACACAGGGAGACTGGAAGTCAGGGGTGGGTATGCACGTCCCCCGGTCTGCAGTGTGTTCTGGTATGTAACACAGGGAGGCTGGAAGTCAGGGGTGGGTATGCACGTCCCCCGGTCTGCAGTGTGTTCTGGTATGTAACACAGGGAGGCTGGAAGTCAGGGGTGGGTATGCACGTCCCCCGGTCTGCAGTGTGTTCTGGTATGTAACACAGGGCGGCTGGAAGTCAGGGGTGGGTATGCACGTCCCCCGGTCTGCAGTGTGTTCTGGTATGTAACACAGGGAGGCTGGAAGTCAGGGGTGGGTATGCACGTCCCCCGGTCTGCAGCGTGTTCTGGTATGTAACACAGGGCGGCTGGAAGTCAGGGGTGGGTATGCACGTCCCCCGGTCTGCAGTGTGTTCTGGTATGTAACACAGGGAGGCTGGAAGTCAGGGGTGGGTATGCACGTCCCCCGGTCTGCAGCGTGTTCTGATATGTAACACAGGGAGGCTGGAAGTCAGGGGTGGGTATGCACGTCCCCCGGTCTGCAGTGTGTTCTGGTATGTAACACAGGGCGGCTGGAAGTCAGGGGTGGGTATGCACGTCCCCCGGTCTGCAGTGTGTTCTGGTATGTAACACAGGGAGACTGGAAGTCAGGGGTGGGTATGCACGTCCCCCGGTCTGCAGTGTGTTCTGGTATGTAACACAGGGAGGCTGGAAGTCAGGGGTGGGTATGCACGTCCCCCGGTCTGCAGTGTGTTCTGGTATGTAACACAGGGCGGCTGGGAGTCAGGGGTGGGTATGCACGTCCCCCGGTCTGCAGTGTGTTCTGATATGTAACACAGGGAGGCTGGAAGTCAGGGGTGGGTATGCACGTCCCCCGGTCTGCAGTGTGTTCTGGTATGTAACACAGGGAGGCTGGAAGTCAGGGGTGGGTATGCACGTCCCCCGGTCTGCAGCGTGTTCTGATATGTAACACAGGGAGGCTGGAAGTCAGGGGTGGGTATGCACGTCCCCCGGTCTGCAGTGTGTTCTGGTATGTAACACAGGGCGGCTGGAAGTCAGGGGTGGGTATGCACGTCCCCCGGTCTGCAGTGTGTTCTGATATGTAACACAGGGAGGCTGGAAGTCAGGGGTGGGTATGCACGTCCCCCGGTCTGCAGTGTGTTCTGGTATGTAACACAGGGCGGCTGGAAGTCAGGGGTGGGTATGCACGTCCCCCGGTCTGCAGTGTGTTCTGGTATGTAACACAGGGCGGCTGGAAGTCAGGGGTGGGTATGCACGTCCCCCGGTCTGCAGCGTGTTCTGATATGTAACACAGGGAGGCTGGAAGTCAGGGGTGGGTATGCACGTCCCCCGGTCGGCAGTGTGTTCTGGTATGTAACACAGGGCGGCTGGAAGTCAGGGGTGGGTATGCACGTCCCCCGGTCTGCAGTGTGTTCTGATATGTAACACAGGGAGGCTGGAAGTCAGGGGTGGGTATGCACGTCCCCCGGTCGGCAGTGTGTTCTGGTATCTAACACAGGGCGGCTGGAAGTCAGGGGTGGGTATGCACGTCCCCCGGTCTGCAGTGTGTTCTGGTATCTAACACAGGGCGGCTGGAAGTCAGGGGTGGGTATGCACGTCCCCCGGTCTGCAGTGTGTTCTGGTATGTAACACAGGGAGGCTGGAAGTCAGGGGTGGGTGTGCACGTCCCCCGGTCTGCAGTGTGTTCTGGTATGTAACACAGGGCGGCTGGAAGTCAGGGGTGGGTATGCACGTCCCCCGGTCTGCAGTGTGTTCTGGTATGTAACACAGGGAGGCTGGAAGTCAGGGGTGGGTATGCACGTCCCCCGGTCTGCAGTGTGTTCTGGTATATAACACAGGGAGGCTGGAAGTCAGGGGTGGGTATGCACGTCCCCCGGTCTGCAGTGTGTTCTGGTATGTAACACAGGGAGGCTGGAAGTCAGGGGTGGGTGTGCACGTCCCCCGGTCTGCAGTGTGTTCTGGTATGTAACACAGGGCGGCTGGAAGTCAGGGGTGGGTATGCACGTCCCCCGGTCTGCAGTGTGTTCTGGTATGTAACACAGGGCGGCTGGAAGTCAGGGGTGGGTATGCACGTCCCCCGGTCTGCAGTGTGTTCTGGTATGTAACACAGGGAGGCTGGAAGTCAGGGGTGGGTATGCACGTCCCCCGGTCTGCAGTGTGTTCTGGTATATAACACAGGGAGGCTGGAAGTCAGGGGTGGGTATGCACGTCCCCCGGTCTGCAGTGTGTTCTGGTATGTAACACAGGGAGGCTGGAAGTCAGGGGTGGGTGTGCACGTCCCCCGGTCTGCAGTGTGTTCTGGTATGTAACACAGGGCGGCTGGAAGTCAGGGGTGGGTATGCACGTCCCCCGGTCTGCAGTGTGTTCTGGTATATAACACAGGGAGGCTGGAAGTCAGGGGTGGGTATGCACGTCCCCCGGTCTGCAGTGTGTTCTGGTATGTAACACAGGGAGGCTGGAAGTCAGGGGTGGGTATGCACGTCCCCCGGTCTGCAGTGTGTTCTGGTATGTAACACAGGGCGGCTGGAAGTCAGGGGTGGGTATGCACGTCCCCCGGTCTGCAGTGTGTTCTGGTATGTAACACAGGGCGGCTGGAAGTCAGGGGTGGGTATGCACGTCCCCCGGTCGGCAGTGTGTTCTGGTATGTAACACAGGGCGGCTGGAAGTCAGGGGTGGGTATGCACGTCCCCCGGTCTGCAGTGTGTTCTGGTATCTAACACAGGGCGGCTGGAAGTCAGGGGTGGGTATGCACGTCCCCCGGTCTGCAGTGTGTTCTGGTATGTAACACAGGGAGGCTGGAAGTCAGGGGTGGGTATGCACGTCCCCCGGTCGGCAGTGTGTTCTGGTATGTAACACAGGGAGGCTGGAAGTCAGGGGTGGGTATGCACGTCCCCCGGTCTGCAGTGTGTTCTGATATGTAACACAGGGAGGCTGGAAGTCAGGGGTGGGTATGCACGTCCCCCGGTCGGCAGTGTGTTCTGGTATGTAACACAGGGCGGCTGGAAGTCAGGGGTGGGTATGCACGTCCCCCGGTCTGCAGTGTGTTCTGGTATGTAACACAGGGAGACTGGAAGTCAGGGGTGGGTATGCACGTCCCCCGGTCTGCAGTGTGTTCTGGTATGTAACACAGGGCGGCTGGAAGTCAGGGGTGGGTATGCACGTCCCCCGGTCTGCAGTGTGTTCTGATATGTAACACAGGGAGGCTGGAAGTCAGGGGTGGGTATGCACGTCCCCCGGTCGGCAGTGTGTTCTGGTATGTAACACAGGGCGGCTGGAAGTCAGGGGTGGGTATGCACGTCCCCCGGTCTGCAGTGTGTTCTGGTATGTAACACAGGGAGACTGGAAGTCAGGGGTGGGTATGCACGTCCCCCGGTCTGCAGTGTGTTCTGGTATCTAACACAGGGAGGCTGGAAGTCAGGGGTGGGTATGCACGTCCCCCGGTCTGCAGTGTGTTCTGGTATGTAACACAGGGAGGCTGGAAGTCAGGGGTGGGTATGCACGTCCCCCGGTCTGCAGTGTGTTCTGATATGTAACACAGGGAGACTGGGAGTCAGGGGTGGGTATGCACGTCCCCCGGTCTGCAGTGTGTTCTGGTATCTAACACAGGGCGGCTGGAAGTCAGGGGTGGGTATGCACGTCCCCCGGTCTGCAGTGTGTTCTGGTATGTAACACAGGGCGGCTGGAAGTCAGGGGTGGGTATGCACGTCCCCCGGTCTGCAGTGTGTTCTGGTATGTAACACAGGGCGGCTGGAAGTCAGGGGTGGGTATGCACGTCCCCCGGTCTGCAGTGTGTTCTGGTATGTAACACAGGGAGACTGGAAGTCAGGGGTGGGTATGCACGTCCCCCGGTCTGCAGTGTGTTCTGGTATGTAACACAGGGCGGCTGGAAGTCAGGGGTGGGTATGCACGTCCCCCGGTCTGCAGTGTGTTCTGATATGTAACACAGGGAGGCTGGAAGTCAGGGGTGGGTATGCACGTCCCCCGGTCGGCAGTGTGTTCTGGTATGTAACACAGGGCGGCTGGAAGTCAGGGGTGGGTATGCACGTCCCCCGGTCTGCAGTGTGTTCTGGTATGTAACACAGGGCGGCTGGAAGTCAGGGGTGGGTATGCACGTCCCCCGGTCTGCAGTGTGTTCTGGTATGTAACACAGGGCGGCTGGAAGTCAGGGGTGGGTATGCACGTCCCCCGGTCTGCAGTGTGTTCTGGTATGTAACACAGGGCGGCTGGAAGTCAGGGGTGGGTATGCACGTCCCCCGGTCTGCAGTGTGTTCTGGTATGTAACACAGGGAGACTGGAAGTCAGGGGTGGGTATGCACGTCCCCCGGTCTGCAGTGTGTTCTGGTATCTAACACAGGGAGGCTGGAAGTCAGGGGTGGGTATGCACGTCCCCCGGTCTGCAGTGTGTTCTGGTATGTAACACAGGGCGGCTGGAAGTCAGGGGTGGGTATGCACGTCCCCCGGTCTGCAGTGTGTTCTGGTATGTAACACAGGGAGACTGGAAGTCAGGGGTGGGTATGCACGTCCCCCGGTCTGCAGTGTGTTCTGGTATCTAACACAGGGAGGCTGGAAGTCAGGGGTGGGTATGCACGTCCCCCGGTCTGCAGTGTGTTCTGGTATGTAACACAGGGAGGCTGGAAGTCAGGGGTGGGTATGCACGTCCCCCGGTCGGCAGTGTGTTCTGGTATGTAACACAGGGCGGCTGGAAGTCAGGGGTGGGTATGCACGTCCCCCGGTCTGCAGTGTGTTCTGGTATGTAACACAGGGAGGCTGGAAGTCAGGGGTGGGTATGCACGTCCCCCGGTCTGCAGTGTGTTCTGGTATGTAACACAGGGCGGCTGGAAGTCAGGGGTGGGTATGCACGTCCCCCGGTCTGCAGTGTGTTCTGGTATGTAACACAGGGAGGCTGGAAGTCAGGGGTGGGTATGCACGTCTCCCGGTCGGCAGTGTGTTCTGGTATGTAACACAGGGAGGCTGGAAGTCAGGGGTGGGTATGCACGTCCCCCGGTCTGCAGTGTGTTCTGGTATGTAACACAGGGAGGCTGGAAGTCAGGGGTGGGTATGCACGTCCCCCGGTCGGCAGTGTGTTCTGGTATGTAACACAGGGCGGCTGGAAGTCAGGGGTGGGTATGCACGTCCCCCGGTCTGCAGTGTGTTCTGGTATCTAACACAGGGCGGCTGGAAGTCAGGGGTGGGTATGCACGTCCCCCGGTCTGCAGTGTGTTCTGGTATCTAACACAGGGCGGCTGGAAGTCAGGGGTGGGTATGCACGTCCCCCGGTCTGCAGTGTGTTCTGGTATGTAACACAGGGAGGCTGGAAGTCAGGGGTGGGTATGCACGTCCCCCGGTCTGCAGCGTGTTCTGGTATGTAACACAGGGAGGCTGGAAGTCAGGGGTGGGTATGCACGTCCCCCGGTCTGCAGTGTGTTCTGGTATGTAACACAGGGCGGCTGGAAGTCAGGGGTGGGTATGCACGTCCCCCGGTCTGCAGTGTGTTCTGGTATGTAACACAGGGCGGCTGGAAGTCAGGGGTGGGTATGCACGTCCCCCGGTCTGCAGTGTGTTCTGGTATGTAACACAGGGCGGCTGGAAGTCAGGGGTGGGTATGCACGTCCCCCGGTCTGCAGTGTGTTCTGGTATGTAACACAGGGAGACTGGAAGTCAGGGGTGGGTATGCACGTCCCCCGGTCTGCAGTGTGTTCTGGTATCTAACACAGGGAGGCTGGAAGTCAGGGGTGGGTATGCACGTCCCCCGGTCTGCAGTGTGTTCTGGTATGTAACACAGGGCGGCTGGAAGTCAGGGGTGGGTATGCACGTCCCCCGGTCTGCAGTGTGTTCTGGTATGTAACACAGGGAGACTGGAAGTCAGGGGTGGGTATGCACGTCCCCCGGTCTGCAGTGTGTTCTGGTATCTAACACAGGGAGGCTGGAAGTCAGGGGTGGGTATGCACGTCCCCCGGTCTGCAGTGTGTTCTGGTATGTAACACAGGGAGGCTGGAAGTCAGGGGTGGGTATGCACGTCCCCCGGTCGGCAGTGTGTTCTGGTATGTAACACAGGGCGGCTGGAAGTCAGGGGTGGGTATGCACGTCCCCCGGTCTGCAGTGTGTTCTGGTATGTAACACAGGGAGGCTGGAAGTCAGGGGTGGGTATGCACGTCCCCCGGTCTGCAGTGTGTTCTGGTATGTAACACAGGGCGGCTGGAAGTCAGGGGTGGGTATGCACGTCCCCCGGTCTGCAGTGTGTTCTGGTATGTAACACAGGGAGGCTGGAAGTCAGGGGTGGGTATGCACGTCTCCCGGTCGGCAGTGTGTTCTGGTATGTAACACAGGGAGGCTGGAAGTCAGGGGTGGGTATGCACGTCCCCCGGTCTGCAGTGTGTTCTGGTATGTAACACAGGGAGGCTGGAAGTCAGGGGTGGGTATGCACGTCCCCCGGTCGGCAGTGTGTTCTGGTATGTAACACAGGGCGGCTGGAAGTCAGGGGTGGGTATGCACGTCCCCCGGTCTGCAGTGTGTTCTGGTATCTAACACAGGGCGGCTGGAAGTCAGGGGTGGGTATGCACGTCCCCCGGTCTGCAGTGTGTTCTGGTATCTAACACAGGGCGGCTGGAAGTCAGGGGTGGGTATGCACGTCCCCCGGTCTGCAGTGTGTTCTGGTATGTAACACAGGGAGGCTGGAAGTCAGGGGTGGGTATGCACGTCCCCCGGTCTGCAGCGTGTTCTGGTATGTAACACAGGGAGGCTGGAAGTCAGGGGTGGGTATGCACGTCCCCCGGTCTGCAGTGTGTTCTGGTATGTAACACAGGGCGGCTGGAAGTCAGGGGTGGGTATGCACGTCCCCCGGTCTGCAGTGTGTTCTGGTATGTAACACAGGGAGGCTGGAAGTCAGGGGTGGGTATGCACGTCCCCCGGTCTGCAGTGTGTTCTGATATGTAACACAGGGAGGCTGGAAGTCAGGGGTGGGTATGCACGTCCCCCGGTCTGCAGTGTGTTCTGGTATGTAACACAGGGAGGCTGGAAGTCAGGGGTGGGTATGCACGTCCCCCGGTCTGCAGTGTGTTCTGGTATGTAACACAGGGAGGCTGGAAGTCAGGGGTGGGTATGCACGTCCCCCGGTCTGCAGTGTGTTCTGGTATGTAACACAGGGAGGCTGGAAGTCAGGGGTGGGTATGCACGTCCCCCGGTCTGCAGTGTGTTCTGGTATGTAACACAGGGAGGCTGGAAGTCAGGGGTGGGTATGCACGTCCCCCGGTCTGCAGTGTGTTCTGGTATGTAACACAGGGAGGCTGGAAGTCAGGGGTGGGTATGCACGTCCCCCGGTCTGCAGTGTGTTCTGGTATGTAACACAGGGAGGCTGGAAGTCAGGGGTGGGTATGCACGTCCCCCGGTCTGCAGTGTGTTCTGGTATGTAACACAGGGCGGCTGGAAGTCAGGGGTGGGTATGCACGTCCCCCGGTCTGCAGTGTGTTCTGGTATCTAACACAGGGAGGCTGGAAGTCAGGGGTGGGTATGCACGTCCCCCGGTCGGCAGTGTGTTCTGGTATGTAACACAGGGCGGCTGGAAGTCAGGGGTGGGTATGCACGTCCCCCGGTCTGCAGTGTGTTCTGGTATGTAACACAGGGCGGCTGGAAGTCAGGGGTGGGTATGCACGTCCCCCGGTCTGCAGTGTGTTCTGGTATGTAACACAGGGCGGCTGGAAGTCAGGGGTGGGTATGCACGTCCCCCGGTCTGCAGTGTGTTCTGGTATCTAACACAGGGCGGCTGGAAGTCAGGGGTGGGTATGCACGTCCCCCGGTCTGCAGTGTGTTCTGGTATGTAACACAGGGCGGCTGGAAGTCAGGGGTGGGTATGCACGTCCCCCGGTCTGCAGTGTGTTCTGGTATCTAACACAGGGCGGCTGGAAGTCAGGGGTGGGTATGCACGTCCCCCGGTCTGCAGTGTGTTCTGGTATGTAACACAGGGCGGCTGGAAGTCAGGGGTGGGTATGCACGTCCCCCGGTCTGCAGTGTGTTCTGGTATGTAACACAGGGAGACTGGAAGTCAGGGGTGGGTATGCACGTCCCCCGGTCGGCAGTGTGTTCTGGTATGTAACACAGGGAGACTGGAAGTCAGGGGTGGGTATGCACGTCCCCCGGTCTGCAGTGTGTTCTGGTATGTAACACAGGGAGACTGGAAGTCAGGGGTGGGTATGCACGTCCCCCGGTCTGCAGTGTGTTCTGGTATGTAACACAGGGCGGCTGGAAGTCAGGGGTGGGTATGCACGTCCCCCGGTCTGCAGTGTGTTCTGGTATGTAACACAGGGCGGCTGGAAGTCAGGGGTGGGTATGCACGTCCCCCGGTCTGCAGTGTGTTCTGGTATGTAACACAGGGCGGCTGGAAGTCAGGGGTGGGTATGCACGTCCCCCGGTCTGCAGTGTGTTCTGGTATGTAACACAGGGAGGCTGGAAGTCAGGGGTGGGTATGCACGTCCCCCGGTCTGCAGCGTGTTCTGGTATGTAACACAGGGAGGCTGGGAGTCAGGGGTGGGTATGCACGTCCCCCGGTCTGCAGTGTGTTCTGGTATGTAACACAGGGAGGCTGGGAGTCAGGGGTGGGTATGCACGTCCCCCGGTCTGCAGTGTGTTCTGGTATGTAACACAGGGCGGCTGGAAGTCAGGGGTGGGTATGCACGTCCCCCGGTCTGCAGTGTGTTCTGGTATGTAACACAGGGCGGCTGGAAGTCAGGGGTGGGTATGCACGTTCCCCGGTCTGCAGTGTGTTCTGGTATGTAACACAGGGAGGCTGGGAGTCAGGGGTGGGTATGCACGTCCCCCGGTCTGCAGTGTGTTCTGGTATGTAACACAGGGCGGCTGGAAGTCAGGGGTGGGTATGCACGTCCCCCGGTCTGCAGTGTGTTCTGGTATGTAACACAGGGAAGCTGGAAGTCAGGGGTGGGTATGCACGTCCTCCGGTCTGCAGTGTGTTCTGGTATGTAACACAGGGAGGCTGGAAGTCAGGGGTGGGTATGCACGTCCCCCGGTCGGCAGTGTGTTCTGGTATGTAACACAGGGAGGCTGGAAGTCAGGGGTGGGTATGCACGTCCCCCGGTCTGCAGTGTGTTCTGGTATGTAACACAGGGCGGCTGGAAGTCAGGGGTGGGTATGCACGTCCCCCGGTCTGCAGCGTGTTCTGATATGTAACACAGGGAGGCTGGAAGTCAGGGGTGGGTATGCACGTCCCCCGGTCTGCAGTGTGTTCTGGTATGTAACACAGGGAGGCTGGAAGTCAGGGGTGGGTATGCACGTCCCCCGGTCTGCAGTGTGTTCTGGTATGTAACACAGGGCGGCTGGAAGTCAGGGGTGGGTATGCACGTCCCCCGGTCTGCAGTGTGTTCTGGTATCTAACACAGGGAGGCTGGAAGTCAGGGGTGGGTATGCACGTCCCCCGGTCTGCAGTGTGTTCTGGTATGTAACACAGGGAGGCTGGAAGTCAGGGGTGGGTATGCACGTCCCCCGGTCTGCAGTGTGTTCTGGTATGTAACACAGGGAGACTGGAAGTCAGGGGTGGGTATGCACGTCCCCCGGTCTGCAGTGTGTTCTGGTATGTAACACAGGGAGGCTGGAAGTCAGGGGTGGGTATGCACGTCCCCCGGTCTGCAGTGTGTTCTGGTATGTAACACAGGGAGGCTGGAAGTCAGGGGTGGGTATGCACGTCCCCCGGTCTGCAGTGTGTTCTGGTATGTAACACAGGGCGGCTGGAAGTCAGGGGTGGGTATGCACGTCCCCCGGTCTGCAGCGTGTTCTGATATGTAACACAGGGAGGCTGGAAGTCAGGGGTGGGTATGCACGTCCCCCGGTCTGCAGTGTGTTCTGGTATGTAACACAGGGAGGCTGGAAGTCAGGGGTGGGTATGCACGTCCCCCGGTCTGCAGTGTGTTCTGGTATGTAACACAGGGCGGCTGGAAGTCAGGGGTGGGTATGCACGTCCCCCGGTCTGCAGTGTGTTCTGGTATCTAACACAGGGAGGCTGGAAGTCAGGGGTGGGTATGCACGTCCCCCGGTCTGCAGTGTGTTCTGGTATGTAACACAGGGAGGCTGGAAGTCAGGGGTGGGTATGCACGTCCCCCGGTCTGCAGTGTGTTCTGGTATGTAACACAGGGAGACTGGAAGTCAGGGGTGGGTATGCACGTCCCCCGGTCTGCAGTGTGTTCTGGTATGTAACACAGGGCGGCTGGAAGTCAGGGGTGGGTATGCACGTCCCCCGGTCTGCAGTGTGTTCTGGTATCTAACACAGGGCGGCTGGAAGTCAGGGGTGGGTATGCACGTCCCCCGGTCGGCAGTGTGTTCTGGTATGTAACACAGGGCGGCTGGAAGTCAGGGGTGGGTATGCACGTCCCCCGGTCTGCAGTGTGTTCTGGTATGTAACACAGGGAGGCTGGGAGTCAGGGGTGGGTATGCACGTCCCCCGGTCTGCAGTGTGTTCTGGTATGTAACACAGGGAGGCTGGAAGTCAGGGGTGGGTATGCACGTCCCCCGGTCTGCAGTGTGTTCTGGTATGTAACACAGGGAGGCTGGAAGTCAGGGGTGGGTATGCACGTCCCCCGGTCTGCAGTGTGTTCTGGTATGTAACACAGGGAGGCTGGAAGTCAGGGGTGGGTATGCACGTCCCCCGGTCTGCAGTGTGTTCTGGTATGTAACACAGGGAGGCTGGAAGTCAGGGGTGGGTATGCACGTCCCCCGGTCTGCAGTGTGTTCTGGTATCTAACACAGGGCGGCTGGAAGTCAGGGGTGGGTATGCACG
The DNA here is from genome assembly GCA_964019135.1 of Arenicola marina. Lineage (NCBI taxonomy): Eukaryota > Metazoa > Annelida > Polychaeta > Arenicolidae > Arenicola > Arenicola marina. Next base: position 13,804,651 of record OZ025250.1, read on the forward strand.
TCCCCCGGTCTGCAGTGTGTTCTGGTATGTAACACAGGGAGGCTGGAAGTCAGGGGTGGGTATGCACGTCCCCCGGTCTGCAGTGTGTTCTGGTATGTAACACAGGGAAGCTGGAAGTCAGGGGTGGGTATGCACGTCCTCCGGTCTGCAGTGTGTTCTGGTATGTAACACAGGGAGGCTGGAAGTCAGGGGTGGGTATGCACGTCCCCCGGTCTGCAGTGTGTTCTGGTATCTAACACAGGGCGGCTGGAAGTCAGGGGTGGGTATGCACGTCCCCCGGTCTGCAGTGTGTTCTGGTATGTAACACAGGGAGGCTGGAAGTCAGGGGTGGGTATGCACGTCCCCCGGTCTGCAGTGTGTTCTGGTATGTAACACAGGGAAGCTGGAAGTCAGGGGTGGGTATGCACGTCCTCCGGTCTGCAGTGTGTTCTGGTATGTAACACAGGGAGGCTGGAAGTCAGGGGTGGGTATGCACGTCCCCCGGTCGGCAGTGTGTTCTGGTATGTAACACAGGGAGGCTGGAAGTCAGGGGTGGGTATGCACGTCCCCCGGTCTGCAGTGTGTTCTGGTATGTAACACAGGGAGGCTGGAAGTCAGGGGTGGGTATGCACGTCCCCCGGTCTGCAATGTGTTCTGGTATGTAACACAGGGCGGCTGGAAGTCAGGGGTGGGTATGCACGTCCCCCGGTCTGCAGTGTGTTCTGGTATGTAACACAGGGAGGCTGGAAGTCAGGGGTGGGTATGCACGTCCCCCGGTCGGCAGTGTGTTCTGGTATGTAACACAGGGAGGCTGGAAGTCAGGGGTGGGTATGCACGTCCCCCGGTCTGCAGTGTGTTCTGGTATGTAACACAGGGAGGCTGGAAGTCAGGGGTGGGTATGCACGTCCCCCGGTCTGCAGTGTGTTCTGGTATGTAACACAGGGAGGCTGGAAGTCAGGGGTGGGTATGCACGTCCCCCGGTCTGCAGTGTGTTCTGGTATGTAACACAGGGCGGCTGGAAGTCAGGGGTGGGTATGCACGTCCCCCGGTCTGCAGTGTGTTCTGGTATGTAACACAGGGCGGCTGGAAGTCAGGGGTGGGTATGCACGTCCCCCGGTCTGCAGTGTGTTCTGGTATGTAACACAGGGAGGCTGGAAGTCAGGGGTGGGTATGCACGTCCCCCGGTCTGCAGTGTGTTCTGGTATGTAACACAGGGCGGCTGGAAGTCAGGGGTGGGTATGCACGTCCCCCGGTCTGCAGTGTGTTCTGGTATGTAACACAGGGCGGCTGGAAGTCAGGGGTGGGTATGCACGTCCCCCGGTCTGCAGTGTGTTCTGGTATGTAACACAGGGAGGCTGGAAGTCAGGGGTGGGTATGCACGTCCCCCGGTCTGCAGTGTGTTTCATCTCCACCAACAGCCCGTGTGAGAAGCCCGGGGTGGGGGGGGGGGCTAAAGTGTGGGGGTCACAGAGGACGCCGTTCAGTTTTTGCAAACAGCAGCATCAGAAACCAACCAACCAACCATCTAGCCAGTCGATTTCTGACAAGCCGACCGCAATCGGGCAAATAGCACTTCCAGGAGAGGAAATAGTTCACACGCCTTCAATTCCTTTGAAGTGAAGTAACGGACCGAGCGAGCGAGCATGTTGTGGCGGGGGGACTGGCGCCTTAGGCCACCTTGATGTACATACAGGCAAAGCAGATGGCCGTGAACACTGAATCTATATATGAACTGACTTCGGGTTTTAGCCGCTTTTGTGCACACAAGGGCTAAACAGGGCCCAAGGAACCTCCCGAGATTAAACAGGGCCCAAGGACCCTCCCGAGACTAAACAGGGCCCAAGGAACCTCCTGAGACTAAACAGGGCTCAAGGCACCTCCCGAGACTAAACAGGGCCCAAGGAACCTCCCGAGACTAAACAGGGCCCAAGGAGCCTCCCGAGACTAAACAGGGCCCAAGGAACCTCCCGAGACTAAACAGGGCCCAAGGCACCCCCCGAGACTAAACAGGGCCCAAGGAACCTCCCGAGACTAAACAGGGCCCAAGGAACCTCCCGAGACTAAACAGGGCTCAAGGAACCTCCCGAGACTAAACAGGGCCCAAAGAACCCCCCGAGACTAAACAGGGCCCAAGGACCCTCCCGAGACTAAACAGGGCCCAAGGAACCTCCCGAGACTAAACAGGGCTCAAGGAACCTCCCGAGACTAAACAGGGCTCAAGGCACCTCCCGAGACTAAACAGGGCCCAAGGAACCTCCCGAGACTAAACAGGGCCCAAGGACCCTCCCGAGACTAAACAGGGCCCAAGGAACCTCCCGAGACTAAACAGGGCTCAAGGAACCTCCCGAGACTAAACAGGGCCCAAAGAACCCCCCGAGACTAAACAGGCCCTAAGGAACCTCCCGAGATTAAACAGGGCCCAAGGAACCTCCCGAGACTAAACATGGCCCAAGGAACCTCCCGAGACTAAACAGGGCCCAAGGAACCTCCCGAGACTAAACAGGGCCCAAGGAACCTCCCGAAACTGAACAGGGCCCAAGGAACCTCCCGAGACTAAACAGGGCCCAAGGAACCTCCCAAGACTAAACAGGGCCCAAGAAACCTCCCGAGACTAAACAGGGCCCAAGGAACCTCCCGAGACTAAACAGGGCCCAAGGAGCCTCCAGAGACTAAACAGGGCCCAAGGAACCTCCCGAGACTAAACAGGGCCCAAGAAACCTCCCGAGACTAAACAGGGCCCAAGGAACCTCCCGAGACTAAACAGGGCCCAAGGAGCCTCCAGAGACTAAACAGGGCCCAAGGAACCTCCCGAGACTAAACAGGGCCCAAGGAACCCCCCGAGACTAAACAGGGCCTAAGGAACCTCCGGAGACTAAACAGGGCCCAAGGAACCTCCCGAGACTAAACAGGGCCCAAGGAACCTCCCGAGACTAAACAGGGCCCAAGGAACCTCCCGAGACTAAACAGGGCCCAAGGAACCTCCCGAGACTAAACAGGGCCCAAGGAACCTCCCGAGACCAAACAGGGCCCAAGGAACACCTCGAGACTAAACAGGGCCCAAGGAACCGCCCTAGGGGAGGGAAGGGAAGGGAAAGGGAGGAGAGAGGAGGGGAGGGGAAGGGAGAGAAAGGGAGTGAAGGGGAGGGGGCAAGGGAGCAGGGCAGCAATGCAACATTGACTTCATCCAAGTTGTGTTCAATCCAATTGTATATTACATAAGCCGGCGGTCATGGGTCCGACTCCCAGTAGCGTCCTCAAGATTTTCACTTCATCTTCTTTCATACAACATTATTCACCCAACATGTATTCCACAGATTCAGTTTCAGGTGCCAGGGCGCTTCTCATCACAAAGATACATACATTGCCGGCTCCGTCTGTCTGCCAAGTAATATACTGGGCGCCGCGAGAGAGTTCTTGACGCAGTGGCTTCTTTGACGCCCCCCGATTCGGAGAAATCCGCGCTAACACAGAAGACAGACAGACCACAGACACCATAAAAAAACACATGTCTCCATAGCTATATACGGCACCCGGGCCGCCCCAACGCCCACCGCTATCTATGGCCGACAATGTCTCCAGCTACTTTCAGGTATCACGGGGTGGTGACTGGCTGTCTCGCTGTCTTACCACTCGCCCCCACCACCCACCCCTACCCAGCGACGACTTCTATCTATACAAGGACTTTGTCCATCCGGACTTGTGCGTTGGTCCGTCGTCTGTGTGACGTTGCTTTTCGCCGGCCCGGAATCGAGGAAAAAATAATGCCCCTGCGGAAAAACTCCCATGTGATACGCCTTTTTTGTTGGTGGGGAGGGGGGACTATGTCAGCTATTGCGAGTTCTTACGGTTGATGTCAAGGTCACTGACCGAGATGTCGATCGGAGGAATTATTCATGAGACTTGGAGACTTTCTTTTTAAAAAAAACATAAAACGTGTTGGATGCTTCAGGCCACTTGGCCACATAAAGGCTATCTCGAGTCAGGAGATCTTCAGGGACATTGACATGGTAGTGGGATAAAACATGAAACAGATGCCAGGGCGCGAACCCACGACCTGTTGATCTGCAGCTCAGCCAGCTTACCAACTGAGCCAGGAAGGTGCTGTAATACGTACAGGAATGGAATGTTGGTGTTTTAGGCCACTTTTGTGCACATACAGGCTAAATTGGGCCAAGGAACCTCCCGAGACGAAGAAGGATGAAGGAATGAAACATGCCCCAGATTAGGTGCCCGAGCCCGGATTCGAACCCAGGACCTATTGATCTGCGGTCTAGTGCGCTAACCACTACACCAGGGAGGCCTTCGGTAATACGTACAAAGAACGGCAGAGAAGCCAGCGAGCGAGGTGGTCGTCACGACAGCGTCGGTCGTAGCCTGCGGCCATCAACGCCCATAATAATATCTTATTGCAGCAAGGAAAACCCTCGGTCAATCTCCTCCCAAGTGTGTATACCCCTAGTATGTACCCCCCGTCAGTAATCTCCGTCCTTTCATCTCACTAAACCACAGCGCTATCTCCAATAACGACCGCCCAACCCAAATCGCTGGCCACCATCGTAGCACTTCGCCAGGAGCGAAATCACTTCCCATCATAGTATTACCGTTAAAATATGACTTCCTGCATCCCAGGCATCCATTCACTCCCCAGTTATTTGGCCGCCCGCCCTATCGCTAAGAGTGTCCCCGCCGAGTCGGTCAGTTCTGTATTATCGACGTGAATTGCGCCATTGCCCACGCTAGCGCCTTTGTTCTCGCTGCCTACCACTACCAGACAGTCTATTGACTGATACAGCAATACAGACTATCAATACAGTTAGCACTACAGGAAGTGTTACATAAGCCAGGCAAACGGGATGTAAAAATGTACAGTGGCGCCTCCACAAATCGATGCGGAATCAAGTAGAACTAAGCCACCCCATCGGTGTGTTTAGTGGACATATCGTGTACAGCTTCTTGTGAACATCTTCAGATTTGAAGAGTTTTGAAAGAAAACAATTGTTGCATGTTGGGCTAGGGAGTAAAGTCTATAGATTTGATAGTTTATCAAATATTTGATAGTTTATTTGTAAGCAAGGGGAACGTTGCAGGCCAGAGACGAAGCCATGATGTTCGAAGATGTCGCAGGAATAATATTCCAAGAGAGTACCACTATTCTTTGCGAAGAAAAACCTTTATCCGGCCCAAACATAGACAATTGCACAGGTGGGATTCGACCCCCGCACCGGCCGTGGATGCTGGCCTAGCAGAGTACACTCGAGCGCTACCCACTGGGCCACGAGGTGACCCCCGTTAGCTGTAGAGATTCCACTGTATCGCCAGTGTTAATGCAGCTACCCTGGCAAGCTGGTCGATCCCTAAGAGCCACTTTATAGACATGTGGATGTTTGCCAACCGGCACTAACTTCTTTTGTTCGCACTCAGGTTAGTTTACAAAAACAGCGCTGTCTCTCGTACCACCGAGAATTCTTTGGCGTGACTTGGCGTTCCTTGGCGGACCAGGGGCCACGTTCTCCGGCTTTACGACGTACTTTATGTCCTGTACACACTACAGACCTTTGTCTCAAACGATGATGCCAAGACTGGTGCCTGTTTCCTCTTCGACAGACATATTTTTTTCAAAGGCATTCCATCCACAAGAAGGTCCCTTACATTTAGGCAAAAAAGAGAGACAACCAAATATCGAAATGCAAAGAATAGCTAGCATATGGTGTACTAATATTGATTTAAACTTCTCCTGGCAGCAGGCTGGGGACATATATGGGGCAAAGGGTGAAAATGTATCCCACGATGTAATTCGACGACAGCTAGGACCCCAACGGATTTGGCATAATCCCCGTATCACTCTCCGCCCAGTGTCGTGTGTTTGCACGTTCGCCCGCCAGGCGGCGCCACCGGATTAGCAGCCCCTGATAATCCACACAGGGCAGATTGTCACCGCGAGATACGGAGTGATAGGTGACGGTATATTTATTTACCCCTCCTCCCTAAAACCGTAAGAACTGCCATCCCCACCACCCGCCACGTCACCCCATTCCATCCTCAGATAACGCTACGTGCAGACAATAAACACACTCCGTTAAGCAGTCAGTCGCACCTGTTAAGATAGATCAATTGGTGGTTTATGCCATCCTTGTGCACACATCGGTGTTTAACGCCACCTTTGTGTGTACATGGGATAAAAGCGCATCAGACGAAGTATTTGAACCCGCAACAGGTTGCCCTGAAGTCGAGTGCCCTAGCTTCCACGTCTCGACGGCCATCACGGCAGCTTATCGCATGGTGGCTTGTGCCACCTTTGTGGACACACATGGCCCGCTAAGAATCCTTTAGGGACACTGAGATGAAAGGATGAAAGGGTCACGTGGGGCTTGAACCCGCCACCTGCTGGTCTGCAGTCAAGTCAGGTGGTTGTTGGTTGTATATTCAGGACACCTTTAATCAATTCTGGTCATATCGCGTCAATGGGAAAAGGAAGGGAGAGTGGAGCCATGTCCCCGGGGGTAACCCCCTACTCTTGGCGAAGAAGGACATGGGATGTTTATCCTGCAACCACACAGACATGACCACAGCGGGGCTCGAACCACCGATCCACGTGCCGTTAGGCTCCCAAGTGGCCAGAGAACTCAATGCGAGCGTTCTGACCCACTGAACTATCGGGCCGGCCCCTGCCAAGTCAGGTGGAAGTGGGCGGCTCACCCCCCCCTCCCCCCCCCCAGCTTGTATGCAGACAATGTTTGACCCCATCAACAGTTTACAACCGGAGACGGGAGACATCCCCCCACCCCCCATCTTCCCCATGCGTCTATTAACGGGTCGCCGTCTAGACGAGTGACAGCCGCCCCGATAGCTCAGAGGCCACCTAAGAACCTAAAGGCACGTGGATCGGTGACTCGAGCCCCGCTCTGGTCATGTCTGTGTGGTCGCAGGATAAAGATCCCATGTCTTTCTTCGCAAAGAGTAAGGGGTTACCCCACAGGGACATGGCTCCGCTTTTCCCTTTCTTCTCCCATTGTCGTGATATTACCAAAATTGGTTAAAGCGTCCTGAATATACAACATACAACATCTAGACTTGCGTCAGCCCACAGTGCACGACATCTTGAAGCCAACAGGGATTGCCGGAGGTCGGAGAGACAGCGCGGGGGGCGGGGGAAGGGGGTGGGGTTGGGGGTGGGGTTGGGGTAAGTGGGTGGAGAGAGGGTGGGTGGGGGGGAGGGGGTTGGGGGAAGTGGATGGGGAGAGGGGGGGTGGGGGAAGGGGGTTGGGGGAAGTGGGTGGGGGAGGGGAGCCAGTGGTCATTCTGGAATTGACACAGCGACTGTTAGAAGGTTTGGGGCACGATGGGGAGGGGGTGGGTGGGGTTACTGGTCGCGGGGAGGTTTATTGCTGGGTGTGGGGATGTCGTGTCAGAGTTGGTTGGAATGAAGAAGCCTGAGCAGAATTGGGGAGGGCGGGGGTTGTCAATGGGAGGGTGTCATTGGAGCGGGAAGGGGGGGGGGCGAGGTTGTCGCAGGCGGAGGTAGCGAAGTGGTGGGTGATACGGGGCGGGTTTGGGGGGTCTTACATAGAAAGGAGGAGAGAGCAGATGGTGACGATGGAGCCTGTGGGGTGGGGTGAGTTGGGAGTGGCGGAAGGCGACGGTGGGCGCTGGGGTGAGAAGGGTGGGGGTGGGGTGAGCTGGAAGCTTGGTGTATCACTCTGAGGAAATGCTCAGGTAGCTTTAGGTAATGAAACTGCCACCGCCAGACAATTTAATCCCTCCCCACCACCCAAAAAAAAACCAGCATCTCAAGCAAAATTCTCTAAGACCTAATTTATAAACATGAGGTAGGGTCCCATTGAAAATCGTCGCATTGCCACATTGCCGCATCACCCCTCGCTTGTGCTTCATTTAGTCTGTACGTCTCGGGAGGTGGGAGCAAGAACTTAAAGCCATCTCAATTCTTGAAATATTGATTCCAAGTTCTTTTAACTCCAAACTAAACCAAGTGACCCAACCGGTCAAGCAATATTTATCCAATATAAGTGTGAATTTCATGATGCACCTATGCATAATTAGCCAAGCTTGCTCGGGTCTGGCATATTGGGCCTTTGCAATTTTACCCAAACCGCCGGCGTGCTCATATGGAGTGCACAGCGCTGGGCTACCTCCATCCATTATGGTATTTTCATGATGGAACAGTCGTAAAATGAGAAACCTTTCGGGAGCCTTCAGAGAGACTCTATTTTTGGGCAAGGTTATGCATTATTTGGCTTTGGTCCATAAAAGATGCGGTACAGGAAAGAATAAAAAATGCAGCAGCGTAAAATCAAAAAACAAATCCAGATCTTTGGCTGAACAATACTCTGACAGAAATTTCCAGGAATTATTATCTACAACATGGTAGTATCCAGGCGATACCGGGTTACTTTTTCCATGTTAACAGGCACCATACTAATTGCAACAGAAATTGTTTCCAAGTGAGGTTACTAGAGTCTACTTGTGTGGCTGATCAATGATCTAATGGAAACTTCCAGAAATGTAAATAATACTCTGATAGAAATCTCCAGGAATTAATATCTACAACATGGTAGTATTCAAACCAAATTCCTTTTTCCAAGAGGAACCATACTATTTCCAACAGAAATTGTCTTCAAGGAGGCTAACAGCAAAGATAATAGCTGAGATGGACCTTCAGTACATGCCTGCAGTACAACTAGATTGACCTTGGTTGGTTTATGTATGTTTTTACCCTGTAAAATCAAATTGCTTGGCTCTAGAAGGAGCAAATAATCATCAGCTTGATGCCACAAGAACGAAAAAATGCATTAAAAGACATGAAAATTTCCAATGAAAATGACAAATATGACATACCTTTCGACAATAGTTTAGGATGTCCACTGGCTCTACCAGACAGTCTGTGCTATCATCTTTCACCCATCCATTGGGGGTCCTGTACATTGCTGGCCGGCCACACACAAATGCCACCATGGGCAAACTCTCCTCTTCAACGGCCTGTCACAACATAGAAATACATCATCTCAATTATAAATCTAAAAACAGATTGTTATCATCATCAAAATATGAATTATACAATCACAAACAAGAAGCACCAACCAGAATATCACCACAAACCTAAAATATACCAATAATTACTTGTTTTTGTGACATAGCATGTGCCCTGTAAACCATGTATTATTGTTGGTATACACAGTGGTCAAAGTGGTCCCTTCATTATACAACGCCTTCCTGTAAGTAGGGCTGTCAAAGTAATTTCATCAATATACAATGCCTGTAGGGTGCAAGCCAAGCATGTCAGTGCTATGTAAAACTGCACAGAGCTGGAGACCTGGTTGGCAGCATTGCAGAATCATGTGAGGGTGTTAAAAAAATTTGTCATGAATAAGTGGAAGAAGGGAGCCAGGTTTGACTTGATAAGCATGTTATTATATTTTGACTATCCATCTATTTTAGAAACTCTAGGTTACTAGGTCTAGGTGCTATGTATCAGAAACTATTGTATATGTAATTATTTTAGTGTTTTTTCCCATTAAAATAGCATACAGAGACTAAGCAATATTTCATTAAAGTTAATGTCCCATTATTTTTTGGATATTCCATACTTTTAAAGAGCTCTGAGACATTGAGACCTAGCCATTAGCTTACATAGAATCACTGTTATATACATATTAATTTATTATTCCTATAGTAATATATAAGTAAGCTTATTTCTGGCAAAAATATCTAGATATTTGACAATTTTTCAATTCAGTATTCGATCTCTATAAAGTTTACACACCTAGCTGCATTCACTGAATAAAAATTATTATTAGTGGTATTGGTAGATCCCATTCATTGTAATTATTACTAGTGGTATTGGTAGATCCCATTCATTGTAATTATTACTAGTGGTATTGGTAGATCCCATTCATTGTAATTATTACTAGTGGTATTGGTAGATCCCATTCATTGTAATTATTACTAATGGTATTGGTAGATCCCATTCATTGTAATTATTACTAGTGGTATTGGTAGATCCCATTCATTGTAATTATTACTAGTGGTATTGGTAGATCCCATTCATTGTAATTATTACTAATGGTATTAGTAGATCCCATTCATTGTAATTATTACTAGTGCTATTGGTAGATCCCATTCATTGTAATTATTACTAGTGGTATTGGTAGATCCCATTCATTGTAAATGGACTTTTAAAAGAGGTTCTCAAAAATGCTATCTCATATTATTGCAGATATTATTACTCATATATTCAGAGGGGTGTAAACTTATTAGCTAAACTATACTTTTTCAAAGTCATAAATAAAACCCACAATGGTCTCATACTTACATCGTTAAGATATCAGAACTAAATGATACTCTCCTTTTAGAATAAGTGATAGTTTATGCTTCTAATGAATTATTTAGTCATTTACTGTAACATTTGAAACTATAAAAAAGGAACTTTTACCTCTTGCCACTTAAAGATAGCTGTAAAAAAAAATTCTGCTTTACTTCACTTTAGCAAATATCCTTGTGAGTTTTTTAACTCATATAATGGAACAGATCTGACAAATATATGCAACATGTGAGACAAATTGTAATAGAAATTATTTGTGAAATATTAACTGATTTGATAAACATTTTTGCTATAAGCTTAGTGTAACTGTAAGCTTATAATAGGCTTATAATAGGCTTAATAATAAAATGGTCATATTGCCTGGAAATATCATCAGGTTTGACCAAGTAATATCATCAGATTACTTGGTCAAACTCAATATATTGAGTAGCAATGTACGTTTTACTATTAGGGTATTTAGGATGCATATGTCAGAGTATCAAGGACATTAACCTTGAATGAGTCACTTTTGTGACACTGACAGTTGACAGACAGTGCCAGTCATAGGCCTGATTCTCAGAATAAAGACAGGTAGACAGCAGCAGACAACTCTTCCTACCCTCCATCGCTTTACAGAATAACTAGGTATAAATTACATATATTCATCTATTCTACAGGCATTTACGTCGATTAGGGAAGTTTACACCAGCAGTTTACATATAACGAGCACTCGTTGACTCAAAGCTCTCATTTTATTGACATTTCCAATTCATGAAATATTGAGTCAGAAAGAGAATGAGATATCCATAATGACATCCAATCGTAGCCTTTATTCACTCCGTGAAACAAGTATCCATTTCATAACCAGGCTAATTTAGCTCCGTCTTACCTGTACATAACAAAGTGCTGCTAAGAGCAGAAGTGGAATATGCTTTAGACCCATTTTGGGGGCCTTTTCTGAGCTGGCTCGCAAAGCTACTCCAGAAATCGAATACACAAGGCTTGTCTTTCAAGATGACTGCCTGACGTCACTCCTTCCGACGAGCCAGATAAAACGGCTTTGCTGATTGGCTAAGAAGAAAATGTTAATCATGTAGAATATTTCGCTTTTATTCAGAAATGTGAAGTGCTAATCCATAAGATACCTGTTATTTGCCTTTACTATTGCGTTATGTCGAAACTACAGCATTTTAAACATGTATTTCGCTGAAATTAATGTAAAAATACCCTTAAAGTGCTGATCATTACGCATGCCTAGCGACCACTCACATTGCGCGTTACATACAAGGCGCAGATATTAACATGATTCCTGGACGGTGCGCGCATGTCGATGTCAACATTCAGACTTCCGGTGCAGGTGCTCGTATTATGAAAATTGCGGGACGAACTGTCAAACAGCTGCCCAAACAGATGCTATAACATATTGATAACAGAACGGTAAGTTAAGCTTGCGATTGTGTTAAAATAAGATGCATTGGGTTATTGCAATTTGAAATAATACCGAATATACAGGATTCATTCATAATAGCTCTAAAAGTATCTTCTGCAAAATACACCGGCGACTGTGTACGTTTGCCTGGCTTGGCTTGGCCCTTGGCTTGGGAGCCTTGGGCAGTGTTGGGTGGGAATTGGATTGGCTTAATTACCAAATTGGGCTGGTGTCGTTTTAAGCCTCTGCTCTGCCTGTGGCCTGGAGCCACATAGGTCTTACACCACTGGCGTAGGCTTAGGCCTTAGCCCAGACCCCTAAATTGTATGATACTGGAACACATGATGCTTCGCATGATAGCCATGTTGACATATGGCCATTCTGACCTGATCTGCTGATAAGCACAGTCAGATATGTCAGAATAATTCTAACTGTTTCACATGTTTGAAACAGGTTTATGCACAGCCGAGAAAATACATTTTACAGACACCATCAGTCAGAGGTTTCTGTTTAAGCACCACACAGCTAAATTGGATTCTACATATCTGGCCTTGGCTACCATATAGACTTACAACTACAGTAGTCCTAGCTCTGACATCAAAACCGTCACAAGGCATGCAAGGTGAAGGTTTTGAATAGCACAACACTTTTTGATGTAGAAAACAAGTATGGCAGCGTACGCAAACTGAACTCTTAAATGACATATATTTCAGATATTTTACCGGCTTTCGACTTCAGTAAAGGCGCCGGGAGTAAGAATACAGTTTGTAGATTGCAAAAATGCTAATATTTTAAAAATTAGTTGACACATTTAGAGCCGGGAGCTTTCGAAAGAACTCTACACAGAACAGTGTTGTGCTGTTCAAAACCTTCACTTTGGTAGTGGTTTTGATGTCAGAGCTACAGTAATCCCTGCTTTATATCACTTCTGTTCTGCCAGCCTGAAAAGGCAGTACTTATAGGAGTGGTATAATAGAGGGAGATCGGTCTTTACTACCCTCCACCATCTATCACTTTTTGGTTTCTTTTCATTTCTATGCATTTTATAACCTCTGTTAAGACATTTTTATTACCATGTTTATATAAGCGATTTTTCAATTTTGGTGGGGGGTTCTGAATTTGGTCAGCTCTAAGGTTAAAGCCTATTGCTTGCATCCTCCAGCCATTGTGTATATGGGGTATACAAGGAGTTACGTAATATAGGGCTTTAATATATATATAGATACAGCTTGTCGGGCAGTAATGGATCACAGGCAGTAGCGGATCACTTCGCTGTTCCCCGTCAAATCGTTTCTATTAAAAGCCATTAAATGTACTAAATTAGAACTTATTCCAAAGGCAATTACCCACTGACTTGAAATAAGTAAAAAAAATATGAGGTTCTACCAATGTTTACACTCTTTTTTACCTCAAATGCACTTCCGGTAGCGAGCTCTCTGCTGCGTGAGTTCTCATGCGAAACAGCAACTTCCATTTCAACAGGCCATTCTTGCCAAAGTGAATACAATGCGTGCCACTTAATCACACTTCAGTTAATCGCAACTTCAGCTTATTGCAACTTTTTTGTTAACAATAAGCAAAGTGCACTCTGGGCTCGCGTTAGCATTTGCCTATAGCCATTTGGCGAGAAAATTTGGGATTTGGCGATAAGAATTTCCTGGACACTCGCCAAAATGGCGAATATAAAATTTCAACTACAAACACATTTTTATTCATGTTTTTTTCAACAACATTACACGGTAGATCTACTACATTCATCTCCAATTATGAGATTTATAACCAATATATTTGGCTAATTTTGGCTAATGTTTTTCCATGGAATTAGCCAAATTGGCTAATGAAAAAAATATCCTAGCGCGAGCCCAGGCACTGTCTATATATATTTATCAATATAGGTTATGGCCAGATCTAGTACAAAATAAAGCCCTATGAGGAAATGAAAGAATGTCTCAGTATATAGAGTTCATCTTTTCAGGTTCAAGGCATTGGGATGCATCCAAGATTTATTTATATGAAGCTGAATAGGCTACTAATTCTAAGCTATGGAAACTTCATAACCAATACAGCATACTCAAATATGTTACAGAAGGTTCTTTACCAATACAGCTTTCTCATATATATTACATTCATTTCAGGAATCATTACATGCATCTAAGCTTACACTTTTTGATAATCCACATATTCTGTCAACTTTTGCCGTGATGCTCTATTGATGTACATCAGGCCAGACAATTAAATATTGTTATCATAACCTGGAAAATTTTATCAGTTACAACAGATATATGACCGAAAGGTCTTTTAGCCATAACTTTTGTTTTTTCTTGTTGTTAATTATGCTGTTTACTTTAGGTTGTTGACCATGGCTTCGAGACAGGTCAACGAAGACTGTGATGAGTCTTCTTCAATCAAGCGCTCCTACAGTCAAGAGCTTGGATCAACCGGATGGCTGTCATCCTCTGGACTGAAATATGGTCTCCCAAAGAGATATGTGCTGGCATGCATGGCTTTCTTAGGATTTGGTAAGTAGATTACAGCTGAAAGATAATAATCATCTTCAATGAACATATGTTTAGGCATATATACCTGGCATACGTAGGATTTGACAGATATTTACATTTGTTGGGATTGGTTTGCTGTCTCTCATCGTGGGTTGTTCATGTTATGATATAAAGATTATATATCCTCAAGAGATATATTCCAGCATCATGGCCATCTATGTGCTGCAATCTTTATCATGTTGGAAATAAGCTAGACATTGGAAATTAGCAAATGTATAACTATGACTGTAAATTCATTGTTACTGGTAATCTGATCGCTAATCAGTGTTTTTCATCGGTAACTGTTGAATGTAATATTGTTCTTTTTGCAGCAAATGTCTATGCTCTGCGGGTCAACTTGAGTGTAGCCATTGTAGCTATGACAAGGAATGTGACAGTGGTATACAATGGGACAGAGAGTGTGGTGAGTGCTTCCCAGTGGTATACAATGGGACAGAGAGTGTGGTGAGTGCTTCCCAGTGGTGTACAATGGGACAGAGAGTGTGGTGAGTGCTTCCCAGTGGTATACAATGGGACGGAGAGTGTGGTGAGTACTTCCCTGTGGTATACAATGGGACAGAGAGTGTGGTGAGTGCTTCCCAGTGGTATACAATGGGACAGAGAGTGTGGTGAGTACTTCCCTGTGGTATACAATGGGGCAGAGAGTGTGGTGAGTGGTTCCCAGTGGTATACAATGGGACAGAGAGTGTGGTGAGGGCTTCCCAGTGGTATACAATGGGACAGAGAGTGTGGTGAGTACTTCCCAGTGGTATACAATGGGACAGAGAGTGTGGTGAGTGCTTCCCAGTGGTATACAATGGGACAGAGAGTGTGGTGAGTGCTTCCCAGTGGTGTACAATGGGACAGAGAGTGTGGTGAGTGCTTCCCAGTGGTATACAATGGGACAGAGAGTGTGGTGAGTACTTCCCTGTGGTATACAATGGGACAGAGAGTGTGGTGAGTGCTTCCCAGTGGTATACAATGGGACAGAGAGTGTGGTGAGGGCTTCCCAGTGGTATACAATGGGACAGAGGGTGTGGTGAGTGCTTCCCAGTGGTATACAGTGGGACAGAGAGTGTGGTGAGTGCTTCCCAGTGGTATACAATGGGACAGAGAGTGTGGTGAGTGCTTCCCAGTGGTGTACAATGGGACAGAGAGTGTGGTGAGTGCTTCCCAGTGGTATACAATGGGACAGAGAGTGTGGTGAGTGCTTCCCAGTGGTATACAATGGGACAGAGAGTGTGTTGAGTGCTTCCCAGTGGTATACAATGGGACAGAGAGTGTGGTGAGTACTTCCCAGTGGTATACAATGGGACAGAGAGTGTGGTGAGTGCTTCCCAGTGGTGTACAATGGGACAGAGAGTGTGGTGAGTGCTTCCCAGTGGTATACAATGGGACAGAGAGTGTGGTGAGTGCTTCCCAGTGGTATACAATGGGACAGAGAGTGTGGTGAGTACTTCCCAGTGGTATACAATGGGACAGAGAGTGTGGTGAGTACTTCCCTGTGGTATACAATGGGACAAAGAGTGTGGTGAGTGCTTCCCAGTGGTATACAATGGGACAGAGTGTTTGGATTACTTCTCAGTGGTATACAATGGGACAGGGAGTGTGGTGAGTGCTTCCCAGTGGTATACAATGGGACAGAGAGTGTGGTGAGTACTTCCCAGTGGTATACAATGGGACAGAGAGTGTGGTGAGTGCTTCCCAGTGGTATACAATGGGACAGAGAGTGTGGTGAGTGCTTCCCAGTGGTATACAATGGGACAGAGAGTGTGGTGAGTGCTTCCCAGTGGTATACAATGGGACAGAGAGTGTGGTGAGTGCTTCCCAGTGGTATACAATGGGACAGAGAGTGTGGTGAGTACTTCCCAGTGGTATACAATGGGACAGAAAGTGTGGTGAGTGCTTCCCAGTGGTGTACAATGGGACAGAGAGTGTGGTGAGTACTTCCCAGTGGTATACAATGGGACAGAGAGTGTGGTGAGTGCTTCCCAGTGGTATACAATGGGACAGAGAGTGCTTCCCAGTGGTATACAATGGGACAGAGTGTGTGGTGAGTGCTTCCCAGTGGTATACAATGGGACAGAGAGTGTGGTGAGTACTTGACATTGGTATACAATGAGATGATAGTGTAGTGATTACTTCCCAGTGGTATACAATGGGACAGAGAGTGTAGTGAGTGCTTCCCAGTGGTATACAATGGGACAGAGAGTGTGGTGAGTACTTCCCAGTGGTATACAATGAGACAGAGAGTGTGGTGAGTGCTTCCCTGTGGTATACAATGGGACGGAGAGTGTGATGAGTGCTTCCCAGTGGTATACAATGGGACAGGGAGTGTGGTGAGTGCTTCCCAGTGGTATACAATGGGACAGAGAGTGTGGTGAGGGCTTCCCAGTGGTATACAATGGGACAGAGAGTGTGGTGAGTGCTTCCCAGTGGTATACAATGAGACAGAGAGTGTGGTGAGTACTTCCCAGTGGTATACAATGGGACAGACAGTGGTGAGTGCTTCCAAGTGGTATACAATGGGACAGAGAGTGGTGAGTGCTTCCAAGTGGTATACAATGGGGCAGAGAGTGTGGTGAGTGTTTCCCAGTGGTATACAATCGGACAGAGTGTGTGATGAGTGCTTCCCAGTGGTATACAATGAGACAGTCAGTGTGGTGAGTACTTCCCAGTTGTATACAATGTTATATCATGAAATGGGCGTTATAAAAACTTTCTTA
This sequence comes from Arenicola marina, assembly GCA_964019135.1. Taxonomy (NCBI): domain Eukaryota; kingdom Metazoa; phylum Annelida; class Polychaeta; family Arenicolidae; genus Arenicola; species Arenicola marina. The sequence continues at coordinate 13,821,637 of OZ025250.1, forward strand.
ATATCCTCAATTAATTATTTGTAGATTTGATTTGAGCCTTTTCTATTGAACTGCACAACTCGTCCATCGGTATAAGAAAAAAGGCTGAAATCAATATTTATATTTGTTTTCAGTTCAATGATTTTGACTGGAGTCCGGGTCTCCAAGGTTTGGTCCTGAGCTCATTCTTCTGGGGATACATCGTCACACAGTTACCAGGGGGTGAGTACATCGTCACACAGTTACCAGGGGGTGAGTACATCGTGACACAGTTACCAGGGGGTGAGTACATCGCCACACAGTTACCAGGGGGTGAGTAAATCGTGACACAGTTACCAGGGGGTGAGTACATCGTGGCACAGTTACCAGGGGGTGAGTACATCGTCACACAGTTACCAGGGGGAGAGTCCATCGTGACACAGTTACCAGGGGGTGAGTACATCGTGACACAGTTACCAGGGGCTTAGTACAAAACTCACTTTTTTATAAAAAAAATGAATAATTACTTCATGAAGTACACTAGTTAATGCAGTATGATACATCTTGATAAAATCATTACTATATGTACATAAGTACATCCTACCTTAATTATCTAGGAAGGCATATTTTATGCATTGTTTCAGCACGGTTTTGTTCTCTCATTTCAGGTTATTTGAGCAGAAGATTTGGCGGCAAATACCTTTTTGGTGGGGGCGTTCTCGGTACAGCTGCACTGACCATCATAACTCCGCCCATTGCGAGACTTAGCGTTTACCTGTTGATGGCCCTGCGTATCTTGGAGGGTCTCTTTGAGGTAAGCTTGATATAAAGTATGTCTGAGATAAAGATGGGGAGGTGAAATAGACTTGCTTCTTGACATTCCGTTTGATGAATCTTGACATTCCATTTGATGAATCTTGACATTCAGTTTGATGAATCTTGACATTCAGTTTGATAAATCTTGACATTCAGTTTGATGAATCTTGACATTCAGTTTGATGAATCTTGACATCCCGTTTGATGAATCTTGACATTCAGTTTGATGAATCTTGACATTCCGTTTGATGAATCTTGACATTCAGTTTGATAAATCTTGACATTCAGTTTGATGAATCTTGACATTCAGTTTGATGAATCTTGACATTCAGTTTGATGAATCTTGACATTCAGTTTGATGAAATAGACATGCTTCTTGGCATTAAGTTTGATGAAATTTACATGCTTCTTGACATATAAACCCATGAAATTGGCATTTAACGAAAGTGTAACCATAGGAGGTTGCTATGATTACTTTGACGTAACAAAGTTGGTCTATCTGAGATAAAACTCGTGATCAGGATATATGTTGGGTTATGTTCCTGGCAAACTGCAAGAACACTAATACTAATAAACAGGAGAATATAATAAAATAAAAAATAGAAAATGCTTGTGTGAGGTGGGTTTAACAAACTTGTTCGGTACTATTTGAGTGCTGTTTCTCCCAAATGATGCTCTGTTTTGGATATACTTGCTACTCGTAATGGAGCCTTCGTGTGCACTAAACGCCTAAACCAAAAATCCTTCTTTTCATGTCGTTACTGATATGATGCTGGTCTGTTTCAGGGGGTCACATACCCCTGTATACATGCACTGTGGAGCAAATGGGCCCCACCTTTAGAAAGAAGCAGATTGGCGACAATTGCTTTTTCAGGTAAATGTATTTTCGTTTGACTGCTTAATTCTAATTTAACTTTCTCTTGAAGCATTCACACACCATACATGCAGAAATTATAATACTCTGAAATATAGACACTAGAATGATAATCTTTAGCCGTTCAGTGAATTGTGTCCTTGACTTCATCGCGCTGCTATGGTTACATGTTCATATGTGGGTATTGTCACCGCGTTGCCATGGTTACAGGTTCATATTTCGGTGCTGTAAAATCACTTTCGCTTAGTTACTATGGTTACAGGTTTCTATATTAAAGTTACCGCTTGCGGTGGTTAAATGTTGCTACTTTGGAATGGTCACCACGTGTTCTGTGTTACTATGGTTACAGGTTCCTGCTTCAGAATGGTCACCACGTGTTCTGTGTTACTATGGTTACAGGTTCCTATTTCAGAATGGTCACCACGTGTTCTGTGTTACTATGGTTACAGGTTCCTATTTCGGGACGGTCATCGCGCTTCCCCTGTCCGGCATCATCGCCGACACCATCGGCTGGACGTGGATCTTCTACGTGTTTGGTCAGTAAACCGCCTGTCAATGACTGAATGTCCCTGGTAACCGCATGTCAATGACTGAATGCCCCTGGTCACCGCCTGTCAGTGACTGAATGTCCCTAGTAACCGCCTGTCAATGACTGAATGTCTCTGGTAACCGCCTGTCAATAACTGAATATACCTGGTAACCGCCTGTCAAGGACTGAATGCCCCTGGTAACCGCCTGTCAATGACTGAATGTCCCTGGTAACCGCCTGTCAATAACTCAATATACTTGGTAACCGCCTGTCTATGACTGAATGTCCGTGGTAACTGTCTGTAAATGACTAAATGCCCCTGGTAACGGCCTGTCAATGATTGAATGTCCCTGGTAACCCTGTTGTCAATGACCGCATGTCCTTGGCAACCATTACCCAATAACCGCATGTCAGTGACTGCATGTTTATATATATATATATTATATCGGCTAACGTGTTCTCATATCTGCTTTGGAAGTAGGTTGAAGGGGTTCCTGTTGATAGAGATATGTATTGCAGTATACACCATATATTAATAATCATATCATTAATAACAAATAGTGAACATAATAATTTTTGGCACCTAATATATTCAATTGTTTTCGTTGCTTGATTACGATGGCTTAATAGCATTGTAATTTGGCTTTTATAATTAATTTTATTAATACTAATTATCACATGGCTTGTTCCAGGCGTATGCGGTATAATATGGTTCCTCTGCTGGTGCTGGCTGGTGACTGAGAGTCCGGAAACCCACTCGACGATATCCCAGCAGGAACTGGAGCACATCCAGCAGAGCATCGGCTTCACGGATCAGCAAACCAAGGTAACGATTATCGTGGCAATGCATCCTGGCGATGTCAGTTATCTCTCCATGGATGATGAAATAAATACTCGCATTGATAACGTCGGTAGTCGCTAGCCCCAGTTCTGTGGCTGTAGGATCTGACAGGGCTCTGTCCGATTTTTGACCGTCCTGCAGCCCCAGAACTGAGGCTAGGCAGCCGCCAGCCTCGGCGAGCTGAAGGAACGAGCTTAGCACCTGTTCTATGGCCGCGGCGAAACTCGATTTCCATCTTCGTTGCCTGTGTAATATTTTAAGCAAAACAAGAAAACAAATGCTGAAGTTTTTAGAATCAGAATTAAAATCATTTTATTTTTGGTCAAGCAAACATAGCAGAACAGAACAAACATAAATGCAATAAGAAAAAAAATCAAACATGGAAACAGTAGTGTGGATTGCTTGACCGAGGAGACCCCAGTAAGACCAAAGAGCAGTCGCTAGCATGGGGCTCCCTAAAAAAAAGCACATACAATTAAGTTCATAGCAGGCCAGTTGCACTAAAACAATACTGACTTTAATACTATCAGAGATAAGATAGGTAGTAATATATTAAAGTTAACGGCAAATATGGTATGTAAGAATAGACAGGAACAAAAAACGGAAATAAAAAAACCCAACTAATTTAGCCAATGCCAGCCCACCAAGCATTTTGCCTCTTATTATCTCGCTAAGGCGTCTTCATTGGCTTGGACACGTTTATCGTATGTAGGTTGGATGCATCCCAAGGGATAGGCTCCATGGCGAGCTTAAGTGCCGCCGACACAAAGCGAATGGATGGCCAAAGCTTAGGCCTAAGGCTGTTTGCAAAGGCGACATGAAAGTTTTCGGATATCCATTCGGATTCCCGGGAAGCTTTGGTTAATCCAGAATCACACCGTGGCAAGCTCTTACCGTCGTCACGTAGGCTTGTTCAGGCTTTGGCTCAAATGTCGCTAAATATATCGAAAATACTTAAGCCGTCTTAAGCCGATAGACTGCAATGTATTCATTTCAATTAGTATAATAATTTGTTATACGGAAGTGCTTCGGAAGTGCTTCGGAAAGAAAACAATAAAAGTAAAGTGGAAATTTCTATCGCATTATTGGGTGTAAATCGGCCTCATTAAAGACGTACATCGGTCTAACTGTCTGTTATCAGGATAGGTGTGACTAGGCTCTGAGCGTTACGTGAGTACGTGGTGATGGGTTGTAGGGCAGTGCTTATTGGGATGGTGTGGGGTGTGTTTTGGTGGTGGTTATATGGGGGGTTACAGAGATGGTTTTATGGTGGTGGTTATGCGATACTCGTGATCTGGTGGTGACCTTAGGGTGATGAAAGAGTGATGGTTATTTGGAGGGGAGTGGGGTGTGTGTGTTATGTTTGTGGCTATATGGGGCAGAGATGGTTTCATGGTGGTGGTTTTACGATACTCGTTATCTGACGATGATCTTAGGGTGATGGTTATCTGGTGATGGTTATCTGGTGATGGTTATCTGGTGATGGTTATTTGTTGCTAGGTATCCTCATGGGATTTTGGCCTTGCAGGGCTCTAATACGTTTCAGGGGTCGGCCCGGTAGCTTAATGGGCTAGAGCGCTCGCATTGAGTGCTCTGGTCACCTGAGAGCCTAACGGCACGTGGGTCGGTGGTTCGAGCCTTGCTGTGGCCATGTCTGTGGGGTCGCAGGATAAAGATTGCATGTCTTTCTTCGCAAAGAGTTGGGGGTTACGCCCGGGGACTTGGCTCCACTCGCCCTTCCTTCTCCCATTGAAGCGATATGACCAAAAATGGTTAAAGCGTCCTGAACATACAACCAACCCACTCAAATGCGTTTCATTCCAGTTATAGATAATACCAGTAACAAAAGTAATAGGTTAGCTTTATGTTTGTTCTCAATCATTATCATAATAATAATAATACAATACATTTAGTCGTAGGACTACATTATTTTATATATGATATGATGATAATACTTGGTGTATCTTTAGGGCCAGTCGACACCTTGGAAAGAGATATTTACGTCACTTCCGGTTTGGGCCATTATCCTGGCTCACTTCGCGGAGAACTGGGGGTTCTACACCATGCTGACCGAGCTACCCACCTACCTAGACGATCGCATGCACTATGACCTTCACAAGGTCAGAACCTGTGGAGACAGTTGCATCTATACCGTATAGCTAATTATATAAATTATTCCTTTATTTCTAAGATAAGATTTTTTTCTTATTTTTATACTTTGATGTGTACCCGAAATGCAAGCAAGATCCGTTTGCGTCCTCAACGGTATAATATAGTAGTCTTTTGTTTAGATATAAACCAAATATGAAACAATGAATTAATGTAAGGTTCTGACGTGAAAAGTGACGATATCTTGAATAAGCTCAGTGAATATTCAGTGGCGTCAACGCCATCATGAATATGCATGCGGTGTGACATGGTTTCATGAATATGCATGGCTATGACATCGTTTCACTAATTAAGCTACATTTCCCATTACGTCTTTCCTCCAATACTCCCTTCAACCTGCATAGGTTACAATCGTCCCACTTAAAGCAAACCAACCATCACCCCCTGATGAATATTCATGCGGCTGTATGCAGCATCAATTTAACCACCTCCGCCCCTCTCAGGAATATATGAATATTCATGTGGTTTGCAGGCGGGGTTCGTGGCGGCCATCCCGTACCTGGTGATGGTGGTGATGATCCAGGTGGGCGGGCAGCTGGCGGACCTGCTGCGGCGCCGCCAGATCCTGAGCACCACCAACACCCGCAAGGCCTTCAACTGCTTCGGCTTCGTGTGCCAGACGATCTTCATGCTGGCCGTGGCCTACACCGTCACCCCCGCCTCCGCCATCGCCTGCCTCACCCTCGCCGTCGGCTTCGGGGGGTTTGCCTGGGCAGGCTTCAGCGTCAATCATCTGGACGTGGCCCCACAGGTGGGTCGGGAGCCATGGCAACGCTGTCCGTCCCGTCACCTTGCCCCGTTCTTCCCCTAGTAATTCCCCCTCTCCCCTCCCGTCCACTACGTGTCCGGGGTTATTCATAATCTGCCACCTTCACCACCACTACCATCACTACCTCCTCCCAATGAATATTCCTGGAGTCAGGAGCCATGGCAACGCTGTCCGTCCCCCAGTAAGCCCCCCGCCTATAGGTCAAATCGATGGGGGGGGGGGGCGGTAGTTATAATGCGTCCAATCCTATTCCAGCGAATAATGTTGAGATGTGACATTGTAAATTAAGGCTGTGAAGGCCAGGGCCCTCCCAGGGTGTTTGATGGTCAGTTATCAGCCCCGCCCCCCCCCTCCCCGCTTCTATCATCTGCCTATGAGACGCCCGGTTGGACGTATTGGTTGTGTGGGGCGAGTATCGAAGGCCCAGACAGTTGGCACGTGCCAGCGCCTAGTAGTGCTTTGCCACCATCACGACAACCTCTCATTGAATATTTGTGGGTGATGACCCCTAGATAGGAAGTCAGAATCGTCGACCAATCTTGAGAATACTAGGTAAGCTAATGAACGGCTATACACCCCCCCCCACCCCTAGAACTATTGGCTGTTAATTATAACCTCACCCTAAGAAGTAATATTGGGAAGGTTTGTGACCCATTATAACCCCTCTCCTCACCCTCCCTACTATCCAATTGTAACCCTCCGAGAAGTCCTAAAACTTTCAGCATTTAATCCGATGGAAATATATATCTATGTGTAACTATATATATCATATACAGTATATCAAGTAGCGGTTTGTGTATGTAACCAGGTCTATCGAAGCGTGCACATGTTATGATAGACTCCAAAGTGACTTACATTTCATGTATATAATAACATATATTTAGCAGTTTTGCGTCTACATATAAACGTAAAGTAAAAGGTACGAACCAAAATCAATATAGTATATGTAATTATATCTGTTTATCTTGCTGTATCTATGTATCCGTGCGACCTTTTCACCTTTAATACCGCCGGTAAAAAAGCTCTATCTTAGGCCTGCTCCCCCCACACAGTTAAATAGAGCTGTATCTTAGGCCTGTTCTTACCCCCTCACAGTTAGATAGAGCTCTATCTGATGCCTGTTCTTACCCCCTCACAGTTAGATAGAGCTCTATCTTATGCCTGTTTTCACCCCCACACAGTTAGATAGAGCTCTATCTGATGCCTGTTCTCACCCCCTCACAGTTAGATAGAGCTCTATCTTATGCCTGTTTTCACCCCCACACAGTTAGATAGAGCTCTATCTGATGCCTGTTCTCACCCCCACACAGTTAGATAGAGCTCTATCTTATGCCTGTTTTCACCCCCACACAGTTAGATAGAGCTCTATCTGATGCCTGTTCTCACTCCCACACAGTTAGATAGAGCTCTATCTTATGCCTGTTTTCACCCCCACACAGTTAGATAGAGCTCTATCTGATGCCTGTTCTCACCCCCACACAGTTAGATAGAGCTCTATCTTATGCCTGTTTTCACCCCCACACAGTTAGATAGAGCTCTATCTGATGCCTGTTCTCACCCCCACACAGTTAGATAGAGCTCTATCTTATGCCTGTTCTCACCCCCACACAGTTAGATAGAGCTCTATCTTATGCCTGTTTTCACCCCCACACAGTTAGATAGAGCTCTATCTGATGCCTGTTCTCACCCCCACACAGTTAGATAGAGCTCTATCTTATGCCTGTTTTCACCCCAACACAGTTAGATAGAGCTCTATCTGATGCCTGTTCTCACCCCCTCACAGTTAGATAGAGCTCTATCTGATGCCTGTTCTCACCCCCACACAGTTAGATAGAGCTCTATCTGATGCCTGTTCTCCCCCCCACACAGTTAGATAGAGCTCTATCTTATGCCTGTTTTCACCCCCACACAGTTAGATAGAGCTCTATCTGATGCCTGTTCTCACCCCCTCACAGTTAGATAGAGCTCTATCTGATGCCTGTTCTCACCCCCACACAGTTAGATAGAGCTCTATCTGATGCCTGTTCTCACCCCCTCACAGTTAGATAGAGCTCTATCTGATGCCTGTTCTCACCCCCTCACAGTTAGATAGAGCTCTATCTGATGCCTGTTCTCACCCCCACACAGTTAGATAGAGCTCTATCTGATGCCTGTTTTCACCCCCACACAGTTAGATAGAGCTCTATCTGATGCCTGTTCTCACCCCCTCACAGTTAGATAGAGCTCTATCTGATGCCTGTTCTCACCCCCACACAGTTAGATAGAGCTCTATCTGATGCCTGTTCTCACCCCCTCACAGTTAGATAGAGCTCTATCTGATGCCTGTTCTCACCCCCACACATTTAGATAGAGCTCTATCTGATGCCTGTTCTCACCCCCACACAGTTAGATAGAGCTCTATCTTATGCCTGTTTTCACCCCCACACAGTTGGATAGAGCTCTATCTGATGCCTGTTCTCACCCCCTCACAGTTAGATAGAGCTCTATCTGATGCCTGTTCTCACCCCCACACAGTTAGATAGAGCTCTATCTGATGCCTGTTCTCACCCCCACACAGTTAGATAGAGCTCTATCTGATGCCTGTTCTCACCCCCTCACAGTTAGATAGAGCTCTATCTTATGCCTGTTTTCACCCCCACACAGTTAGATAGAGCTCTATCTGATGCCTGTTCTCACCCCCTCACAGTTAGATAGAGCTCTATCTTATGCCTGTTTTCACCCCCACACAGTTAGATAGAGCTCTATCTGATGCCTGTTCTCACCCCCACACAGTTAGATAGAGCTCTATCTTATGCCTGTTTTCACCCCCACACAGTTAGATAGAGCTCTATCTGATGCCTGTTCTCACTCCCACACAGTTAGATAGAGCTCTATCTTATGCCTGTTTTCACCCCCACACAGTTAGATAGAGCTCTATCTGATGCCTGTTCTCACCCCCACACAGTTAGATAGAGCTCTATCTTATGCCTGTTTTCACCCCCACACAGTTAGATAGAGCTCTATCTGATGCCTGTTCTCACCCCCACACAGTTAGATAGAGCTCTATCTTATGCCTGTTCTCACCCCCACACAGTTAGATAGAGCTCTATCTTATGCCTGTTTTCACCCCCACACAGTTAGATAGAGCTCTATCTGATGCCTGTTCTCACCCCCACACAGTTAGATAGAGCTCTATCTTATGCCTGTTTTCACCCCAACACAGTTAGATAGAGCTCTATCTGATGCCTGTTCTCACCCCCTCACAGTTAGATAGAGCTCTATCTGATGCCTGTTCTCACCCCCACACAGTTAGATAGAGCTCTATCTGATGCCTGTTCTCACCCCCACACAGTTAGATAGAGCTCTATCTTATGCCTGTTTTCACCCCCACACAGTTAGATAGAGCTCTATCTGATGCCTGTTCTCACCCCCTCACAGTTAGATAGAGCTCTATCTGATGCCTGTTCTCACCCCCACACAGTTAGATAGAGCTCTATCTGATGCCTGTTCTCACCCCCTCACAGTTAGATAGAGCTCTATCTGATGCCTGTTCTCACCCCCTCACAGTTAGATAGAGCTCTATCTGATGCCTGTTCTCACCCCCACACAGTTAGATAGAGCTCTATCTGATGCCTGTTTTCACCCCCACACAGTTAGATAGAGCTCTATCTGATGCCTGTTCTCACCCCCTCACAGTTAGATAGAGCTCTATCTGATGCCTGTTCTCACCCCCACACAGTTAGATAGAGCTCTATCTGATGCCTGTTCTCACCCCCTCACAGTTAGATAGAGCTCTATCTGATGCCTGTTCTCACCCCCACACATTTAGATAGAGCTCTATCTGATGCCTGTTCTCACCCCCACACAGTTAGATAGAGCTCTATCTTATGCCTGTTTTCACCCCCACACAGTTGGATAGAGCTCTATCTGATGCCTGTTCTCACCCCCTCACAGTTAGATAGAGCTCTATCTGATGCCTGTTCTCACCCCCACACAGTTAGATAGAGCTCTATCTGATGCCTGTTCTCACCCCCACACAGTTAGATAGAGCTCTATCTGATGCCTGTTCTCACCCCCTCACAGTTAGATAGAGCTCTATCTGATGCCTGTTCTCACCCCCACACAGTTAGATAGAGCTCTATCTTATGCCTGTTTTCACCCCCACACAGTTGGATAGAGCTCTATCTGATGCCTGTTCTCACCCCCTCACAGTTAGATAGAGCTCTATCTGATGCCTGTTCTCACCCCCTCACAGTTAGATAGAGCTCTATCTGATGCCTGTTCTCACCCCCTCACAGTTAGATAGAGCTCTATCTGATGCCTGTTCTCACCCCCCACACAGTTCGCCAGCATCCTGATGGGTGTGTCCAACACCTTCGCCACCATCCCCGGCATCGTGAGCCCCACCATCACGGGACACATCGTCGCCGACGGGGTGAGTCACGGCTGGGGTGACCCGGATGTTCCCGGATGTACGCGGCATATTCAGAGGATAGGGGAAGGGGAGGAGGGAGAGGGAGGGGTTGGAGGGGTGGGTCACGGCTGGGGTGATCCGGATGTACCCGGGTGTACCGGGATATTCAGAGGATAGGGGAAGGGGAGGAGGGAGAGGGAGGGGTTGGAGGGGTGGGTCACGGCTGGGGTGACCCGGATGTACCCGGGTGTACCGGCATATTCAGATAATAGGGGAAGGAGAGGAGGGAGAGGGAGGGGTTGGAGGGGTGGGTCACGGCTGGGGTGATCCGGATGTCCCCGGATGTACGCGGCATATTCAGAGGATAGGGGAAGGAGAGGAGGGAGAGGGAGGGGTTGGAGGGGTGGGTCACGGCTGGGGTGATCCGGATGTCCCCGGATGTACGCGGCATATTCAGAGGATAGGGGAAGGGGGGAGAGGGAGGGGTTGGAGGGGTGGGTCACGGCTGGGGTGACCCGGATGTTCCCGGATGTACGCGGCATATTCAGAGGATAGGGGAAGGGGAGGAGGGAGAGGGAGGGGTTGGAGGGGTGGGTCACGGCTGGGGTGACCCGGATGTTCCCGGATGTACGCGGCATATTCAGAGGATAGGGGAAGGGGGGAGAGGGAGGGGTTGGAGGGGTGGGTCACGGCTGGGGTGACCCGGATGTTCCCGGATGTACGCGGCATATTCAGAGGATAGGGGAAGGGGAGGGGGGGAGAAGGAGGGGTTGGAGGGGTGGGTCACGGCTGGGGTGACCCGGATGTTCCCGGATGTACGCGGCATATTCAGAGGATAGGGGAAGGGGGGAGAGGGAGGGGTTGGAGGGGTGGGTCACGGCTGGGGTGACCCGGATGTTCCCGGATGTACGCGGCATATTCAGAGGATAGGGGAAGGGGAGGGGGGGAGAGGGAGGGGTTGGAGGGGTGGGTCACGGCTGGGGTGACCCGGATGTTCCCGGATGTACGCGGCATATTCAGAGGATAGGGGAAGGGGGGAGAGGGAGGGGTTGGAGGGGTGGGTCACGGCTGGGGTGACCCGGATGTTCCCGGATGTACGCGGCATGTTCAGAGGATAGGGGAAGGGGAGGAGGGAGAGGGAGGGGTTGGAGGGGTGGGTCACGGCTGGGGTGACCCGGATGTTCCCGGATGTACGCGGCATATTCAGAGGATAGGGGAAGGGGAGGAGGGAGAGGGAGGGGTTGGAGGGGTGGGTCACGGCTGGGGTGACCCGGATGTACCCGGGTGTACCGGGATATTCAGAGGATAGGGGAAGGGGAGGAGGGAGAGGGAGGGGTTGGAGGGGTGGGTCACGGCTGGGGTGACCCGGATGTTCCCGGATGTACGCGGCATATTCAGAGGATAGGGGAAGGGGAGGGGGGAGAGGGAGGGGTTGGAGGGGTGAGTCATGGCTGGGGTGACCCGGATGTTCCCGGATGTACGCGGCATATTCAGAGGATAGGGGAAGGGGAGGAGGGAGAGGGAGGGGTTGGAGGGGTGGGTCACGGCTGGGGTGACCCGGATGTTCCCGGATGTACGCGGCATATTCAGAGGATAGGGGAAGGGGAGGAGGGAGAGGGAGGGGTTGGAGGGGTGGGTCACGGCTGGGGTGACCCGGATGTTCCCGGATGTACGCGGCATATTCAGAGGATAGGGGAAGGGGAGGAGGGAGAGGGAGGGGTTGGAGGGGTGGGTCACGGCTGGGGTGACCCGGATGTTCCCGGATGTACGCGGCATATTCAGAGGATAGGGGAAGGGGAGGAGGGAGAGGGAGGGGTTGGAGGGGTGGGTCACGGCTGGGGTGACCCGGATGTACCCGGGTGTACCGGGATATTCAGAGGATAGGGGAAGGGGAGGAGGGAGAGGGAGGGGTTGGAGGGGTGGGTCACGGCTGGGGTGACCCGGATGTCCCCGGATGTACGCGGCATATTCAGAGGATAGGGGAAGGGGAGGAGGGAGAGGGAGGGGTTGGAGGGGTGAGTCACGGCTGGGGTGACCCGGATGTTCCTGGATGTACGCGGCATATTCAGAGGATAGGGGAAGGGGAGGAGGGAGAGGGAGGGGTTGGAGGGGTGGGTCACGGCTGGGGTGACCCGGATGTACCCGGGTGTACCGGGATATTCAGAGGATAGGGGAAGGGGAGGAGGGAGAGGGAGGGGTTGGAGGGGTGGGTCACGGCTGGGGTGACCCGGATGTACCCGGGTGTACCGGGATATTCAGAGGATAGGGGAAGGGGAGGAGGGAGAGGGAGGGGTTGGAGGGGTGGGTCACGGCTGGGGTGACCCGGATGTACCCGGGTGTACCGGGATATTCAGAGGATAGGGGAAGGGGAGGAGGGAGAGGGAGGGGTTGGAGGGGTGGGTCACGGCTGGGGTGATCCGGATGTTCCCGGATGTACGCGGCATATTCAGAGGATAGGGGAAGGAGAGGAGGGAGAGGGAGGGGTTGGAGGGGTGGGTCACGGCTGGGGTGATCCGGATGTCCCCGGATGTACGCGGCATATTCAGAGGATAGGGGAAGGGGAGGAGGGAGAGGGAGGGGTTGGAGGGGTGGGTCACGGCTGGGGTGACCCGGATGTACCCGGGTGTACCGGCATATTCAGAGGATAGGGGAAGGGGAGGAGGGAGAGGGAGGGGTTGGAGGGGTGGGTCACGGCTGGGGTGATCCGGATGTCCCCGGATGTACGCGGCATATTCAGAGGATAGGGGAAGGGGAGGAGGGAGAGGGAGGGGTTGGAGAGGGTGGGTCACGGCTGGGGTGACCCGGATGTACCCGGGTGTACCGGCATATTCAGATAATAGGGGAAGGAGAGGAGGGAGAGGGAGGGGTTGGAGGGGTGGGTCACGGCTGGGGTGATCCGGATGTCCCCGGATGTACGCGGCATATTCAGAGGATAGGGGAAGGGGAGGAGGGAGAGGGAGGGGTTGGAGGGGTGGGTCACGGCTGGGGTGATCCGGATGTCCCCGGATGTACGCGGCATATTCAGAGGATAGGGGAAGGGGAGGAGGGAGAGGGAGGGGTTGGAGGGGTGGGTCACGGCTGGGGTGACCCGGATGTACCCGGGTGTACCGGGATATTCAGAGGATAGGGGAAGGGGAGGAGGGAGAGGGAGGGGTTGGAGGGGTGAGTCACGGCTGGGGTGACCCGGATGTTCCCGGGTGTACCGGGATATTCAGAGGATAGGGGAAGGGGAGGAGGGAGAGGGAGGGGTTGGAGGGGTGGGTCACGGCTGGGGTGACCCGGATGTACCCGGGTGTACCGGGATATTCAGAGGATAGGGGAAGGGGAGGAGGGAGAGGGAGGGGTTGGAGGGGTGGGTCACGGCTGGGGTGACCCGGATGTACCCGGGTGTACCGGCATATTCAGATAATAGGGGAAGGGGAGGAGGGAGAGGGAGGGGTTGGAGGGGTGGGTCACGGCTGGGGTGATCCGGATGTACCCGGGTGTACCGGCATATTCAGATAATAGGGGAAGGAGAGGAGGGAGAGGGAGGGGTTGGAGGGGTGGGTCACGGCTGGGGTGACCCGGATGTACCCGGGTGTACCGGGATATTCAGAGGATAGGGGAAGGGGAGGAGGGAGAGGGAGGGGTTGGAGAGGGTGGGTCACGGCTGGGGTGACCCGGATGTACCCGGGTGTACCGGCATATTCAGATAATAGGGGAAGGAGAGGAGGGAGAGGGAGGGGTTGGAGGGGTGGGTCACGGCTGGGGTGACCCGGATGTACCCGGGTGTACCGGGATATTCAGAGGATAGGGGAAGGGGAGGAGGGAGAGGGAGGGGTTGGAGGGGTGGGTCACGGCTGGGGTGACCCGGATGTACCCGGGTGTACCGGGATATTCAGATAATAGGGGAAGGGGAGGAGGGAGAGGGAGGGGTTGGAGGGGTGGGTCACGGCTGGGGTGACCCGGATGTACCCGGGTGTACCGGCATATTCAGATAATAGGGGAAGGAGAGGAGGGAGAGGGAGGGGTTGGAGGGGTGGGTCACGGCTGGGGTGACCCGGATGTACCCGGGTGTACCGGCATATTCAGATAATAGGGGAAGGAGAGGAGGGAGAGGGAGGGGTTGGAGAGGGTGGGTCAAGGCTGGGGTGACCCGGATGTACCCGGGTGTACCGGGATATTCAGAGGATAGGGGAAGGGGAGGAGGGAGAGGGAGGGGTTGGAGAGGGTGGGTCACGGCTGGGGTGACCCGGATGTACCCGGGTGTACCGGGATATTCAGAGGATAGGGGAAGGGGAGGAGGGAGAGGGAGGGGTTGGAGGGGTGGGTCACGGCTGGGGTGACCCGGATGTACCCGGGTGTACCGGCATATTCAGAGGATAGGGGAAGGGGAGGAGGGAGAGGGAGGGGTTGGAGAGGGTGGGTCACGGCTGGGGTGACCCGGATGTACCCGGGTGTACCGGCATATTCAGATAATAGGGGAAGGGGAGGAGGGAGAGGGAGGGGTTGGAGGGGTGGGTCACGGCTGGGGTGACCCGGATGTACCCGGGTGTACCGGCATATTCAGATAATAGGGGAAGGAGAGGAGGGAGAGGGAGGGGTTGGAGGGGTGGGTCACGGCTGGGGTGACCCGGATGTACCCGGGTGTACCGGCATATTCAGATAATAGGGGAAGGAGAGGAGGGAGAGGGAGGGGTTGGAGGGGTGGGTCACGGCTGGGGTGACCCGGATGTACCCGGGTGTACCGGCATATTCAGAGGATAGGGGAAGGGGAGGAGGGAGAGGGAGGGGTTGGAGAGGGTGGGTCACGGCTGGGGTGACCCGGATGTACCCGGGTGTACCGGCATATTCAGATAATAGGGGAAGGGGAGGAGGGAGAGGGAGGGGTTGGAGGGGTGGGTCACGGCTGGGGTGACCCGGATGTACCCGGGTGTACCGGCATATTCAGATAATAGGGGAAGGAGAGGAGGGAGAGGGAGGGGTTGGAGGGGTGGGTCACGGCTGGGGTGACCCGGATGTACCCGGGTGTACCGGCATATTCAGATAATAGGGGAAGGAGAGGAGGGAGAGGGAGGGGTTGGAGGGGTGGGTCACGGCTGGGGTGACCCGGATGTACCCGGGTGTACCGGCATATTCAGAGGATAGGGGAAGGGGAGGAGGGAGAGGGAGGGGTTGGAGGGGTGGGTCACGGCTGGGGTGACCCGGATGTACCCGGGTGTACCGGCATATTCAGAGGATAGGGGAAGGGGAGGAGGGAGAGGGAGGGGTTGGAGGGGTGGGTCACGGCTGGGGTGACCCGGATGTACCCGGGTGTACCGGCATATTCAGATAATAGGGGAAGGAGAGGAGGGAGAGGGAGGGGTTGGAGGGGTGGGTCACGGCTGGGGTGACCCGGATGTACCCGGGTGTACCGGCATATTCAGAGGATAGGGGAAGGGGAGGAGGGAGAGGGAGGGGTTGGAGGGGTGGGTCACGGCTGGGGTGACCCGGATGTACCCGGGTGTACCGGCATATTCAGAGGATAGGGGAAGGAGAGGAGGGAGAGGGAGGGGTTGGAGAGGGTGGGTCAAGGCTGGGGTGACCCGGATGTACCCGGGTGTACCGGGATATTCAGAGGATAGGGGAAGGGGAGGAGGGAGAGGGAGGGGTTGGAGAGGGTGGGTCACGGCTGGGGTGACCCGGATGTACCCGGGTGTACCGGCATATTCAGATAATAGGGGAAGGAGAGGAGGGAGAGGGAGGGGTTGGAGAGGGTGGGTCAAGGCTGGGGTGACCCGGATGTACCCGGGTGTACCGGGATATTCAGAGGATAGGGGAAGGAGAGGAGGGAGAGGGAGGGGTTGGAGAGGGTGGGTCAAGGCTGGGGTGACCCGGATGTACCCGGGTGTACCGGCATATTCAGATAATAGGGGAAGGGGAGGAGGGAGAGGGAGGGGTTGGAGGGGTGGGTCACGGCTGGGGTGATCCGGATGTCCCCGGATGTACGCGGCATATTCAGAGGATAGGGGAAGGGGAGGAGGGAGAGGGAGGGGTTGGAGGGGTGGGTCACGGCTGGGGTGATCCGGATGTCCCCGGATGTACGCGGCATATTCAGATAATAGGGGAAGGAGAGGAGGGAGAGGGAGGGGTTGGAGAGGGTGGGTCAAGGCTGGGGTGACCCGGATGTACCCGGGTGTACCGGGATATTCAGAGGATAGGGGAAGGAGAGGAGGGAGAGGGAGGGGTTGGAGAGGGTGGGTCAAGGCTGGGGTGACCCGGATGTACCCGGGTGTACCGGGATATTCAGAGGATAGGGGAAGGGGAGGAGGGAGAGGGAGGGGTTGGAGAGGGTGGGTCACGGCTGGGGTGACCCGGATGTACCCGGGTGTACCGGCATATTCAGATAATAGGGGAAGGAGAGGAGGGAGAGGGAGGGGTTGGAGAGGGTGGGTCAAGGCTGGGGTGACCCGGATGTACCCGGGTGTACCGGGATATTCAGAGGATAGGGGAAGGAGAGGAGGGAGAGGGAGGGGTTGGAGAGGGTGGGTCAAGGCTGGGGTGACCCGGATGTACCCGGGTGTACCGGGATATTCAGAGGATAGGGGAAGGGGAGGAGGGAGAGGGAGGGGTTGGAGGGGTGGGTCACGGCTGGGGTGATCCGGATGTCCCCGGATGTACGCGGCATATTCAGAGGATAGGGGAAGGGGAGGAGGGAGAGGGAGGGGTTGGAGGGGTGGGTCACGGCTGGGGTGATCCGGATGTCCCCGGATGTACGCGGCATATTCAGAGGATAGGGGAAGGGGAGGAGGGAGAGGGAGGGGTTGGAGGGGTGGGTCACGGCTGGGGTGACCCGGATGTACCCGGGTGTACCGGGATATTCAGAGGATAGGGGAAGGGGAGGAGGGAGAGGGAGGGGTTGGAGGGGTGGGTCACGGCTGGGGTGACCCGGATGTACCCGGGTGTACCGGGATATTCAGAGGATAGGGGAAGGGGAGGAGGGAGAGGGAGGGGTTGGAGGGGTGGGTCACGGCTGGGGTGACCCGGATGTCCCCGGATGTACGCGGCATATTCAGAGGATAGGGGAAGGGGAGGAGGGAGAGGGAGGGGTTGGAGGGGTGAGTCACGGCTGGGGTGACCCGGATGTTCCTGGATGTACGCGGCATATTCAGAGGATAGGGGAAGGGGAGGAGGGAGAGGGAGGGGTTGGAGGGGTGGGTCACGGCTGGGGTGACCCGGATGTACCCGGGTGTACCGGGATATTCAGAGGATAGGGGAAGGGGAGGAGGGAGAGGGAGGGGTTGGAGGGGTGGGTCACGGCTGGGGTGACCCGGATGTACCCGGGTGTACCGGGATATTCAGAGGATAGGGGAAGGGGAGGAGGGAGAGGGAGGGGTTGGAGGGGTGGGTCACGGCTGGGGTGACCCGGATGTTCCCGGATGTACGCGGCATATTCAGAGGATAGGGGAAGGAGAGGAGGGAGAGGGAGGGGTTGGAGGGGTGGGTCACGGCTGGGGTGATCCGGATGTACCCGGGTGTACCGGGATATTCAGAGGATAGGGGAAGGGGAGGAGGGAGAGGGAGGGGTTGGAGGGGTGGGTCACGGCTGGGGTGACCCGGATGTACCCGGGTGTACGCGGCATATTCAGATAATAGGGGAAGGAGAGGAGGGAGAGGGAGGGGTTGGAGGGGTGGGTCACGGCTGGGGTGACCCGGATGTACCCGGGTGTACCGGGATATTCAGAGGATAGGGGAAGGGGAGGAGGGAGAGGGAGGGGTTGGAGGGGTGGGTCACGGCTGGGGTGACCCGGATGTACCCGGGTGTACCGGGATATTCAGAGGATAGGGGAAGGAGAGGAGGGAGAGGGAGGGGTTGGAGGGGTGGGTCACGGCTGGGGTGACCCGGATGTACCCGGATGTACCGGGATATTCAGAGAATAGGGGAAGGAGAGGAGGGAGAGGGAGGGGTTGGAGGGGTGGGTCACGGCTGGGGTGACCCGGATGTACCCGGATGTACCGGGATATTCAGAGAATAGGGGAAGGAGAGGAGGGAGAGGGAGGGGTTGGAGGGGTGGGTCACGGCTGGGGTGACCCGGATGTTCCCGGATGCACCGGGATATTCAGAGGATAGGGGAAGGGGAGGAGGGAGAGGGAGGGGTTGGAGGGGTGGGTCACGGCTGGGGTGACCCGGATGTACCCGGGTGTACCGGGATATTCAGAGGATAGGGGAAGGGGAGGAGGGGAGAGGGAAGGGTTGGAGGAAGAGGGGGCGGAGGAGGACTGAGCCACCTGGGAAATACCTGGATGTACCCGTTTGTACGCATATGTACGCAGATGTACCCGGATGTACCCCGATATACCCGGAATATTCAGAGGATAGGGGGAGGGGAGGAGGGGGAGAAGGAGGTAAGAAAATGATTGGTGGGCGAAGGAAGAGAGGGGGGCAGGACAGAGGAGAGAGGTTGGAGGAGGAGGAGGGGGGGGGCAGGAGGAAGGAGGCTAGGACAAGAGAAAGGGGAGTGACCGGGAGAGGAGGATTTGTAGGGGGGGAGGGAGGGGAATGTACCTGCGGGGGTGTGAATGCACAATGAACGGATGGGTGTTAAGATTGTTAGAGATAAGTCATTAGAAAATAACTATATGGGACATTATGTGACATTATAAGAGAACATTATTTTAAGGATAGCATTATACTCGATACGAAAAAACAATCGATACGAGGTAATGCTATTTAGATTAGTGTAAATAGCTAATCTAAATGTCATGTTATTTTATTAGCACAACGATTGGGCTAAATCTCTTTTGTTAGAGCCATTGTTACTGTGATTTATCGCTATACAGATTTTTATTACAATATTTAAGAACGTTAAAAGGCCAAACGTGTTTCTTTCTAAGTTTACGCAGTGTAATAAATGTTGATGTTCCCGACAAGAAATTGCTTTCAGGGTACTGATCCATGCCCAAAAATCAAGGGCCAACTTTGCCCTTGGTCTGGTATGTCCTGTGTGGTCCGCTGCTTTAGTGTACAACTATCCACGTGTGGTTTGTTTACAGACCGCTGACCAATGGCGCACCATCTTCTATCTGGCGGCGGGCATCTACTGCGCAGGCGCGGTGTTCTACGGTCTGTTCGCGTCAGGCAAGCAGCAGCAGTGGGCGGAAGTGCCTCTGGGATACATGCCGCAGATGGGACAGCGCACGGGAAGGAGTCTGGGGGAGGAGGAGGAGGAGGAGGGGGGGCAGTGAGAGAGGGAGGGGGAGGGGCTGGAGGAGGGGGAGGCGCTGGAGGAGGAGGGGGGGGAGGGGGGGCAGTGAATGGGGAACGGGAGAGGGAGGGGGAGGGGCAGTGAGAGGGGCACGGGAGAGGGAGGGGCTGGGGGAGGAGGGGGAGGGCCAGTGAGAGGGGAACGGGAGACGGAGGGGCTGGGGGAGGAGGAGGAGGATTGGCAGTGAGCAGGAAAAGAGAGAGGGAGGGGCTGGGAGAGGGAGGGGCTGGGGGGGTGATGAGGGGCAGTGAGTGGGGAACGGGAGGAGGAGGAGGAGGAGGGCAGGGAAAGAGAGAGGGAGGGGCTGGGGGTGGGGGGTGCGATGAGGGGCAGTGAGAGGGGGAGCAAGAGAGTGTGGGGGATGGGCTGTGGGTCGATGAGGAGGAGGGGAGAGGGAGGGGCAGTGAGAAGGGGGGGTTGTAGGAGAGGCGAAGAGGGAGAGGGGCTGGGGGAAGAAGGGCAGGATGAGAGGGAGGGAGTGAGGTTGGAAGGGAAGAGGGGGGACTGGGAGAGGAGCGGGAGGAGGGGACTGAGAGGGGAGAGGGAGAGAGTGGCTGGGAGAGGAAAGCGGGTGAGGAAAAGGGGAGAAGAGAAGGAGGGGGAATGAGTGGACAAGTGGAGGCGTGAGAGCGGAGGTGGGAAGAATAAGCAGGGGGTGGTGGTGAGGGGATGTAGGGAGTAAATTGGGAACGGGAGGAGCGGGGAAAAGGCAGGAAAAGCCTGGGTACAGAGGGAGAAGAAGAAGGTGTGGTGAGAAATTTCGCTTTTGGATTCGTGTGTTCTGTGAATGACGTCTTAATATTGGTCAGGTGTTCATGTTGTCCACATGTCTATATCGATCTGGTGTTCATATTGATCCTGTGTTTATATTGACCCTGTATTTATATTGACACTATATTCATATTGACACTGTATTCATATTGGCCCTGTATTCCTATGGACCATGTGTTTACCAATAACCGACAACGTGTTAAAAGTAGCTATTTTATGGAAAGAATCGAGGACTGGTTTTGAAATCAACAAGATATTGACACAGGCGGGGTTGGACCCCCCCCCCCCCCCGTGCAAGTGACCAAGTTTACGCAGGGTATATAAAGATCCCATGTCTTCTCGTGTCTTGCAAACAGTATGGGGTTACCCCCCTGAAACCTGGCTCCTCTCTTTGACCCTTCCCACTGTCGCGATATGACCTACATAGGTCAGGTGGGGTTAGCTTACAGTGAGGATAATGACATGCTGTGGATAGCCTTGTACTGACCTAGAAAGAACCCCG
The DNA here is from genome assembly GCA_964019135.1 of Arenicola marina. NCBI lineage: Eukaryota > Metazoa > Annelida > Polychaeta > Arenicolidae > Arenicola > Arenicola marina. The sequence goes on from OZ025250.1 coordinate 13,842,483, forward strand.
AAAAGAATGGAATAAATATGATAGACTCCTGTTGGAAACATAGAGTATAGGATATCAAATGAAGCCCTCCATATCTAGTCATAGATTATGATCTTCTTGACGCTGATATGTACTGTTACTTTGATGAATCTCTAGTTATTTTTCCCATGATATATATATTGGTGTGTACCCCAACACCAAACTAGCTCACTGCACCATAGTTTGAATTGTCGTCGTCGCCTATTGGCTAACTGCTTTCGCATATTAATATTGTACGTATGTTTCAGAAACATATGAAGGCATTTATTCTTATTGAAAATATCCTGTATAGAGTCAAGATTGGAATACCTTGTGTGTGTGTGTCCTGCTTATCGTCTAAAAGCGAATGTTATGAATTTGTCAGATATTTATTGCCAAAAATAACGCATTGGTGCATTATGGTAGGGTATTTAACTTTATAATATATTTATACATATATAAAAATATATATACTATAAATTATTGTATAGATATAATCTAAAATACATTATATATATATAATATTAAATATAGTACATACGACATTCTGGACGCGAAATATATGATATTCTCATTTATTGTCGGCGTCCCATACAGAGATATCCTTTTGTGTTTACATCTTCTCAGTATTCTCCATTCATACATAGCTTTTTTTTTTATATACAAATATTTGCTGATTTCGTGATTCGCGTCATGCTGCTTAAACTGTGTTAATTTGTACGCCTTTTACGCTTCACTATGTTATATTACGTCCTTTATACATATTATTTGTTTTCTACTCGTCGTTATATATTCGTCGTAAGTGATGTTAGAACATTCCGCTTCCCATACCAGTATATATTCACCCTAGTATATATAACGTTGTTTAAAAGAGAATTGTTATTGTGATTTAATGTTAAATATAAGCATATATAATGCATGTTAAATTCAGGGGTTTCGTATTGTAACTTAAATCGAAGGCTCTCATAAGAATCGCTGAGTAATAAACTATTTACAAATGATCAAAACGTTGGGGACAAGACTGCCGCGTAAAGTTAAGAGCGTATTGTGTTACTTTCGTGTTGCATCGTTTACGTTCTAGCACTGTTGATGCTGTATACACAACCACCCCGTGTTAAATGTAACAAATGATACTTCCCTGTCGTGCTAGTAACATTCCTGCCCGTCAAATGTTCATGACATTTTCGTGAGAGTTCAAATAAATATTTTTATTGTCTTTACATGGATATTGTTGTATATGAGACCTCGTACTTTGTGCATTGTTGTAAATTTGCGAATAAATATAATACTCTGAATCGGTTCACTTATTACAGTTTTATGTGAAATAAAATGGGTGACGTGGTCATATCTTGACATTTATTGGCAATACCATTCCTTGGCAATGATTTACGGCCATAATTTGATTGCACGACCATATCTTGACAGTCATATCTTGACAGTGATTGACAGTCATATCTTGACAGTGATTGACAGTCCGATCTTGACCATCATTGACAGTCATATCTTGACCATCATTGAGTCCTATCTTGACCATCATTGACAGTCATATCTTGACCATCATTGAGTCATATCTTGACCATCATTGAGTCATATCTTGACCATCATTGACAGTCATATTTTGACCATCATTGAGTCTTATCTTAACAGTGATTGACGACCATATTTTGACAATGATTGATAGGCATATCTTGAAAGTGATTAACAGCCTTCTTGACAGTGATTGACAGTCCTCTTGACAGTGACAGTCATCTTGACTGATTGACAAGTCATATCTTGACAGGGATTGACAGTCATATCTTGACAGTCACATCTTGACAGTGATCGACAGTCACATCTTGACAGTGATCGACAGTCACATCTTGACAGTGATTGACACGACCATATCTTGACATGTCTTCATACGTTTAGTATATGCGATTTGGTGAGTAAATATAGTTTTACAGAAGGAGATCTCCATTATGTAGCTGACCGCTATGGCTCTTCAATGTTGTTATTATGGTGGGCAATTTCACGTATATAGTTTAGCCGGCTACGGGACCTAGTCGGCTAAAATCCCTCATCATTTACGTGGTAACCGATTGAGCCCCGTAGTCGGCTAAACTGTGTTCGTGAAATGCGCCACAGGACTTGTGTCAGCTATGAACCAGTTTTACTAATTCCATGTACCTACGATACACCCATACACGTGCTGATGAACCCAGCGGTAAGTTCTTTTGCCGTTGACATAGTTCATATCGGGCATAAAACAAACATAAGTACAGATTGCTTATCTTCGCGTGAAAAACACAATACTTCTATCGCCTCATATACCAGCAAGCTAAGACCAGATTGGGTTAAAACTCAGTCAACAAAATATAAGAAGACATAAGAATTTTACCGATATTAGGTTCGATAAAATAAAAAAATATGCTTGCCATGGGAATTCAATCACCTGAAATGAGGTGTTTCAAAGAGTTTTTTTATGGGAGGTTCGAAAGGCCGATAACAGAAGAGAACGGGTAAAGAGGCGGAGGCCTCCGCTTTCTCAGTTGGCTGACGCTCTGGTCAGCACTACAGAACAACCCCCAACGTGGACATCATGCGGGTCCTCGTCCTATTATCGCTCACCCTTAGCGGTCTCGTTCGCGCGCAGGATCCTCTCGTTCAAACCGCGTACGGTCCCGTTCAAGGTCACGTGGTGCCAGTGTTTAACGGCATCGACCAGTCGGATGTCAACGTGTTTTACGCGGTTCCCTATGGCGGAGACACCGGGGGCGACAACCGCTTCAGGGTAAGTGTTTTACGTGGTTCCCTATGGCGGAGACAGAGGGGGCGACAACCGCTTCAGGGTAAGTATATGTTCGGCATAAATAGTTATGTTAATTCGCATAATCGCCCAGTGTTTGCACTAATCACCATATGTTCGCGCTAATTGTCATGTTCAGGGCGACTACAATGCGTTCATGTTAGTTACAATATTTGTATTTTTTGCGTTAGTTACAATATATCTTTGCTTTGTTTGCCCTTTTTTCGAGCTAATTATCCTAGTTTTGTCGCCCTAATTAACTTACCAATTATTGGCCCGACATCAAGCTGTAGCAGCTCGCCAATATGATAATAGCGCGAGTTTGCGGGGCGTTAGGCAATTTTATTGGCCCGACATCAAGCTGTAGCAGCCCGCCAATTTTCATTATCCGCCCGAGGCCGTGTAGAGGGCTGCTACAGCTTGATGAAGGGCCAATTAAATGCCTAACGCCATGCTAAATCTAGATTTAAGGCGTTGACTTATCTCTGCTTCTTTGGTTTAATTTCCGCACGCAACGATCAAAGTAAAGCAATTTGGGACTGACTGTCCGCAAATCGCAAGCCGTTCCACATATAGTTGGCCAGTCGCCTTTATGATACCACATATCGTTGCCAAGGAACGTGGCACGTGCAACTAGGCAACTAGGCGGCTAAGCGGGCCATTTAAAGCTATAACCACAGAGTAGGTATTAATAATATCTACTCTGTGCTATAACTACAGTTATTTTGTGCGTGACATCATGTTTCATTGTTCTATGCAATGTCGCTATGGCAACGATTGTCGATGCCATGGGCAGCAGGGCCGTTGGAATCAGAATACGGCATTTTAGCGGCCTTCAGATTTAATGCTATTGTACTAGTTAACATGACCACCAACTCGTAATAATGTATCTTATGTTTGCATGCATTATTCATTTACTTATATATTGATTAAAATAGCTTGATTAAATAGCCATGTGAATGAAACCATTTGGCTCAAATGACACCTTCATCGACCGACTGTATCGGCCTTTATTAGGCCTAATTAGCTAAAACTGCTTAGTCCGAAATTCATACGTTATTTTTCGTGTTCAATATCATAAGAACACTTCAACCGTGCACGAATGCATATCACAATTGTTGAAGTGTCAAAAATGATTGAAAGCATTATTGGGTCATCAAGCTGTTGATGCGAATACGTGTAAAACTGTTGCTTCAGGTCTGACACAAACCCAGCTCTGTCGCAATATGCTGATTTCTCCACGTTGTCACGCGTGATTCATGTTTAGTATAGATCCATTTCATAATGGAGAGTAGATGTATACATATGAGATGCATTTTGTTCTGATGCATTACTAAATATATATTGAAAATGTTAATATTTCTCCACAGCTCTGCTGATACTGGATATTTTGGTGAGCAGACGAACCAAATCTTTAACATTATATGTATACTATACGTTGATTTGGCACTCCAGGCGCCGACGGAGCCGACCCCGTGGACGGAGGTGTTTGTGGCCGACACCCTGGGGCAGTCCTGTCCCCAGGGGGGTGGCGGTCTCACCGACATCACTCACCCTGGTTACGACAACTACGGAGAGGATTGCCTCAACGTGAACGTCTTCACCCCCAACGTGAGTGGGTAATTAGGTTATCCACCCCCAGCGTGAGTGGGTAATTAGGGTATTTACCCCAACATGAGTGGGTAATTAGGGTATCCACCCCCAACGTGAGTGGGTAATTAGGGTATTTACTCCAACGTGAGTGGGTAATTAGGTTATCCACCCCCAACGTGAGTGGGTAATTAGGGTATCCACCCCAACATGAGTGGGTAATTAGGGTATCCACCCCCAACGTGAGTGGGTAATTAGGGTATTTACTCCAACGTGAGTGGGTAATTAGGGTGTCCACACCCAACATGAGTTGATAATTAGGGTATCCACCCCAACGTGAATGGGTAATTAGGGTATCCACCCCCAACGTGAGTGGGTAATTAGGGTATCCACTCCCAACGTGAATGGGTAATTAAGGTATCCACCCCCAACGTGAGTGGGTAATTAGGGTATCCACCCATAACTTGAGTGGTTAAGTAAAGTAACGTCTACACCCCCAACGTTGGTGGGTAATTAGAGTATAAACCCCCAGCGTTAGTACTTTAAGTAATCACCCCCAACGTGAGTGGTTAATTAACGTATTCACCCCAGCATAAGTGGGCAATTAAAATATTCACTCCAACATGATTGATTAATTAAAGTATCCAACCCAGAACGGGTGGGCAATTAAAGTATTCACGTTGACGTGTTTACCTCCAATACGAGTGAATAATTATAGCATTCACGTTAAGGGCTTTGACGTCTGTCTGTGTGCCCTCTTTGTGAGTAAATATTTTAAGTGCTCACTCTGCCCCGTAACTAATTATAGTATAAACGTCAACCTAGTCTGAGTTCTTCACTTTTGCATAGACCTCAAGCTCTAAAGTGTGTGTGTGAATGTGTGATATGTCCCCATGCGTAGTTCAGAACATTGCCTCATGTCAGTGTGACATACATTGCCAAATATGGGTACTATGTCACGGAATGAATGAAGCATTGCCTTATATCGGTGCAAGTATCGACGTTTTCGTCGAATAAACAGTACTCGTCTGCCCAGTCTCAATAATTTAAATTATGTTTGTACCCTAAGTTCAGTCTGCGGGTTCCTATATTGTCATGGTGTATACATGTCTTTGTTCTGGATCAGTCTGGCGGTCCCTATCCTGTCATGGTGTATACATGTCTTTGTTCAGGATCTGTCCGGCGGTCCCTATTCTGTCATGGTGTATACATGTCTTTGTTCAGGATCAGTCTGGCGGTCCCTATCCTGTCATGGTGTATACATGTCTTTGTTCTGGATCAGTCTGGCGGTCCCTATCCTCTCATGGTGTATACATGTCTTTGTTCTGGATCAGTCTGGCGGTCCCTATCCTGTCATGATGTATACATGTCTTTGTTCAGGATCTGTCCGGCGGTCCCTATTCTGTCATGGTGTATACATGTCTTTGTTCTGGATCAGTCTGGCGGTCCCTATCCTGTCATGATGTATACGTGTCTTTGTTCAGGATCAGTCTGGCGGTCCCTATCCTGTCATGGTGTATACGTGTCTTTGTTCAGGATCAGTCTGGCGGTCCCTATCCTGTCATGGTGTGGTTCCACGGAGGCGCCTACACTGGAGGCACCAACATCCAGTATCCGGGTCACTTCTTGGCCTCCCGCGGCCTCGTCATCGTGACTGTCAACTACAGGCTTAACGATTTCGGTAAGACAAGCTTTCTCCACTCGCCCACGAGTTACTTGTCTCGCATTGTGACGTTAGATACAGACCGAACGACTACAGGTTGGACAAAGTCCTATTCAATCGTTCTACTTGTCTATTCTGTCACGTAACACTTATCACAGATACAATCTTCCCTCTGGCCTCGCATTGTCACGCCACAAAGTCCTATTCAATTCTTCTATTTGTCCATTCTTTCATATGTCACTTATCACAGACAATATCTTCTTTCTGGCCTCGCATTGCTAAGTTATATACAGACAGAACGACTACAGGTTGGACAAAGTCCCATTCAATTCTTTCTACTTTTCTATTCTGTCACGTGTCACTTATGTTTCTAGTTGTCTATTTTGTCCTAAGATAAGATAAGATAAGAGATGAGATATCGTCAACAAATGCTTCCCTCTGGCCTCGCATTGTCAGGTTAATTACAGACCAAATGACTACAGGTTGGACAAAATCGTATTCAATCGTTCTACATGTCTATTCTGCCAAGTGTCACTTATCGTCGACAAATTCTTCCCTATGGCCTGGCATTGTCAGGTTTTATACAGACCGAACGACTTCAGGTTGGACAAAGTCCCATTCAATCGTTCTACTTGTCTATTCTGCCATGTGTAACTTATCGTTGACACATTCTTCCCTCTGGCCTCGCCTTGTCAGGTTAATTGCTGACGCAAATGACCACAGGTTGGACAAAGTCCTATTCAATCGTTCTATTTGTCTATTCTGCCACGTGTCACTTATCGTTGACAAATTCTTACCTCTGGCCTTGCATTGTCACTTTATATACAAACCGAACGAGGTTGGCCAAGATTTTATTCAATCCCGGGGACATGGCTCCGCACTTCCCCTTCCTCCTTCCATTGTCACGACATTACCAGAATTGGTTAAAGCGTCCTGAATATACAACCAACCCATCTACTGATATTGCAATGAGAGGAACAAGCCAAATCATTCCACTCCAGGTTTTGCCTTCACGGCTGACGCGGCCGCCCCGGGCAATGCTGGGATGTTGGACCAGAGACAGTCGCTCATCTGGGTCCAGAATAACATCGCAGCTTTCGGAGGAGACCCCAACAAGGTGACCATCTTCGGCCAGAGCGCCGGAGCCTCGAGTTCGTCTCTCCACGTCGTGTCCCCCATGAGTCAAGGTAAATTCTTTACAAACAATTGAGCCCTTTTTCGTTATCGTTTTATAGATGCATCATACATTTCTTCCTATAGTAGAAAATATGAAAAATGGCAGCTGAGCGTCATTTTGAAAAATAGCCGCCGTGGCCAACAGAGCAAATTCCTAGACTGCCAACAAGTTTTTATTGATATTAATGGTCACATGAACATATCTAAATGGGTGGTTTGCTTTCATCACAAAAGTCCCACGTGACCTCATTGGGTCTCTGCGTTTGGGTTTCGCACTTCGCATGCTCGGATTAATAACTTCACTCGCATACCTGAACTGATTCGGGCTTTTTATGTGGGAAGGGCTGCCATCTAGGGGGTCTCTTTGGAGACAGAATCACACTCATTCGTCTGATAAAATATTACAAATATTACTTGATAAGGACCACGCCATCGTGAAAGGATTGGTAATGATTAGGGCGAAATAAAGCTTGCTTCTCCTATGTAATCACAGCCCCCCCCCCCCCCCGGCCTGTGTCAGTCGATCTGCGGCGCCTGTGTATGTAACAGTCCATCTGTTGAAGGAAACATTGATTTTCGATCCAGGACTGTTCCATCAGGCCATCATGGAATCCGGAACGGAGAACAACTTCTGGAGTATCAACACCCCGGAAGCCCATCCCGAGGATTACACCAAGGAGCTGGCCGCCAACGTCAACTGCACACAGGAAGACACCTTCGAGATGATCGAGTGCATGCGAGGTGTGCCGTGGGAAGTCATTCGTAGAGCCCGCTTCAGGTGTACTGTAAGTTCATTATTAAATAGTAAAATAAGATTCAAGATTCATTTATTTTGACCAAGTACGACGTAAATGCAAATGAGAAGTAAAACAATTAGTGAACCTGGCCGGGAGACTCCGGCTAAGACCCTAAAGGTCGTGCGCTAGAGCCACCCAACATCGTGATTTTTAGTTTTACAGTAACACAGAAACAACCAAAAGATAGCTGAAATATATTTACATTAATATACATAAAATACCTTCCTTGCACGTGTCCCCGTCCCCTAGGAGGTAGCGCGTTCAGTTCTTGTTTATCGTGATCTGCTAGGCCAGTCCGAGCTCGGCCCCGGTGTATGGGTTCGAATCCCACCTGTGTCAATGTCTACGTCTGAGCAGATAAACATTGTGCAGAACGAAAAATAGACAGGACGGGAAAGAGTGAGGGCGTGGCTTCTTTGTGCCTTAGCCCTTTTCAGTTGTCGCGATCTAGGTGTGCAGTGGACATTTGCTTCCAGCCAGGTTGTTTCTAGCAATAAATGATGTGAGTCTACACTGTACAATTGCTTCCAGCCCGTGTTTATCTACCAATGGATGATCTGACATTTGCTTCCAGCCCGGGTTTTTCTGCCAAGGCATGGCACCAGTTGTGGACGGACCCGGCGGATTCCTGCCCAAGAAACCACTTGAGTTGCGACAAGACGGCAACATAATGAAGGGTCCCATCATGACTGGAATTATGCAGGACGACGGTTCATTCTACACCATTGGAAGTGAGTTCATTATGCCAACAACACATCTGCGCAGATATGGTGTGAGGGTATTAGTGTTAACTAATGAAATCAAATGATATTAATTAGTGTTTTATGCTGCTATTGTGCACACAAGCGGCATACAACAACAATAATAACTGCAAGTCTAAACTAGGACAAGGAACCCCCCAGAAGTACACACAACAAAATCTCACGCGCTGAGCATACAGGTATCCATGCCCTTTGATGTATTGCGCACTATACATGTTTGCAAGAATCTCTATATTATCACTAACGCATTCATGTTAAAGATGTTGGACCTTGTGCTCATGTATGTGTTATGCTTTCAGAGTTCATTTCATTTATTTAACCCAAACAAATAAATCTGTTGTTACATGAATACATACGCATTACAGAGGTATTGCAGGTTAGGAGACAGGCTAAGATTAATTAATCGCTAAAGGATGGCCACCTTATCATATCAGTTCACACAAAAAAAATGCTTAGACGGCGGAACACGCAAGTAGAACATAAAAACAAACAAAACGTTTCATCTATCCCTTACTATTTCATCACACTACTTTATCATCCAAGCTGTAAACGGATATGCATTTCTGATCTCTATCTTCCTCTGACGACTCCGCTGTATACTAGAAGAGGTGTATGGCGAGCCTTTGGCATCACATTTCTTTGAACTTATGGCTATATCGATCGACATCAATCATTGAACCCGAGACATTTGTTCCCTGGAAGAGACACCGTCTTCCTCATCCAGAGAGCTGCGTTTCGCGCCAGAAAAACAGATTTTCCACAATTATGATACAAATGGCTTGTCATCATTGACCTAGTTGAAAAAAAAAACATGGGCTGATATCCTTGGCCACAAAATAGATTGTGGGGCGTGCATAGCGCCTATAGACAGTGCCCACATTGCCCCATTTGGGGCATAAAGTGCGCAAATTGTCATACATAGCAATTAGATAGATATATTATATGGTACACGTGGCTTGCCATCATTTACCTGGCTTCCAGTGATCCCGGAGTCTCTGCTGGGCGGATTCAACCAGAGACAAGGAAATAAAAAGGGCAAGAAATTCAAATTAAAAAAAATACCGTCGACCATAAATATGAAAATAGTCTTGCTTTCGGCTTTCGCTAGTGATTCCGGAGTCTCTGTTTGGCGGATTCAACCAGAGTGAGTTCCAGTTCATGATCCAGAACCGGTTGTTGTCTATCTGGGCTCCCATCATGGACAACGTGACTGAGGAGAACGCCTTCCAAGGGGTCGTCTGGAACTACACCCCCTGGCCCTACGTCAACGACGAGTACGCCAACAGGGACCAACTTACCAAGGTCAGCTCATTAATAGTCATTTGTGGAGTCATGCATATTCAGAAGGTGATTAAACAGTAGACAGACAGGGACAGCCTCACCAAGGTCAGCTTATTAACATTATGTTGCGGGATCAAATATATCCTGAGGTTAATTCAGCAATATGCAGACAACGCGTTTATATGACGTAGAACACGCCTAAACATCTGTACGGATAAATTTGGCAACGTAGCTTATCACCTGCGGCATAAATATACACGATTTCCATATACGTAATTTTCACCTTCAATAACGCTATTCAACAAGTTAAAGCTTCTGGTCACATTATTGATGTTAACACTGACACAACATTCAAATGACTACTGGTAACATATTCACATGGTTACTGGTGACATATTCACAGGGTTACTGGTGACATATTCACAGGATTACTGGTGACATATTCGCAGGGTTACTGGTGACATATTCAAAGGGTTACTGGTGACATATTTTACAGGGTTACTCGTGACATATTCACAGGGTTATTGGTGACATATTCACAGAGTTACTCGCGACATATTCACAGGGTTACTCGTGACATATACACGGGGTTACTCGTGACATATTCACAGGGTTACTGGTGACATATTCACAGGGTTACTGGTGACATATTCACAGGGTTACTGGTGACATATTCACAATGTTTCTGGTGACATATTTGCAGGGTTACTGGTGACACATTCACAGGGTTACTGGTGACATATTCACAGGGTTACTGGTGACATATTCACAGGGTTACTGGTGACATATTCACAGGGTTACTGGTGACATATTCACATGGTTACTCGTGACATATTCACATGGTTACTGATGACATTCACAGGGTTACTCGCGAGATATTCACAGGGTTACTCGTGACATATTCACAGGGTTACTGGTGACATATTCACAGGGTTACTGGTGACATATTCACAGAGTTACTGGTGACATATTCACAGGGTTGCTGGTTACATATTCACATGGTTACTGGTGACATATTGACAGGGTTACTCGTGACATATTCACATGGTTACTGGTGACATTCACAGGGTTACTCGCGACATATTCATAGGGTTACTCGTGACATATTCACAGAATTAGGTGACATATGCACAGGGTTACTGGTGACATATTCACAGAGTTACTGGTGACATATTTACAGGGTTACTGGTGACATATTTACAGGGTTACTGGTGACATATTCACAGGGTTACTGGTGACATATTCACAGGGTTACGGGTGACATATTCACAGGGGGACGGGTGACATATTCACAGGGTTACGGGTGACATATTCACAGGGTTACTGGTGACATATTCACATGGTTACTGGTGACATATTTACAGGGTTCCTGGTAACATATTCACAGGGGTACTGGTGACATATTCACAGGGTGACTGGTAACATATTTACAGGGTTACTGGTGACATATTTACAGGGTGACTGGTGACGTATTCACAGGGTTACTGGTGACATATTCATAGGGTTACTCGTGACATATTCACAGGATTACTGGTGACATATTCGCAGGGTTACTGGTGACATATTCAAAGGGTAACTGGTGACATATTTTACAGGGTTACTCGTGACATATTCACAGGGTTATTGGTGACATATTCACAGGGTTACTCGTGACATATTCACATGGTTACTGGTTACATTCACAGGGTTACTCGCGACATATTCGCAGGGTTACTCGTGACATATTCACATGGTTACTGGTTACATTCACAGGGTTACTCGCGACATATTCACAGGGTTACTCGTGACATATTCACGGGGTTACTCGTGACATATTCACAGGGTTACTGGTGACATATTAACAGGGTTACTGGTGACATATTCACAGGGTTACTGGTGACATATTCACAGGGTTACTGGTGACATATTCACAATGTTTCTGGTGACATATTTGCAGGGTTACTGGTGACACATTCACAGGGTTACTGGTGACATATTCACAGGGTTACTGGTGACATATTCACAGGGTTACTGGTGACATATTCACAGGGTTACTGGTGACATATTCACAGGGTTACTGGTGACATATTCACAGGGTTACTCGTGACATATTTACAAGGTTACTGGTGAGATATTCACAGGGTTACTGGTGACATATTCACAGGGTTACTCGTGACATATTCACATGACTAATGGTAACATATTCACTTGACTACTGGTAACATACTCATACGTTTGCTGATGACCTATTTGTAGGGCTGCTAATAACATATTCACAGGATTACTGGTAACATATTGACAGAGCCACAGAGAAAGCATTGACACAGTCACCGATAAGACAATACTAATGTTAGCACTGATAAACCATCTACACGCAACTGATAATATAGTTAGAGGTAGTGATAAAACATTTACAAAGTCACCGATAACCCTATCACGGAGACACAGGTAAACGTTAAAGTTGCATATCGAGTTCAGTCCCGCCAAAACTAAGCCCAGGCGAAATTTATATCAAACTTAGCAGAAAACTCGATTTAATTCATTCTATAAATTCGGACACCTGATAAATATCGCCGTTTCGGCTGTGGTGTGGCAAACGTGTCTATCCCGGGACACCACAGAACTCTGTCGAGGCACTGCTACTTATAGCAAAGCATCGCGAAGCACACAAACTGATGACGTTTACCACTAAAATGAAAACGTGCGGTAAATTGATATCACGGGCAAGGTTAAGAGACACTATTTGGCAGTCTGCCACGGGTGGAGTATAGACAAAAGAAATCTTGAATCAAGGACTGATTCTTATTTGTATTTTGACCTCTTTAGTTTTGATGGGAAAGAGTTCGATATGTAACTTTAATAATGTCTGTTGAATAATGTATCGGGTTACTGATGAAATATTTACATGGCCACTGACACATGTTTATTTTGCCACTGGTAAGATAATTACCGGTTCCATTACAACAGTTGCTTAATACATAAATTATTTATATGACAACTTATCACATAGTCCTTACAAATAAACATCTTGGCCACTGATCCAATATTTTGACAACGGGTGAAGCATGTTAGCCAATGAAGGAACATTGACAGGAAGATTAAGAAAACCCGTATTTTCCTACGTATTCGGTTAAATTACGTAGAATTGTACATTACATGTGCAAAACACTCAATCAGTGCGTTTTATAATCATACTTCGGATCACACCATCAAATAAATATATATTTTAAACAAGTTTTTCATTTCATTAAAAAATACGATGTGACAGCGTTAATTATATCAAAAGGTACATCTAACTAATCGTATATATCCAAGTCTCGTCGCGATAGTCGCAGACGTTTTGTCATCGCCATCTCAAAGTGTCGTCAGAATATATTTTACCTATTTTACCATACTATACATAATGAACACGTAATATGCATGACCGACGAAACTAGACGTAACACAGATACTAGTAGACGCAATAAACATACTAACCATATTAAAGAAAATAAACGTATTAGATATATCATACGTAATAGACCAACTATATATGCTATATATATTTATAATAGATCAACCAGACATAATCAACATAATGTACACAACACAGTGACAGCCATTAACAGCAATAACGTCATTACGCGTCCCCTATGTCCAGCACACTTGACCTTGACCTTGTAGATGATCACGGACGCTGCGTTCGGTATGCGCTGGGACCAGCAAGCCAAGAACCAGGGGGCGCTGGCGCCGACATACGCCTTTGTCTTCGACTACAGGGGGCGTAACTCGTCCGACGTAGTTCCCGAGTGGATGGGTGAGTCGCATCAAGACATTATCAGAACGTGTATATTAATGGTCAAATGGTCAATTAACGACTGTATGATGGAATCACGGGCCAGTAGCTAACGTTTCAAATTTGTATACTAAGCAAGCTATGGAATATTCTCAACAGGGAAACAAAGTTTGCAAAATCTGTCAAGGAATTTAAAACGACGCTGTCAACCTCGGATGTATTCTTGAGTCACTGTAATTCGTGCACATTATGCAACATAGCTAGTGGATAAGTTAAAGAGATCCAATGGTTTTTCTATTTTCATTATCATATATACATATATAACATCAGCTCATGAATATAATTTTATCAGTGTCGGTCAATAGCACTTGTGCCAATATATATTGTTGACTTTTACATACCGACGTTAAATCAAACTTTATCTTATCTTATCTTATCTTACTAAATTGTACATGAGACAAAGCAATGGTAGAATTTTATATTTTGTATCTATGATCTAATGTTAATAGTCAGTTATGTTCACTCGTATATTGGACTAATTCACTGTCCAGCTTCTGTAGATGATGTTAAGGCATTAAACCCATTTACTTTTAACTATATTCTATTTGATCCTTTAGAAACCAAATGGGGAGAAACAGTATTATAATTATACTAATACACATAATCTATGAAACATGAAACCCCATGTTGATCCAGGAATCCCCCACTCCGGAGAGATCCCGTACACCTGGGGATGGACGCTCCTGCCCCAGAACCCAGAAGTCAGGAACGACTCTCAGATCTACGATGATTTCATCGACTGGACGGATGAGGACCGCGCTTACACCGTCTACTGGAACACTCTCTACGCCAACTTCGCCAAATTCGGGTACGTCGCTGCAAAATATGTTCCTTAAAGCTGGTCCAACAGTTGCTTTCCACCGATTACAAAAAATCTAAATAGTACAATGAAATGAAAGAATATCATTCACATTTAAGAAACTGTTACATTTGCTTAATATCTGTAAACCTGGCAGAAAGTTATTTTTTGCTCGACAGCCAACCGTAACTTGGATGGATCAGTGAATTACGTCACGGATTTATGTGTAGTTCAATCAAACAACTACATCGGTTTATTGCACCACTTTAGGGATACTGAGCAGGCACCAGGCAATGCATTTTAGTGATAACCAAGTGATAAAAATAAATAATTATTGCATAATCAGGCCTTAAACTGCAACCATGTTAGATTCCGGCATCGTTTTGGCGGGAAACAGCTGTTCGCATAGCATTAAAGCGGGTGTCCAACCTAATTTAATCGCGATCTGCACCGAAAGTTTACATCTTAAAATTGAATTGGCGAGTGTTAACGCTTCGTTTCGGCCGACTGGTGAGGAGAAAAAAAAATAAGGCAACCCGCCCCCAGCAATGTCAAGCAGAGCGCCATTTTGCCGGAGCAGTGACGCATATTGTGACTATTCATATGGCGCAGCCTTACGTTATAACTCGCGGCGAGAGAGATCAGGGCCGCGATTTACAGATGAACAGCGACGGTTCCAAGCGTCGCAGTAGCGCAAGCTCTCAGTGTTCCATGGAGAAGTACCGTCCAAACAAATTGATATACGTCTTGCGAAGATTGACTCCGCAACAATGCCATGATTGGAGTTAGAATCGCAGCTATTTATATTAGCGGTTATCACGCGCTCTTGTTTTGCTAACACAATAAGCGCAATTTCCGATTTGAATAAATTAGAGTATCGCCTCCTGATTGGTCAATCGCGGACGCGCCTCCAAAAAGGGCTGCCGCCTGGGTAAGCGACGAAATCGTGCCTGGCGGTCACTTCAAAATTTTATTGTGAGCTACAGATAAAACGAAAAATTCTATAATTTGGACGATAGACAATTGAGTATTATATGAATCGGTAAAGCAGCGTTAGAGGCAAGGCTGGCGGTTCCCTTTAAATAACGTATCAGGAATAGAATGAACGGGCGTATAGCACATGTGTATTAATGGAGCCTGTGGCATTAGCATGGAGGTACAGCTGTATTGGTAATGGGTAAAATTAAAAATAGCAAAAATACGAATATTATACGTTAAATTTTAATTCATGTTTTGATCAACACATCGAAATTGTATGTTCGAATACAGCGTGGAGATAATTGTGATGTATTACCGCACGCCGCTGATATACTCGAGAAGGATGAGGAATGTTAGATCAAATGGTCAATTAACGATTAATTAAGTAATTGATAATTAGTCGATTAATTTATGAATCACAGGCTGGTAGTTTTTGTTTTGCATAATGAAATTATTCCCCGGACCAACAGTGGTGAGTACTGGCGAATCTTGCAGTAATCCCACACCTACGCCCGGGCCAAGCCACTTATGATAGGTGTATGTACCTTACATGAGTACTCACGAATCTTGCAGTAACCCCACATCTACGTCCGGTGTCTGTATCTCATATGAGTACTCACGAATCTTGCAGTAACCCCACACCTACGCCCTGATCTCTATTCCACTTTCCAGTATATGTCTGTATCTCATATGATTATTCACCAATCTTGCAGTAACCCCACACCTACGCCCGTGGAAGCCCCCAACAACCTCGGCCCCATCACGTGGCCGCCGTTCACGTTTGAGGAGACGAACGTTCTGATCGTACACAACACGACAATGGACATCGTTCAAGAGTTCAACCAAAAAAACTACGCGTTCTGGTTCTACTACGGACCCGAAGTCTGGGGCGATGCACCAATCGCCATCTCCACCTAAGATGTATATCTGCTGTCAATAAACATTTTCTGTGAGTAGTTTGTGTGACTGGTGTTTGATTTACTGAAGAGGACAGACTGTGAACAAACATTCTCTGTGACTAGTTTGTGTGCGCGGTTTTCGATTTACTGATAGCGGCATGCGTACCGACTGTGAATAAACGTTGTCTGCGACCAGTTTTTGTCTCTGGTTGAAAGGGATAAATGATTTGCTTCAGAAATAATGATCGTTGAATCGGGAGCCCTTTTTCGGTAAAATTCACTATTTATGAAAATAGTCAGCATCCAGGGGTGGATCCATATATGCTGAATAGGGGGTTGGGGGCCGTTTCGAGGGATGGCGTACCACCCCCCCGCCCCCACCAAAATAGATTCATGCAGGTACCACAAGTGTATAATTTAGAACCCATTGGCGTACTAAAATGCCCGAAAAATACCCTTTCGAGCGGCACGTCCCCAGTAGTCCATTACCTCGAGATACCCGCCCCTCCCCTCCCCCCCTCCCCTTCACGGGTATATACCCGGGCTATCAAAGGCATGCACCCAGTGTATCGGGACACATAATAGCCGTTTCTCTTATCGAGAGATAATATATTACAGTTCACATTCAATCAACTGGGGATGTGTCTATATTATATAAATCAGATTGCCCTTGACACTTAGCCCCGAAGGTTTTTTTAAAGTATTTGTATTGATAGCACATACCGGTTAGCTATATTAATGTCAAGGTCGTGAGAATGTTTCCAGCTGTTGGTGAGAGGTGGACAGAGGACTGGCTCCCAGTCTACACCGCGGGTCCTTAAGTTAAGGCCAGCGCGCGGGATCATTTCGTTTCGTCGCCTGCCACGTCACAAGACCAAAGACCTGTAGACTTGAGCCATGCTGGTCTACATACTCCTATTATCGCTCGGAGGAGTCTTCGCGCAGGATGACCCCGTCGTCGTGACCGAGTATGGAGCGGTTCAAGGTCACGTGGTGCCAGTGTTTAACGGCATCGACCAGTCGAATGTCAACGTGTTTTACGCGGTTCCCTATGGCGGAGACACAGGGGGCGACAACCGCTTCAGGGTAAGTGACAACAATCACACAAACACTAATCACAAATAAATTATCGCCTGCCGTATCCTTTAAACCGCCGTTGGGCACCGTTCTAAACGGCAGTTCTAAATATATCAACGGTCTGTCCCAGATAGCATGTAAACGTTAATGTAATGCTAGATTTTGGTTCGAATGGCTGATATATGGTTTCTACCTATTTTACAGCGTTAAAATAACGTGTTTATTTTTCACTTACAAATAAGCGTTTGCAAATCAAGACGAAAATTAACGTTAGAAAAACGTTTAGAAGAAAAACCTAAGGTCGCAACCAAAAAGTGAACGAAATTAAATATCGGAAACTAAAGGGCAAAGAAAGCAAGATCTATTTCAATATATAAATTAATGGTCGAAACAAGGTTTCTGGCTACTTTACAACGTTAGAATAACGTTCATTTTTTTTATACAAATAAACGTTTGCAATACGATAAAAACGTTTGCAAAAAAACTAAGGTCGCAGCCGAAAAGTGATCGAAAAACATTTTAAACATATCGAAACATATAGGGCAAATAAAGATTCATTTCAATAATAGTTTGTCGCGTGAAAGCTTGGGGGATAGAAATCACCAAAAATTAACTTTGCCTTGATATTTATTTGAACCACTTTGAACTATCACACTGGTGCCAATGGTGACGAACCTGGGGCCACCCTCTCTGGAAAGGGTTTGCCGACTTTTCCCGATCGCTATCAATAGATATTCATTTAATTTTTTTTTAAAGTTTACGTTAAAATCCAAACGTTAATTTAACGTTAAATTAATTAGCAAAATGACGTTAGAATAACGTTAACATATAACGTTAATTAAACGTAGATGCTGCCGTTCATCTAACGTTAACTTAACGCTGGCATGCTATTTGGGCTACTGATCCTACCTTCCGGTTGGCACCTTTAATCGCTTCGCCCTCACAATCGGCCAAAGCTGTCCTTGGATGCACATCTAACCATTGACTTTAATGCGCATATCAAAATCATTAACCATCAGGGTAGGTTTATGTAATATATAACCGGTTAGACAGTTATAAACCAGAATGCGCATGTTTCTTGGGTGACTATCGGTGTCAGGTGAACAAATGTGTTGGGGGTTTTCTAAACTTACACAAACTCGCTGCGCCATTTTGAGATAATTTGAGATAAATCAAAATGGCGGAGCGAGTGTCGAGAAAAATGTGTGTTGTTTATTGCAGGTAACATTTTTTAAAGGCGTACAGCAAATATAAGGCAACGAAAGAAAAGTTCAACATTTGTGGAATTACTTTTTATCACTTTGGATGGTTCGCGATGTATTGACCAGGGCGAAGAACTACACAATGCACGGACACCCCCCATCAATTCCTGGCCTTATGTGGGATGCACTTCATGGCTCTCTCGCGCGTCGGGTACCAGCGCGAATGAGTAGCCGTGTATCAGGGCTACCGGTTTTCCATGTCGTGTGACGTAATAATCATCATGACTCGCATGTCTGCGCGCCATAAACGATGTTTTTGTGTGGAAAATTCGGCTTTTTCTATTACGTATGATGAGAATGCCACTTTGTCTATAACCTTCAGGCAGGCGACGTTACAAAAAGGCACGCAAGAATTTGATAACACGATCCCTTTTGAAAAAATACAGTAATTATATATGACAACACTGTGTTTAAACTGACACTATATTATTATTCTATGCCCCAGGCGCCGACGGAGCCGACCCCGTGGACGGAGGTGTTTGTGGCCGACACCCTGGGGCAGTCCTGTCCCCAGGGGGGTGGCGGTCTCACCGACATCACTCACCCTGGTTACGACAACTACGGAGAGGATTGTCTTAACGTGAACGTCTTCACCCCCAACGTGAGTGGGTAATTAGGGTATTCACCCCCCCCCCCCATGTGAGTGGGCAATTAGGGTCTTCACCCCCAACGTGACTGGGTAATTAAGGTATCCACCCCCAACGTGAGTGGGTAATTAGGGTATCCACCCCTAACGTGAGTGGGTAATTAGGGTATCCACCCCCAACTTAAGTGGGTAATTAGGGTATCCACCCCCAACGTGAGTGGGTAATTGGGGTATCCACCCATAACTTGAGTGGGTAATTAGGGTATCCACCCCCAATGTGAGTGGGTATTTAGGGTATCCACTCCCAACGCGAGTGGGTAATTAGGGTATTCAACCCCACCGCAGTGGGTAGTTAGGGTATCCACCCCCACCTCTACCGTAAGTAGTTAAGTAAAGTATTCAGCTTGGTGTATTCACTCGCAGCATGCAGAATTAATTAAAATATTAATATTGACGCCTGAATGAGCGATTGATTAAAATATCAATGGTCAAACATGTGTGATCAAGCAGTTAAGTATTTACCCATGTGTGAGTAGTCAATTAAAGTATTAACCCACGTGTGAGTAGTCAATTAAAGTATTAACCCACGTGTGAGCAATCAATTAACGTATTAACCTTGTGTGAGTAGTCAAATAAAGTAGAGGATAATACTAAATTATTTAAAGCAGTACAAATTTTCATTGCCGGAACAGGTCGGTTCATCTAAGGGCTATGGTGTCGATGTTATACCCTGTTATTAGTTTTTTTTTTTTTTTTTTTTTTTTGTTATTAGTTGTATGCCACTAAATCTCTGTCACTGTATTGAATTTGAACTCTGTATATTTGGTCAACTGTACTTGTTAATGACTTTACCTCAACTGCACAACCATTTTTTTGTTACACGTTGAGGTGGCCGTTGATATGTGTATTCGTTATCGGTAACCTCGTTAAATACATAAAGTTTATACAAAAAATAAAAGTATTAAACCATACGTGAGTAGTTCATTAAAGTATTACCCATGTGTGAGTAGTTAATTAAAATATTATAGTTGAGATCTTCACCTCCGGTGTGAGTACCTAATTAAAGGGTTAACGTTGACCTAATTAACATAATTACAGGTAAATGTCAATAATTGCTAAAGAACAATAAAATAAGTATAAGACATAAACTATGATGCGAGTTATTGATGGAAATCTTGTTTTCAGTAATTAGTAATTAATTAAATTATAAATCGTAAACGCGTATATGAGAAGGTAATTAAAGCGCACACACTATGCTGGTGCGCGAAATGTATTTAGTCATAATTTCTCCATGCAATTAAGTAATGCAGTTAGGCAGTTCCTCTTCTGTCATGGTGTATACATGGGTTTGTTCAGGATCATTCCGGTGGTCCCTATCCCGTCATGGTGAATACATATCTTTGTTCAGAATCAGTCCGGTGGTCCCTATCCTGTCATGATGAATAGATGTCTTTGTTCAGGATCTGTCCGGCGGTCCCTATCCTGTCATGGTGAATACATGTCTTTGTTCAGGATCTGTCCGGCGGTCCCTATCCTGTCATGGTGTATACATGTCTTTGTTCAGGATCTGTCCGGTGGTTCCTATCCTGTCATGGTGAATACATGTCTTTGTTCAGGATCTGTCAGGCAGTCCCTATCCTGTCATGGTGAATACATGTCTTTGTTCAGGATCAATCCGGCGGTCCCTATCCTGTCATGGTGTATACATGTCTTTGTTCTGGATCAGTCTGGCGGTCCCTATCCTGTCATGGTGTATACATGTCTTTGTTCAGGATCAGTCCGGCGGTCCCTATCCTGTCATGGCGTATACATGTCTTTGTTCAGGATCTGTCCGGCGGTCCCTATCCTGTCATGGTGTATACATGTCTTTGTTCTGGATCAGTCTGGCGGTCCCTATCCTGTCATGGTGAATACATGTCTTTGTTCAGGATTAGTCTGGCGGTCCCTATCCTGTCATGGTGTATGCATGTCTTTGTTCAGGATCTGTCCGGTGGTCCCTATCCTGTCATGGTGAATACATGTCTGTGTTCAGGAGCAGTCCGGCGGTCCCTATCCTGTCATGGTGTATACATGTCTCTGTTCTGGATCAGTCTGGCGGTCCCTATCCTGTCATGGTGTATACATGTCTTTGTTCTGGATCAGTCTGGCGGTCCCTATCCTGTCATGGTGTATACATGTCTTTGTTCTGGATCAATCTGGCGGTCTCTATCCTGTCATGGTGAATACATGTCTTTGTTCAGGATCTGTCCGGTGGTCCCTATCCTGTCATGGTGAATACATGTCTGTGTTCAGGAGCAGTCCGGCGGTCCCTATCCTGTCATGGTGTATACATGTCTCTGTTCTGGATCAGTCTGGCGGTCCCTATCCTGTCATGGTGTATACATGTCTGTGTTCAGGAGCAGTCCGGCGGTCCCTATCCTGTCATGGTGTATACATGTCTTTGTTCAGGATCTGTCCGGTGGTCCCTATCCTGTCATGGTGTATACATGTCTGTGTTCAGGAGCAGTCCGGCGGTCCCTATCCTGTCATGGTGTATACATGTCTGTGTTCAGGAGCAGTCCGGCGGTCCCTATCCTGTCATGGTGTATACATGTCTCTGTTCTGGATCAGTCCGGCGGTCCCTATCCTGTCATGGTGTATACATGTCTTTGTTCAGGATCAGTCTGGCGGTCCCTATCCTCTCATGGTGTATACATGTCTTTGTTCAGGATCAGTCTGGCGGTCCCTATCCTGTCATGGTGTATACATGTCTTTGTTCTGGATCAGTCTGGCGGTCCCTATCCTGTCATGGTGTATACATGTCTTTGTTCAGGATCAGTCTGGCGGTCCCTATCCTGTCATGGTGTATACATGTCTTTGTTCTGGATCAGTCTGGCGGTCCCTATCCTGTCATGGTGTATACATGTCTTTGTTCTGGATCAATCTGGCGGTCCCTATCCTGTCATGGTGAATACATGTCTTTGTTCAGGATCTGTCCGGTGGTCCCTATCCTGTCATGGTGTATACATGTCTGTGTTCAGGATCTGTCCGGCGGTCCCTATCCTGTCATGGTGAATACATGTCTTTGTTCAGGATCTGTCCGGTGGTCCCTATCCTGTCATGGTGAATACATGTCTGTGTTCAGGAGCAGTCCGGCGGTCCCTATCCTGTCATGGTGTATACATGTCTGTGTTCAGGAGCAGTCCGGCGGTCCCTATCCTGTCATGGTGTATACATGTCTCTGTTCTGGATCAGTCCGGCGGTCCCTATCCTGTCATGGTGTATACATGTCTTTGTTCAGGATCAGTCCGGCGGTCCCTATCCTGTCATGGTGTATACATGTCTTTGTTCAGGATCAGTCTGGCGGTCCCTATCCTGTCATGGTGTATACATGTCTTTGTTCAGGATCAGTCTGGCGGTCCCTATCCTGTCATGGTGTATACATGTCTCTGTTCTGGTTCAGTCTGGCGGTCCCTATTCTGTCATGGTGTATACATGTCTTTGTACAGGATCAGTCCGGCGGTCCCTATCCTGTCATGGTGTATACATGTCTTTGTTCAGGATCAGTCCGGCGGTCCCTGTCCTGTCATGGTGAATACATGTCTTTGTTCAGGATCAGTCTGGCGGTCCCTATCCTGTAATAGTGTATACATGTCTTTGTTCAGGATCTGTCCAGAGGCCCCTATCCTGTCATGGTGAATAAATGTCTTTGTTCAGGATCTGTCCGGCGGTCCCTATCCTGTCATGGTGTATACATGTCTTTGTTCAGGATCTGTCCGGCGGTCCCTATCCTGTCATGGTGTATACATGTCTTTGTTCAGGATCTGTCCGGCGGTCCCTATCCTGTCATGGTGTATACATGTCTTTGTTCAGGATCAGTCCGGGCGTCCCTATCCTGTCATGGTGTATACATGTCTTTGTTCAGGATCAGTCCGCCGGTCCCTATCCTGTCATGGTGTATACATGTCTTTGTTCAGGATCTGTCCGGCGGTCCCTATCCTGTCATGGTGAATACATGTCTTTGTTCAGGATCTGTCCGGCGGTCCCTATCCTGTCATAGTGTATACATGTCTTTGTTCAGGATCTGTCCAGAGGCCCCTATCCTGTCATGGTGAATACATGTCTTTGTTCAGGATCTGTCCGGCGGTCCCTATCCTGTCATGGTGTATACATGTCTCTGTTCTGGATCAGTCTGGCGGTCCCTATCCTGTCATGGTGTATACATGTCTGTGTTCAGGAGCAGTCCGGCGGTCCCTATCCTGTCATGGTGTATACATGTCTTTGTTCAGGATCTGTCCGGTGGTCCCTATCCTGTCATGGTGTATACATGTCTGTGTTCAGGAGTAGTCCGGCGGTCCCTATCCTGTCATGGTGAATACATGTCTTTGTTCAGGATCTGTCCGGTGGTCCCTATCCTGTCATGGTGAATACATGTCTGTGTTCAGGAGCAGTCCGGCGGTCCCTATCCTGTCATGGTGTATACATGTCTGTGTTCAGGAGCAGTCCGGCGGTCCCTATCCTGTCATGGTGTATACATGTCTCTGTTCTGGATCAGTCCGGCGGTCCCTATCCTGTCATGGTGTATACATGTCTTTGTTCAGGATCAGTCTGGCGGTCCCTATCCTCTCATGGTGTATACATGTCTTTGTTCAGGATCAGTCTGGCGGTCCCTATCCTGTCATGGTGTATACATGTCTTTGTTCTGGATCAGTCTGGCGGTCCCTATCCTGTCATGGTGTATACATGTCTTTGTTCAGGATCAGTCTGGCGGTCCCTATCCTGTCATGGTGTATACATGTCTTTGTTCTGGATCAGTCTGGCGGTCCCTATCCTGTCATGGTGTATACATGTCTTTGTTCTGGATCAATCTGGCGGTCCCTATCCTGTCATGGTGAATACATGTCTTTGTTCAGGATCTGTCCGGTGGTCCCTATCCTGTCATGGTGTATACATGTCTGTGTTCAGGAGCAGTCCGGTGGTCCCTATCCTGTCATGGTGAATAGATGTCTTTGTTCAGGATCTGTCCGGTGGTCCCTATCCTGTCATGGTGAATACATGTCTGTGTTCAGGAGCAGTCCGGCGGTCCCTATCCTGTCATGGTGTATACATGTCTGTGTTCAGGAGCAGTCCGGCGGTCCCTATCCTGTCATGGTGTATACATGTCTCTGTTCTGGATCAGTCCGGCGGTCCCTATCCTGTCATGGTGTATACATGTCTTTGTTCAGGATCAGTCCGGCGGTCCATATCCTGTCATGGTGTATACATGTCTTTGTTCAGGATCAGTCTGGCGGTCCCTATCCTGTCATGGTGTATACATGTCTTTGTTCAGGATCAGTCTGGCGGTCCCTATCCTGTCATGGTGTATACATGTCTCTGTTCTGGTTCAGTCTGGCGGTCCCTATTCTGTCATGGTGTATACATGTCTTTGTACAGGATCAGTCCGGCGGTCCCTATCCTGTCATGGTGTATACATGTCTTCGTTCAGGATCAGTCCGGCGGTCCCTGTCCTGTCATGGTGAATACATGTCTTTGTTCAGGATCAGTCTGGCGGTCCCTATCCTGTAATAGTGTATACATGTCTTTGTTCAGGATCTGTCCAGAGGCCCCTATCCTGTCATGGTGAATACATGTCTTTGTTCAGGATCTGTCCGGCGGTCCCTATCCTGTCATGGTGTATACATGTCTTTGTTCAGGATCTGTCCGGCGGTCCCTATCCTGTCATGGTGTATACATGTCTTTGTTCAGGATCTGTTCGGCGGTCCCTATCCTGTCATGGTGTATACATGTCTTTGTTCAGGATCAGTCCGGGCGTCCCTATCCTGTCATGGTGTATACATGTCTTTGTTCAGGATCAGTCCGCCGGTCCCTATCCTGTCATGGTGTATACATGTCTTTGTTCAGGATCTGTCCGGCGGTCCCTATCCTGTCATGGTGAATACATGTCTTTGTTCAGGATCTGTCCGGCGGTCCCTATCCTGTCATAGTGTATACATGTCTTTGTTCAGGATCTGTCCAGAGGCCCCTATCCTGTCATGGTGAATACATGTCTTTGTTCAGGATCTGTCCGGCGGTCCCTATCCTGTCATGGTGTATACATGTCTTTGTTCAGGATCTGTCCAGAGGCCCCTATCCTGTCATGGTGAATACATGTCTTTGTTCAGGAGCAGTCCGGCGGTCCCTATCCTGTCATGGTGTATACATGTCTCTGTTCTGGATCTGTCCGGCGGTCCCTATTCTGTCATGGTGTATACATGTCTTTGTTCATGATCAGTCGGGCGGTCCCTATCCTGTCATGGTGAATACATGTCTTTGTTCAGGATCAGTCTGGCGGTCCCTATCCTGTCATGGTGTATACATGTCTTTGTTCAGGATCAGTCCGGCGGTCCCTATCCTGTCATAGTGTATACATGTCTTTGTTCAGGATCAGTCTGGCGGTCCCTATCCTGTCATGGTGTATACATGTCTTTGTTCAGGATCTGTCCGGCGGTCCCTATCCTGTCATGGTGTATACATGTCTTTGTTCAGGATCAGTCCGGCGGTCCCTATCCTGTCATGGTGAATACATGTCTTTGTTCAGGATCTGTCCGGCGGTCCCTATCCTGTCATGGTGTATACGTGTCTTTGTTCAGGATCAGTCTGGCGGTCCCTATCCTGTCATGGTGTATACATGTCTTTGTTCAGGATCTGTCCGGCGGTCCCTATCCTGTCATGGTGTATACGTGTCTTTGTTCAGGATCAGTCTGGCGGTCCCTATCCTGTCATGGTGTATACATGTCTTTGTTCAGGATCTGTCCGGCGGTCCCTATCCTGTCATGGTGTATACATGTCTTTGTTCAGGATCTGTCCGGTGGTTCAAATCCTGTCATGGTGAATACATGTCTTTGTTCAGGATCTGTCAGGCAGTCCCTATCCTGTCATGGTGAATACATGTCTTTGTTCAGGATCAATCCGGCGGTCCCTATCCTGTCATGGTGTATACATGTCTGTGTTCAGGATCTGTCCGGCGGTCCCTATCCTGTCATGGTGTATACATGTCTTTGTTCAGGATTAGTCTGGCGGTCCCTATCCTGTCATGGTGTATGCATGTCTTTGTTCAGGATCTGTCCGGTGGTCCCTATCCTGTCATGGTGTATGCATGTCTTTGTTCAGGATCTGTCCGGTGGTCCCTATCCTGTCATGGTGTATACATGTCTTTGTTCAGGATCAGTCCGGCGGTCCCTATCCTGTCATGGTGTATACATGTCTCTGTTCTGGATCAGTCCGGTGGTCCCTATCCTGTCATGGTGTATACGTGTCTTTGTTCAGGATCTGTCCGGCGGTCCCTATTCTGTCATGGTGTATACGTGTCTTTGTTCAGGATCTGTCCGGCGGTCCCTATCCTGTCATGGTGTGGTTCCATGGAGGCGCTTACACTGGAGGCACCAACATCCAGTATCCGGGTCACTTCCTGGCCTCCCGCGGCCTCGTCATCGTTACCGTAAACTATCGATTGAACGACTTCGGTACGTACAAAGTGGCGCATTTATAATTTTATAATCGGTACCTCTTCAAATGGAACCCCGTCTTGTACACAATGTAGCTGTGCACATGTGACCGTACATCCCGGTGCAGACAGCACAGGACATTCGGCACACGATGGCGGCTTAAAGTGACAAACTTCCAATTCTGATAAATGCATGTCATAACAATACGGCGTAGCCCTATCGGTTAACCCGGGAGAACCTTGTCACGTGTTGGGTGTAACAGAAACCGTCAAACCAGCTCTCTTGGTACTTTCGCGGTTTCAAGCAGACATATTCAGCAAACCGGTTTTGGTTTCACGTAAATCGAACACACCCTTAGTAAAGTTGCAGTACAGTTTTCTCATTCCCTTTTCCTGTTTCAGCATAGCTCATACTTGACCCTTTATCATTTTTGCAATTGTTTTATCTTCAATATCACATGTATTAATTTTCAGGGTTTTAGTATTGACTGCCGAGTTATTTAAATTCAACAACCAGTATGGCACGATATAGCCTTACAGGCTAAAAGTGCCGTTAAAACCTAATCAAATCAAATCAAATCAAATCAGCATAGCTCACGCAGAACTCACGTAGAGTTTTCCAGACCTCTATGTATGTGGCATACAATAGATTTACCCTGCTCCAGGTTTCGCCTTCACGGCTGACGCAGCCGCTCCGGGCAATGCCGGGATGTTGGACCAGAGACAGTCGCTCATCTGGATCCAGAACAACATCATATCCTTCGGAGGAGACCCCAACATGGTGACCATCTTCGGCCAGAGCGCCGGAGCCTCGAGTTCGTCTCTCCACGTGGTGTCCCCAATGAGTCAAGGTCAGAATAAACAAGAAACTAATTCGCGTTTCCAACGTCTTTCGCTAGGTGGCGCCCTTTGCACGATCATTTCTATCTCGGCCGCATGGTGGTGCTGTCTGAGAATCGCTTCATTATCGGATACGTATATTTATTATTTATCTTTATATAAATTTAATGCTAATTTGGTACTAACAAACCATCCCGGGGTAGTCACCGCAGCATTTCCAATTGCTCCTCTGCACCGCAAGTCACCTAAATATCTTACTTTCAATGGAACCTCATCAAATAAATGATTATTTAAATAAGAAATAAAAATTTAAATTATAAAACATTGAAACAAATCTTACTTAAAATATCTCTAATATTGTCGATCCAGGACTGTTCCAACAGGCCATCATGGAATCCGGAACGGAGAGCAACTTCTGGAGCATCAACACCCCGGAGTCCCATCCCGAGGACTATACCAAGGAACTGGCGGCCAACGTCAACTGCACCCAGGAAGACACCTTCGAGATGATCGACTGCATGAGGCAGCTTCCCTGGGACACCATCCGTAGAGCTCGCTTCCAATGCACCGTGAGTTGAAAAGGATCTCCCCACTCGTTACCGTCTGAAATGCGAAATGACGTCATTGTTTACGACCCATGAATCAGGCTCCCCGCACGGTGGCGCTACGCAAACCCCGCTTTTACCGTTGCTGTCGGCCGGGAAAAATTTCAAGATTCTTCAAAAACGGTCAAATCAGCTGTAATTTCTTGCAACAATATAATTTTCAAAAATAAAACCTGCAAATAACGATCTGTGTATTTAAGACAGCACAAACCATCTTATACCTTTTCGAAAAAGGTATAATTGAGACTGAACTCTTTCTTCTCATCACCTGATACCGTGTGTTTTTAGGCTTAGCCTGGGTCCCTGGCACTAATTTGTAGAAATGCATGGCGCATTTTTCCTATCAATTTGCGCAGCGCCGCCCTGGCGAGCGAGTGTTACAATGCATTGAGGAAGTAGGCGACAACAGAGATATAATGGTGCCCTAGCGGAGTGAGTCGGAGGCAGAGAGTACCAGTGAATCTCACCACTGGGTGTTATGACGCAAGCTTCTGACGTCATTCTCGGAGCGCGTCATGATAAACAAAGGCCACTTATTTCTTCATTGGATAAGACGTCATAAATAACGACGTCATTTTCGGACTGTAACGCGAGATCCTGTGCCGTGCGTTAACTTACTTTGCAGTTGATATATTTGCCATCTCATGTCAGTTTTAAAAATTTAAAAGCTGCTTATTATAGGGAATTACTTTTTTTGGTATGAGGAGCCGCTCGAGTGACAGTCAGCACTGTACATTTATTTCCAGCCGGCGTCTTTCTGCCACAGAACGATCTGAGTCTGCACTGTACATTTGCTTCCAGCCCGGGTTTTTCTGCCAAGGTATGGCGCCGGTTGTGGACGGTCCCGGCGGATTCCTGCCCAAGAAGCCACTTGAGTTGAGAGAAGACGGCAACATCATGAAGGGTCCCATCATGACTGGAATTATGCAGGACGATGGTTCATTCTACACCATTGGATGTGAGGACCGAGCATTAGTTGTCGGCATAATATGCTGGTCAATGTGTCATGGCTCTGTATTTAAAACTATGATGTTAAAGGTACATTTTCAGTATGAATTGTAAAATTTGTAGATAGCATTAGCTGCTGCCCAGAATACGTAACAGAGATTTGCCAATCAGTGACAATTGTGTGTTATCACTGTGACGTCATATTGGGGACTACGCCTATGTGACGTCATCCAGAGCATCCCCATCACCTGTGTACCTATTATATGGTGTGTTATCACTGTGACGTCACCATCGGGGATACCCCTCTGTGACGTCATCCAGAGCATCCCCATCACCTGTGTACCTATTATATGGTGTGTTATCACTGTGACGTCACATTCGGGGATACCCCTCTGTGACGTCATCCAGAGCATCCCCATCACCTGTGTACCTATTATATGGTGTGTTATTACTGTGACGTCACATTCGGGGATACCCCTCTGTGACGTCATCCAGAGCATCCCCATCACCTGTGTACCTATTATATGGGAATGGCTTTTTCTGATAGTAGCGGTCTTGGCAGTAGGCATCGACCTAAATAGTGCTGACTTCCCCTTTACGGATAATTCACGAATTCCAATGAGTTCAATGTATTATAATATGATTATCATATTACAAAGTATAAGCTTAAATACATTACAACAAATTATTGTAATGTATTTAGTATTGTGTAGCCCAATAAAAACGTTTAAAAAGAATTTTTTTTACAAGGAAATAAAAAGGGCAAGAAATTCAAATTAAAAAAAATACCGTCGACCATAAATATGAAAATAGTCTTGCTTTCGGCTTTCGCTAGTGATTCCGGAGTCTCTGTTTGGCGGATTCAACCAGAGTGAGTTCCAGTACATGATCCAGGACCGCCTCCTGGCCATCTGGGCGCCCCTCATGGACCCTGTGACCGAGGAGAACGCATTCCAAGGGGTCGTCTGGAACTACACCCCCTGGCCCTACGTCAACGACGAGTACGCCAACAGGGACCAACTTACCAAGGTCAGCTCATGAATATTCAGTTGTGGAATCATATACATCCTGAAGTTAATTAAGCATTATACAGACCGGGACACCCTCACCAAGGCCAGCTCATTAAGATTCAGTTGGGGATCATGCATATTCATGAGGCGATTAAACACCTGCAATATGGAGTTTTTAATTATGTACCAAACTCGATCAAATAATATTAACATTAGATGAGAAAATAAAAATAAAAGCAGTATATGTGTCAGTGAGTATACTTCATAAGTGATAGCAAGTAACGAGCGATGTCCGACGGACCTTTGATTGACTCAGAACACCGGAGTTGCGCGTGCCATAGGTTTTAACACATATGACTTTGACCTTGTAGATGATCACGGACGCTGCTTTCGGCATGCGTTGGGATCAACAGGCGAAAAACCAGGGGGCGCTGGCGCCGACCTACGCCTTTGTCTTCGACTACAGGGGGCGTAACTCGTCCGACGTAGTTCCTGAGTGGATGGGTAAGTCGCCTGGATATCGCCACCCATAACACATAACATCTAACACATGCATAAAGAACGTCTAACACATCACGCACGACGCAATACACATCACACGTTACGCCTTCATAAGAATCAGGGGCCGGCCCGGTAGCTCAGTGGGTTACAGCTCTGGTCGCCTGAGAGCCCATCGGCACGTGGATCGATGGTTCGGCCCGGCGGTGGCCATGCCTGTGTAGTCGCTGGATATCCCAAGATCCCATGTCTTTCTTCGCAAAGAGTAGGGGGGTTACACTCGGGGACTTGGCTCCGCTCTCCCTTCCTTCTCCCATTGACGCGATATGACTAAATTTAATGTGGTTAAAGGGTCCTGAATTAACAACCAACTAATCCTAAGAATCATTAGAATCGCAGAAATTAAATACACATGTATATACTTGTCTAAAAGAGGTAAATTGAACGAACGGGACCGCGTAGATTTGGCGGGAAGATTTTCAGGGGTTCAGAAACAGGCTCATTTAAGCCAATCCGTATGCAAGGCGACCATCTCGGTCGGTAGGCTTCTGATCCTTGGGCTGTACGTTCATTTTCCGATGGGGGCACGTAATTAATTATGCTAAGACCATTTGACATATACATGTCATAGTCCAGGCCGCCCCGCTGGTTCGCTCGTTTACACATGGAAAGTAACCTAAAAGAAACAAATTGTAACTTAAACAACATGTTTTATGGCCATGAGATCGATACACAAGCTAAATTGGTTCCATATCGATTTCTGTTGACCTCCTACTCTTTGCAACAAAAATGTGATATTTATCCTCCGTAAAAATAGACATCTGCTCCGATAGGGGCTCGAACCATACACCGGTGTCTTTTGCTGGCCTACCAGACTCGACAACAGACGACTTCGCAAATCGTAGTTCAGATTATTCCACTGTGAGGCGCCACTGCATGTGCAATGCATTATGGGTATTATTTTGGTCTCTGCGAGATGTCAAGATGGCGTCATTGCTTGACTAAGTATTTTCTAGACACTTGCACATGCAATATTGGCATCTATGTAACGGAAAAGTTACCTAATCTGGATGTAAATTAGACATGCTCATTAACTTTATACATGCCTTGCCAATAACCTGGAAATATGGTATTTATCTCCATAGCAAAAATCAAGATAACACCAAAATATTTCCCAGAACTCTTTGCGCCAGTCACGCGTTTTCCAAGATGACGTATAATTGCGAAGTCGTGTATATCGGAACACATTACCAACTAGGCCACGAGGTGATCCCATACTGAACCAAAGATTCACGCATGGTACCAATGACCCACTGACGTGTCTCTCCACCAGGAATCCCCCACTCCGGAGAGATCCCGTACACCTGGGGATGGACGCTCCTGCCCCAGAACCCAGCAGTCAGGAACGACTCTCAGATCTACGATGATTTCATCGACTGGACGGATGAGGACCGCGCTTACACCGTCTACTGGAACACTCTCTACGCCAACTTCGCTAAATTCGGGTAAGGGCTCGCTCCGTCGAGACTTATTTTGGTGAAAACGGAGTCTCTGATATCTCATGAAAGCTGTTGTTTGTTAAAGCTGCTCTTGCAATAATTTGTCCACCGAGAAACATGTTACATTAGTCAGGTCTTTATTGCTTCCATACAGAATATTATGCACGCAATTATAAAAAGATATGTGGTTAAATAGATTTTGCTCGCAATGATCCATCTGGTGTGGGAAATTGTGGCTTTCTTGCATCAAACCTCATCAAAATTCGAGCTTCGCAATTTGATAACCCGTAGATGACGTCCTTTCGGAAGTATATTTCGAGCGCAATATTTATGTATGAGCAGCCCCAAGCTTCTTCTTTATGCGACCATATCGTTTCTGTTTCTTTAAATACCTTTAAAATTATCTTTAAAATTACTTTTCAGTTATTATTTTAGTTGTTTTGTCTGCTGTATTATTGGTAATATGGTCGTTGTATTTCTCCTTCATCATAAAATAACTCCCGAACCCTCAAACGTATTTAGCAGTCAGTATAACATGTTAAGTTGTTATATTTGTACTTGTTTGTCATAGCAACCCGACCCCCGAGCCGGTGGAGGCGCCTAACAACCTGGGTATGATCACGTGGCCCCCGTACACCTTCGACGCGATGAATGTGTTGGTTGTGCACAACACTTCGATGAACGTGGTTCAGGAGTTCAACCAGAAGAACTATGCCTTTTGGTACGAGTACGCTCCCACAGTCTGGGGGGACCTTCCCATCCCCATCATGGCATGACGTGGGTCAAGGTCAAGGTCAACTTGTCAATTAGAGGAATGCATGGTGCAGAGTGGTTAGTGTGATGGAAAATAAAGTATAAATTCATGTCATGTGTAGGTCTTGTCTTTCGGTGTATACGTATCAGTGAGTTGAGGCATGCTTTAAAAAGGGGCCGGCGCGATAGCTCAGTGGGCTAGAGCGCTCGCACTGAGTGCTCTGACCACCTGAGAGCCTAACGGCACGTGGGTCGGTGGTTCGAGCCCTGCTGTGGCCATGTCTGTGTGGTCGCAGGATGGAGATCCCATGTCTTTCTTCGTAAAGAGTAGGGGGTTACCCCTGGGGACATGGCTCCAATCTCCCTTCCTTCTCCCATTGACGCGATATGACCAAAAGTGGTTAAAGCCTCCTGAATATACAACCAACCATGCTTTGAAAAATAAAAATGTCTCGAACTCAGTTAATCCAAGCACCGACCGCTTAGGATAGCCTAGCAGAGCACATTCGAGGGGGCGCAAGGTGCACAAGGGGCACAACTGTTTCCGCACAACCTCACCAGCCCACACTCCCCCCACCCACCCCCCCGTCGCAAGTTTTTCGCTGGATTCGTGCCTGGATAGTACTTAATTGATGGTGCCCCACCCCCCTTTCGTAAATTCCTGAATGCCACTGGTACACCCCGCTCCCGGGACCGCTGTGTCACCGTTCCTTCCGATTTCATCTTCATCGGTGTAACATGAATAAATATGCCTTTTTTGTGACGCCCTCTATGTAAATAAGTCTTTGTAAATGAGTTGGAGTGGTGAAATGGCTCCAGTCTGGCTTATTAATGCTAAAGTGATTTATTCCGCAGTATATGTTAGCTTCTTTTCATTATATTGCCGAATTCCGTGTACCGTGTAGTACAATGTTTCCTTAGCTATAGCCATTCAGCCTTAACTATGCGCAGCGGGCAGACTTACGCATGGGTCAGACTTACGCATGGGTCAGACTTACGCATGGGTCAGACTCACGCATAGCACAGACTTACGCATGGGTCAGACTCACGCATGGGTCAGACGTACGCATGGGGCAGACTCACGCATAGGCCAGACTTAGGCATGGGTCAGACTTACGAATGGGTCAGACTCACGCATGGGTCAGACTCACGCATAGCACAGACTTACGCATGGGTCAGACTCACGCATAGCACAGACTTACGCATGGGTCAGACTCACGCATGGGTCAGACGTACGCATGGGGCAGACTCACACATAGGCCAGACTTAGGCATGGGTCAGACTTACGAATGGGTCAGACTCACTCATGGGTCAGACTTACGCATGGGTCAGACTTACGCATGGGTCAGACTTACGCATGGGTCAGACTCACGCATGGGTCAGACTTACGCATGGGTCAGACTCACGCATGGGTCAGACGTACGCATGGGGCAGACTCACGCATAGGCCAGACTTAGGCATGGGTCAGACTTACGAATGGGCCAGACTTACGCATGGGTCAGACTCACGCATGGGTCAGACTTGCGCATGGGTCAGACTCACGCATGGGTCAGACTCACGCATGGGTCAGACTTACGGTCATAGCTTCTCCAGATAACACCACTGTTACATTGGATTTGTACAGTAAACAACACCGAAATGACAATTCTGAACCGGCCGAGAGGAAAGCCGTTAACGAGCGACGAAAAGATCATTGATGTGCAAGAAATAGCGCGCACACTTTAAAATGTATACAACCTATGGTCCAAGTAATGTATAAACAAGATGGTCAAGACGATTTGGAGAGGCAGGTTCGTAGTCATAATTGACAATCATTCATCGAAGTGAGCTGGGTGATGTTAGGACACGTTTTTGACCATGTGTATGGCATGGCCCTTACACCCCCGTTAGGGTTGAGGTCTTGAGGGCCATGCGTCAGGGCTACAAAATCAGGGCTACAATGCCTCGATGCCGATGGGTTTTGAATGGGGTGCCATTGTTTGCATATTCAGCCAAAACTATTTATGTATCTCCTACATAGACATAGACACCTTCGAGCCGGCTATTCACAATAGAAAATCACCCCTTCGGTTTTGGGTCCCAACCAACCGACACTGTAGTTTATAGTTTCACCGCCAGTTGCCGCGTTCGTGAATCGTCTATTTCGTTAATAGGAGCAGCCGACTTGGCATCTATCGATGCTATAACGATTTATATAATACCCCAAGCGTCTAACCTTCAAATTACAGATTTTTTTTATCCTGTCTGTAGTTCACAATAAAATTTAGAAGCGACCGCCAGCCACGATTTCGACCCTTAACCAGGCGGCATCCGTTTTTTGAAGGCGTGCCTGCAATTTACCAATCAATTAAGAGGCGAGACTTACATCAAAACCGGAAATGACGCCTACTGTGTTTGCAAAGCAAGAGCGCGTGATCCTCGCATGCACAAATAGCTGCAATTCTCCTATCAAGTTTTTTTAACGGCGACAATCGTTGCAATACATATACATTTATTTGGACCATCACTTATAGCGCGAAAATTACAGCTTGGATCGTTCGGAGTTCTAAATTTGATTAATTAATTAACGCAGAAATTGGACTTTAATCTACGTCGCCCTTGTTGTCTCGACTTAACCAATTGTATCATATTAAGTAAACTAAACGAAAAGACATGTGTTCGCCCACATATATTTAATGATGGTTTCGAAGTGATCGCTCCAACTAAAACAGATCGGCGATGTCGTCCATATCACCTGCCAACAGAGCGTTCCAGCTCGCCACGAAGTAACTGTCCACTGCGGAACACAGAGCACAGAGAATACAGAAATCATCATCAGGGAGTGCAATATACCAAATGCAACGTTTTGTAGTCTATAAATAAAAAATTATGTGTTCATTATTTTAAAAAGCTACAAAAATTGTGAGAGATTCAAATTTAAATTAAAGAAAAATACCGTCGACCATAAATATGAATATAAATATGAACCACGTGATAAATATTTTCAAAACAAACTAGTAAAATTACATTCTTGCCACAGATATGACAATATAGGTTTTCAATAATTAAAAAAAAACTGCTCAAATGCTATCGATTGAGGCAGTAACAAGTGTGTGTTTCATGTAGAACTACAATACTCACTCTGAGCGTTGATGGGGATGGGAAGGTCCCCCCAGACTGTGGGGGCGTACTCCGACCAAAAGGCATAGTTCTTCTGGTTAAACTCCTGCACCACGTCCATCGAAGTGTTGTGCACAACCAACACATTCATTTCGTCGAAGGTGTATGGGGGCCACGTGATCATACCCAGGTTGTTGGGGGCCTCCACCGGCTGCGGGGTCGGGTTGCTATGGAAAGCGCGCATGATATTTTAAGAAACAATTTCATTAAAGCAAGTAGATCGTCGATAGCTTAATACATTCAGACTATGAATTCAAGAGCATTATTGCGAGAGATCGTTATCTTTGTTGTCTGGCGTGCGTCCGAGAAATATCTGCGAAAATTAACGATTGATGCAACTACAGACGTAAATAAAATATTAACCCAAGCGTGTAAATTTACAACAAAACAAAATCAAAAACTAGCATTTCTTGCCATAGTTTCCAAAGAAAGCTTCATACATGCTATCATGTAATTATGATTGAACACAAGTGTATTATGGCGACAATTGGCAACAGAATGAAGTTAAATTGAGTATTTGTGAATGTTGATGTATTTGCCTTTAATTATTGTCACGTGTCCTTAATTGCGCGTACTATCTCCCATTGTTTATATGTCTTAAATAATCTGTAATGTCATTATCTATGTATCATTATGTATAACACCTTTAATTATGTGTAATGCCTTGAATTATTTGTAACGCCTTTGCTTATTTGCAATGCTTGTCATTCCTTGTAATGTCTTTAATTATTTGTAATGCCTTTAATTATTTTGAAACACTGGTATATATAGTTCTCAGAAATGAGAGGAAAACACAGATTTCGGAAATAATACAATAGTTGCAGTGAGAAGAGAATTGTGTGAGAAGAGAATGCACCCGTGTGCATCTGTTGGAATGGTCACTGTGTTGTCGTATGTTTTGCTCGAAATAAAATAAAATCTAAAAAAAAAAAAAATAAAAAAAAAACCTACACGGTTAAAGACCTACACGGTTAAAGCAAAATCTAAATACTAAAATGCGTTGTGGGGCGAAATGAACTAAAAAATTTAAATACTGAAATGTACGTAGCGGCGAAACTTACCCGAATTTGGCAAAGTTAGTGCACAGAGTGTTCCAGAAGATGGTGTAGTCGACATCTTCCTGAGTCCAGTCGATTATGTCGATCAGGAAGCCGGAGTCGTTCCTGACGGCGGGGTTGAGGGGCATCAGCGTCCACCCCCAGGTATAGGGCAGCTCTCCGGAGTGGGGGATTCCTGTGACCGGTGGGATTGGCTGGTTTATTAATTGTAGGATGCAGGACAGGGACGTATGCAGGAATCCTTGAAACGGGGCGCAAGACAAAAAAAATGGCGACCTTGGGGGGGGGGAGGAAATAAAATTGCCACCACGGGGTCCTTTCCTTTGTTGACGACCGGGGGGGGGGGGCGCACACAATTTGATAAGGGGGGGGGGCACAAATATACTGTATTGTCTGAAAGGGGGGGGGGGGATTTGGATGTACTGTAGGGTTTGAAATGGGGAGCAGGTGCCTTCTGGCCCTCCCCCCACCTGGACACGCCCCTGGGACGCTCTAACCTTTTGCATATAGATCATATCGTAACTGTGGCTTCACGTGGTTATTTGTTGTTTTCGGACCGTGTTGTATCATGAGGGATAACTGTATTTGGCCAAGGAGGATTACGGATGACCTCGATGAAATGTGTCACAGCTCGGGCTTGGTGTCGAACCAGGAACCGATTGATCTACAGTCGAGTGTTTTAACTCTCTCAAGGAAGAGAAAAGCCATATCGCCACCATGCCACCGGTGACGTATTAACGTGCAGCCATTCATTTTTTTGGGGGACAGCAAAATAAGTGTGTGTGGGTCAGTGGGGGCATATCCCCGCTTCCGTCGGGCAGCAGAGCACGTTCGATAACTCGCTCTCTACTAGGCCATTGGTGATCCCCGAGATCCATAAAAAACGCTCTGAGAAACAACGCGGTACACTGAAGAACAAAAATTAAGTCAATAATAAAATGTTAAATTTATTCTTTTTGATCTAACAGATTAAATTCATAAAATTGCATTACTATCCTTGTTGTCCTACTATCCTTGTTGTCCTACTTCGATATCATAATAATATTATTCACGTCACGCAGAAAGTGCCACAAGAACAATTATAAAAAAAAATGAATAAGAAAAGGGCCACAAATCCTACCCTGAACCCTGATCTTCTTCCGGATGAGTATTCCAACACCCCACCCCATGGCTCTCTCCTCAGCTCAAGCCGCTGTCACTCACCCATCCATTCCGGTACCAGGTTAGACGAGTTACGCCCCCTGTAGTCGAAGACAAATGCGTATGTCGGCGCCAGCGCCCCCTGGTTCCTGGCTTGCTGGTCCCAGCGCATACCGAACGCAGCGTCCGTGATCATCTACAAGGTCAAGGTCGGGTGTGAGAGGACACGCAACTGATGTCTATTGTTTGTCTATTACAGCTACTATTATGTGTAGTATTTATATTATGTTTGTTATGTCTACTATGTCTAGTTTTGTATCTTTTGTCTATTATTTTTATTATGTCTGTTAAATCCACCGTGTCTATTATGTCTATTCTGTATATTTTGTCTCTGTCTATGTCTATTATGTCTATTATGTCTATTCTGTATATCTTGTTTATTTTGTCTATTTTGTCTATTTTGTCCATTTTGTCCATTTTGTCTACTATGTCTATTATGTCTATTCTGTCTATTATGTTTATTATGTCTATTATGTTTAATATATGTCTATTACGTTTATTATGTCTATTATGTTTATTCATAATATTATGTCTATTATCTCTAGTTGTGTCTATTTTGTCCATTGTATCTATTACGTTTATGACATTTATGATGTTTATTTTTCTTAATAGGCGATATATGCGTTGTGACCTTGTCAATTGTGAATCTATCGGTGTATTGTCACCAAATATTGCATGTATCATCTTAACGGAATAAACGAAAATGTCCACTGAAACAGAATATCTTCGCTCAAAAAGACACCCATGGAACACGCCTCCCCCCCGCACCCACCCCCCCCCCCTGCCCCGACCTTTGACTCCGCCAGGGTACTGGACCTCCTCAGTCTGTACCTCAGTAAGGGAATGCCTGTTCTGATACTCGTCGTTGACGTAGGGCCAGGGGGTGTAGTTCCAGACGACCCCTTGGAAGGCGTTCTCCTGGGTCACAGGGTCCATCAGAGGGTCCCAGATGGCGAGGAGGCGGTTCTGGACCATGTACTGGAACTCACTCTGGTTGAATCCGCCAAAGAGTGACTCCGGAATCACTGAAGGAAAGATTGATTCTCGCGTCAGGTTATAAAAGACGACGCAAAGGAGAAAGGCAGCTTGGTGACGCAACCATCCTTAACTTTGGGATTTCATTATGATTTCTATGTGATTTTAGTGATTTCGCATCATTAAAATGTGCAAGTTTTAATTATACATTAA
This sequence comes from Arenicola marina, assembly GCA_964019135.1. Taxonomy (NCBI): domain Eukaryota; kingdom Metazoa; phylum Annelida; class Polychaeta; family Arenicolidae; genus Arenicola; species Arenicola marina. The sequence continues at coordinate 13,882,168 of OZ025250.1, forward strand.
CGATTTGTTGTTATACATTAACGACTTTTGATGATACATAGCGAGTTTGTTTATCATGCATGCACATTAACCATTGATGATTATACGCTCCTTGGATAGCCGGCAAACAATGAGGCTATATTAGCCGAGCGACAAATAGTTGTTACAACCTGGAAATAAAATAGAACTTGAACAGGGGATTGAACTACCTCTGAACAGTCCTCACGAAATATGTTATAATAACAAATTTAAATGTAGAAAAACATGTGCACAACACACTTACGAGCAACGGTGTATAGCGACCCGTCATCCATCATAATTCCAGTCATGATGGGACCCTTCATGATGTTGCCGTCTTCTCTCAACTCAAGTGGCTTCTTGGGCAGGAATCCGCCTGGACCGTCCACAACTGGTGCCATGCCTTGGCAGAAAAACCCGGGCTGGAAGCAAATGTACAGTGTAGACTCAGATCATGCCTTGGCAGAAAAACCCGGGCTGGAAGCAAATGCACAGTGCATAATCAGATAATTCAGTAGAGGAAATATCCGGGCTAGAACGAAAACTGTGCAGTGAAGACTGAGAGCATTCATTGGGGCTGGAAACAAATGTACGGTGTAGATTGAGATAATTAACAGCTAGAAACATCCTGACTTAACAGAAATGTACAGTGCCGACAAAAGCTCATTCACTGGCATAAACATCCGTGCTAGAAAACAAATGCACAGCGCAGACGCAGAAAATTCATTGGGAGAAACATATGTGCTAGAAACAAATGTACAGCGCAGATTCTGATGGTTCATTGGTAAAAACATTTGGGCTAGAACTAAATGACTGGCCTCACCGTGCAACGGAATCTGGCTCTAGCAATAACCGGCCATGGGAGCTGCCTCATGCAGTCCATCATCTCGAAGGTGTCTTCCTGGGTGCAGTTGACGTTGGCCGCCAGCTCCTTGGTATAGTTCTCGGGATGGGACTCCGGGGTGTTGATGCTCCAGAAGTTGCTCTCCGTTCCGGATTCCATGATGGCCTGCTGGAACAGTCCTGTATCGAAAGTATCAAAGTCTCCATGCATGAACAATTGGGCGATTACCAGTCTTGCCAACATGGCGGAAGGACATCAGCAATATATCTTAGCGAATAACTACGGAAATATGCCGTGTGAGTACTTTTATAGCTTGTGAAATTGAAGAAGCCGCGATTCGAATGGTGTCAAAATTAGCGTTACCTTGACTCATGGGGGACACAACGTGGAGAGACGAACTCGAGGCTCCGGCGCTCTGGCCGAAGATGGTTACCATGTTGGGATCTCCGCCGAAAGCCAGGATGTTGTTCTGGACCCAGATGAGGGCTTGTCTCTGGTCCAACATCCCGGCATTGCCCGGAGCGGCCGCGTCCGCCGTGAAGGCGAAACCTGGAGCAGCGGGCACATAATGCAGAGATTATATTGCGCAACAGTGCTGCGATAAATACGCTGATATATGAGGCTGCCTATAAAACCTGGAACAGCCGGTGTGGACACCAACGGATTTTGCTGGCCAGAATCCGACAGATGCTTTATGATAAGCTCAATGGATGAATATATTGGGCGTTTATCCCGCCTTCGTGCACAGCCTACACATTTCAGAGAAGAGAAACGGACATGGGCTTAGGGGGAGAAAATGTCCGCACTCTGTCATCAGTTTGTGGAACGTCCCCCGCGTTCATTTTCCATAATAGCGAATTCCTTTTTTTTGTATCTTTTTTTTCTACCGCCATATTTACTAAGCATATTGCACAAGACCCATATGCTATAAACCCGACACTTTATCAAAAGATATCAAAGATCCAAACTGGTTGCAGCGATTCTTACCGAAGTCGTTGAGTCTGTAATTGACGGTGACGATGACCAAGCCATAGGCTGCCAGGAAGTGACCAGGATAGATCCTGTTGCCGCCCCCGGTGTACGCCCCACCGTGGAACCACACCATGACCGGATACGGACCCCCTGACTTATCCTGGAAGATGACAAGGTCAAGGCCACAGAAAGCAATGTTTTTGATAAGGGCCTGACAATATGATAAGATCAAGAGCACGGGGGTGACAAGGTCAATGTCAAGGTAAGCAATGTTGACACCATGACGGATTGAGATCCTAGTGGACAAGACGACCAGGGTAAGAGACAAATAATAAAGTAATTAGGCCACGTTTAAAGGAAGGAAGACTCCATTGAGGCAAGAAACCATGCACCCAGGGAGATGAGGAATATATATGAATAGCTTCCACCCAGTACAGCTTATAGCTTCAATAAATCATTAAATTATATTAAAAGTGTAAGACATAAATATTCTGGAATAAACGTTTAGCATTAAAAGGCGAAAACATACTTTTTTAGCTGTGTCCATAAAATAGTTTCCACTAGATAGAGACACGTTTTACAATCCACTAAAAAGCCAAGTCAATGAAATAACACAAAATCTACCTTCATCTTCCTGCTATAATGATATATCGGCCTTGACCTTTCCGCTATAATGATTCATCAGCCTTGACATTCCCGCTATAATGATTTATCAGCCTTGACCTTCCCGCTATAATGATTTATCGGCCTTGACCTTTCCGCTATAATGATTCATCAGCCTTGACATTCCCGCTATAATGATTTATCAGCCTTGACCTTCCCGCTATAATGATTTATCGGCCTTGACCTTCCCGCTATAATGATTCATCGACTTTGACCTTCCTTTCATAATGATTTGTCGGCCGGCCTTGACCTTCCTTCTTTCATGATTCATCGGCCTTGACCTTTGGACCTTACCGAGGGTGCGTAGAGGTTGACATTCAGACAGTCCTCTCCGAATCGTTCCGTGTCAGTCCCGCTGCCCTGGGGACACTCATAGCCGAAGGTGTCAGCCTCCAGGACGTCATTCCAGGACGGGGGTTCCATGGGGCCCTAGAAGAGAGAATCTCAGGATATAGACAACCGGATCCTGACAGTAGCCGCCCCCAGGACGTCACTCCAGGGCGGAGCATAGGATTCTTATTTGTATTTTGACCTCTTTATTTTGGGCGGGAAAGAGCTTGTTAAATAATTTTAATTACATCATAAGATTCAGAGATATTATAATATCAGTGACCTTATTATTGCCCATCGGTTGGCCACAACTTATCGCATGGCCTTGACCTTCACCATCGATAAGGAAAAGCATATGTTACCAATGACTGATTCATGGCATCAAAATATCTAAAGTTTAAAAATGCAATAAACAACAAATGAATGAATAAATTAGATCTCAATTCTGCATTACGACGCGCTGAACATTATGCCATTGTGAAACAAAAAAAATCACTATATCCCTAAGTCGAGTAGCGTATACTCGCAACAGATATATTATACTGTCATCTTTTCGATGTTGCTGATCAGAATCTTCCAAATGCATTGTGGTAAGCCCAATGGATGAATAAATTGGGGTCCAGCCATCGTACGCAGCCTAAAAAACTTGGAGAAGAGAAGCGGAGGTGGGCTTAGGGAGAGAAAATGTCCACCCTGGGTCATCATTGTGTGGAACATTTCCCGCTATCATTTTTAAATTGAACGATTGAATTTTGCAGGTCTTTACTGTTTGTATTTTTAGTGAGCTGAGAAATAACAAAAACATTCATAAAAAAACAGTTGTTGTGTAACTATGCCGGTATTTACACATGCGTCCGCCGTCGTTTTATTTACATGTACTTAGCCATGAAACCGATCGAACTTCGTTATCGATAGAAAGAGATACAACTTCAGAACAAAACCAATTTCAGATTCATTTTTTCGTTTCAAAACAACATTACGAAGACGGTAGGTCGGGACGCCATACGACCAACTACATGTACATGCATTTAGATAGACTTTAACATGTCTGTCTTACCCGGAACCGGTTGTCGCCAGCCGTCGTGTTTCCATAAGGAATTCCGTAGAAGACGTCGACATCCATCTCGTTGACGCCATTATTCACAGGCACCACGTGACCCCGCACGGGTCCGTTCACTGTGACCACTAGAGGACCATCCTGGGCTGCAACTAGAGTGAGCGATAATAGGAGAAGAAACGTGCCCATGGTGTCGCACGGGCCCAGATCGCAAGTACTTTAATTAAGCGATGGAGATCGGTTCTGTGTTAAAGCGCTAAACCTGCCGTAGATATGGGCACTAGACGGGAAGGCCATGTTAAAGGAAATCTGCGTTTCTTCAACTTTAGTCGTCTGTGTCTCCCCGGCACAAGACTGAAAAATATATTAGCAAAGATTTGCGGGTTTTTGTCAGTCCTACTCTCCGCATGCAATGGAAGGGCGGATACATGATACTAAATTGACGACTTTCCGATTCTCGGTTATTTAATATTAAAATTACCAGTTCACGATTGATGAGAATTCTTGGTCACGGCGGTCGGCTAATACCCCAGGGGCGGATCTAGAGGGCGGGGGGGGGGGGTTACGGGGGTTGCACCCCCCCCCTCCCCCTACCTTGGGAACCTCTGAGCCTCTGAGCACCCCCACCCCCCTCCCGGTCGCAAGTTTTTCAGAGAACAATCCCCCCTCCCCATTGGAAAATTCCTAGATCCGCCCCTGTACCCCATTCCCACTTCACGAAGAATTATTTTCCTAATTCCCAATTAACCGGGAAATGATTAGTCCAATCCCGAGGAACGCAAATACCCCTTGTCCCCCCCCCCCCCCATTAATATTAAGACAAATAACATAATTTTTTCATAAGGACATTATGAACCAGGTAATTCACAGCTTTTGGAAAGTGGATTTCCTTGTTGTCTCTTCAAATAAGACCTAGCCAAGCAAACTCCAATATTAAATGTTATTAGCCTTTGCCAATCACCAGCAGCCGCCAATCTGCTTTCCAATGTTGTGAACAAAAATAAATGAAAAGGAAAATTTAAATTTTTGTTTCTTGCCTGTGTAAAACGCTAGAAGAACTGCACGCGTCCCTGTTATCTATGTTAATTATTTATCAGTCCCTCTGGCTTTATTACCTTGATAGATAAATTACTTTCTTCTGATAGAAACGTGTCGTAGTCACAAATAAAGATTGAAAAACAAAGCGGGTCATAGTGGGTCATATTTGTGACAACGATTGCAGTTATAACGATTAGGTCTCAAAGTTTTTATTTTAAAGTAAACTTTATGAATTTATGTGGCAAACCTTAAATTGGTACATTACTTTTTTGTCATTTGACATTTAATTTACATCGTGATTTCTTTCTGTCAGATATGAGGGTGCCTTTTATTATCAAATTATCAATGACACTGACAAATAAAAAATTATTTACTTTCCAACATTTAGGCATCCAGCATTTAAATAAATATAAAACAAAATATAACATGGGATTTTCGGCCTCTGAGTCAGTTGCGGTACAGGGAGATCCCCATACCAACAGATACGATTGGCCTCGTGGCACCGGAATCTCAGGTTCCTTTCATCCAAACTCATTTCATTCCAGTTGGTTTCTTGGTCCAGTTCAGCCGTCCACTGCACAAAAGTGGCTTAAAACATCGACTTTTTTGTTATTGAGACCTTGCGCTTACAACGTGGACAGGGCGGCTTCATGCAAGTATGACGGAACAAAAACAGCTTGTCTTGCGGTGCAATGTTCTCACAAGCAGGTCACCTTATCAAACTTTAACAGCTGGTCTTTCTCACTTTATACATATATATATACCTCTAAATGCAACTATTAGGAGACATGAACTTTTAGGAGACTTTGGTCAAAGTGGTTTATTTCTTACATTAACCATGTAAATCGATATTATTTAGTGCCATTTATCATTTAATCACACTCTGCATACATTCTTAGCCTTTATATTAGTATTATGAGCACTTTATATATTATCGGGTCTCCCGATAGTAAAAGCCAAATTCATTTGCATTTAATGTACTATTGGGAGACACGGGGGTCTCCCAATAGTACAAGCCATCGGGTCTCCCGAAAGTCTATATATATATATATATATATATATATATATTTATATATAAAGGGAACTATTAGGAGGCATGAACTTTCGGGAGACTTATATAAAGATAGATATAAGACTATCGGGAGACTATTAGTGTCTACTTTGGAGAGACCAGAGTGTCTCCTAGTAATCGGTAATAGTGTTCGGAAATGACTCCAAGGAAGTCTCATGAAATCTTTAATAATCGCATTTACCAGTTCCCTGGAACTTCTCTATGAACATTTTGACCCTAGTCTCTCGGGACTAGAGGAAGACAGTGGAAAAGTCTGCAGCAAGCGGGTTTGGGTTGAAAAGAACAGGTGTGTGTGTGCGCGGGGGCGTGGAGGGCAGACATGCATATATATGCGTTTCGACATACAGCCTATCTTTGTTTTTTTTATTTGTTAACTTGGAGACCGTTTTCATCGCAAAAACAACAAATCATCACTCAGCAAATGTATTTTATGTCATTAGAGACACAAACCATCAGTAAATACCCCAATGGAATTATAAATTACAACAAGCTTGAATACGGCCACTGTCGCCAGTTGGTACAATAAATATGACCGGATACACACTTCATTACCATGTGTGACAGACAGCTCAGCACGTATATAACATATACAGAATGACAATATCACCCATCGAACCATCGAACAAATTCTACACAAGAAAACGTTCGCTTGCGAAAAGCTGCATTTACGCTAAAACACGTCCGTGTAGACTATTCTGAAGAATAGCACTGTCATAAGAAAAAATGACTCTACAACATAGTTAACGTTTTATGCAGTCCAAGGTCAACAATAATTTAATGTAAACTCTCTCTTCTCCACACATTTTCTGTGCTAGACCTAATGCCACGGGGTGAGCGATTTTCCCAGTCTCGAATACAACATCCAAGTCATACAAAAAGCCACATAACAGCACTTAAAGCAGAGACTACCAAGCCAGGTCCGGTACCTGTGCATTCAATTCTTACATCATTTTTTTTTTTTCTATAATTACATTGAGTTACATATACTGACTGGACCTCTCACCCTCAGCCCCATCTCATCCCGACTGGACCTCTCACCCTCAGCCCCATCTCATACTGACTGGACCTCTCACCCTCAGCCCCATCTCATACTGACTGGACCTCTCACCCTCAGCCCCATCTCATCCTGACTGGACCTCCCACCCTCAGCCCCATCTCATCCTGACTGGACCTCTCCCCCTCAGCCCAATCTCATCCTGACTGGACCTCTCACCCTCAGCCCCATCTTATCTTGACTGGACCTCCCACCCTCAGCCCCATCTCATCCCGACTGGACCTCTCACCCTCAGCCCCATCTCATCCTGAATGGACCTCTCACCCTCAGCCCCATCTCATCCCGACTGGACCTCTCACCCTCAGCCCCATCTTATCTTGACTGGACCTCCCACCCTCAGCCCCATCGCATCCTGACTGGACCTCTCACCCTCAGCCCCATCTCATACTGACTGGACCTCTCACCCTCAGCCCCATCTCATCCCGACTGGACCTCTCACCATCAGCCCCATCTTATCCCGACTGGACCTCTCACCATCAGCCCCATCTCATACTGACTGGACCTCTCACCCTCAGCCCCATCTCATACTGACTGGACCACTCACCCTCAGCCCCATCTCATCCAGACTGGACCTCTCACCCTCAGCCCCATCTCATCCCGACTGGACCTCTCACCATCAGCCCCATCTTATCCTGACTGGACCTCTCACCCTCAGCCCCATCTCATACTGACTGGACCTCTCACCCTCAGCCCCATCTCATATTGACTGGACCTCTCACCCTCAGCCCCATCTCATCCAGACTGGATCTCTCACCCTCAGCCCCATCTCATCCTGACTAGACCTCCTGACTGGACCTCCCACACTCAGCCCCATCTCATCCTGACTGGACCTCCTGACTGGACCTCCCACCCTCAGCCCCATCTCATACTGACTGGACCTCCAACCCTCAGCCCCATCTCATCCCGACTGGACCTCTCACCCTCAGCCCCATCTCATCCTGACTGGACCTCCCACCCTCAGCCCCATCTCATCCCGACTGGACCTCTCACCCTCAGCCCCAACTCATCCCGACTGGATCTCTCACCCTCAGCCTCATCTCATCCCGACTGGACCTCTCACCCTCAGCCCCAAATCATCCCGACTGGATCTCTCACCCTCAGCCTCATCTCATCCCGACTGGACCTCTCACCATCAGCCCCATCTCATCCTGACTGGACCTCTCACCCTCAGCCCAATCTCATCCCGACTGGACCTCCCACCCTCAGCCCCATCTTATACTGACTGGACCTCCAGCCCTCAACCCCATCTCATCCTGACTGGACCTCCTGACTGGACCTCCCACCCTCAGCCCCATCTCATACCGACTGGACCTCTCACCATCAGCCCCATCTTATACTGACTGGACCTCCAACCCTCAGCCCCATCTCATGCCGACTGGACCTCTCAATCTCAGCCCCATCTCATCCCGACTGGACCTCCCACCCTCAGCCCCATCTCATACTGACTGGACCTCTCACCCTCAGCCCCATCTTATCTTGACTGGACCTCCCACCCTCAGCCCCATCTCATCCCGACTGGACCTCTCACCATCAGCCCCATCTTATTCTGACTGGACCTCTCACCCTCAGCCCCATCTCATCCGACTGGAGCTCTCACCATCAGCCCCATCTCATCCTGACTGGACCTCTCACCATCAGCCCCATCTTATACTGACTGGACCTCTCACCATCAGCCCCATCTTATACTGACTGGACCTCTCACCATCAGCCCCATCTCATCCCGACTGGACCTCTCACCCTCAGCCCCATCTCATCCTGAATGGACCTCTCACCCTCAGCCCCATCTCATCCCGACTGGACCTCTCACCCTCAGCCCCATCTTATCTTGACTGGACCTCCCACCCTCAGCCCCATCGCATCCTGACTGGACCTCTCACCCTCAGCCCCATCTCATCCCGACTGGACCTCTCACCATCAGCCCCATCTTATCCCGACTGGACCTCTCACCATCAGCCCCATCTTATCCCGACTGGACCTCTCACCATCAGCCCCATCTCATACTGACTGGACCTCTCACCCTCAGCCCCATCTCATACTGACTGGACCACTCACCCTCAGCCCCATCTCATCCAGACTGGACCTCTCACCCTCAGCCTTATCTCATCCCGACTGGACCTCTCACCATCAGCCCCATCTTATCCTGACTGGACCTCTCACCCTCAGCCCCATCTCATACTGACTGGACCTCTCACCCTCAGCCCCATCTCATACTGACTGGACCTCTCACCCTCAGCCCCATCTCATCCAGACTGGATCTCTCACCCTCAGCCCCATCTCATCCTGACTGGACCTCCTGACTGGACCTCCCACACTCAGCCCCATCTCATCCTGACTGGACCTCCTGACTGGACCTCCCACCCTCAGCCCCATCTCATACTGACTGGACCTCCAACCCTCAGCCCCATCTCATCCCGACTGGACCTCTCACCCTCAGCCCCATCTCATCCTGACTGGACCTCCCACCCTCAGCCCCATCTCATCCCGACTGGACCTCTCACCCTCAGCCCCAACTCATCCCGACTGGATCTCTCACCCTCAGCCTCATCTCATACTGACTGGACCTCTCACCCTCAGCCCCATCTCATACTGACTGGACCACTCACCCTCAGCCCCATCTCATCCAGACTGGACCTCTCACCCTCAGCCCCATCTCATCCCGACTGGACCTCTCACCCTCAGCCCCATCTCATCCTGACTAGACCTCCTGACTGGACCTCCCACACTCAGCCCCATCTCATCCTGACTGGACCTCCTGACTGGACCTCCCACCCTCAGCCCCATCTCATACTGACTGGACCTCCAACCCTCAGCCCCATCTCATCCCGACTGGACCTCTCACCCTCAGCCCCATCTCATCCTGACTGGACCTCTCACCCTCAGCCCCATCTCATCCTGACTGGACCTCCCACCCTCAGCCCCATCTCATCCCGACTGGACCTCTCACCCTCAGCCCCAACTCATCCCGACTGGATCTCTCACCCTCAGCCTCATCTCATCCCGACTGGACCTCTCACCCTCAGCCCCAAATCATCCCGACTGGATCTCTCACCCTCAGCCTCATCTCATCCCGACTGGACCTCTCACCCTCAGCCCCAACTCATCCCGACTGGACCTCTCACCCTCAGCCCCAACTCATCCTGACTGGACCTCTCACCATCAGCCCCATCTCATCCCGACTGGATCTCTCACCCTCAGCCCCATCTCATCCCGACTGGACCTCTCACCCTCAGCCCCATCTCATCCCGACTGGATCTCTCACCCTCAGCCTCATCTCATCCCGACTGGACCTCCCACCCTCATCCCCATCTCATCCCGACTGGACCTCTCACCCTCAGCCTCATCTCATCCCGACTGGACCTCTCACCATCAGCTCCATCTCATCCCGACTGGACCTCCCACCCTCAGCCCCATCTCATCCCGACTGGACCTCTCACCCTCAGCCCCAACTCATCCCGACTGGATCTCTCACCCTCAGCCTCATCTCATCCCGACTGGACCTCTCACCCTCAGCTCCATCTCATCCCGACTGGACCTCTCACCATCAGCCCCATCTCATACTGACTGGACCTCTCACCCTCAGCCCCAAATCATCCCGACTGGATCTCTCACCCTCAGCCTCATCTCATCCCGACTGGACCTCTCACCATCAGCCCCATCTTATACTGACTGGACCTCTCACCATCAGCCCCATCTCATCCTGACTGGACCTCTCACCCTCAGCCCCATCTCATCCTGACTGGACCTCTCACCCTCAGCCCCATCTCATCCTGACTGGACCTCTCACCCTCAGCCCAATCTCATCCCGACTGGACCTCCCACCCTCAGCCCCATCTTATACTGACTGGACCTCCAGCCCTCAACCCCATCTCATCCTGACTGGACCTCCTGACTGGACCTCCCACCCTCAGCCCCATCTCATACCGACTGGACCTCTCACCATCAGCCCCATCTTATACTGAATGGACCTCCAACCCTCAGCCCCATCTCATGCCGACTGGACCTCTCAATCTCAGCCCCATCTCAGCCCGACTGGACCTCCCACCCTCAGCCCCATCTCATACTGACTGGACCTCTCACCCTCAGCCCCATCTTATCTTGACTGGACCTCCCACCCTCAGCCCCATCTCATCCCGACTGGACCTCTCACCATCAGCCCCATCTTATACTGACTGGACCTCTCACCCTCAGCCCCATCTCATCCGACTGGAGCTCTCACCATCAGCCCCATCTCATCCCGACTGGACCTCTCACCCTCAGCCCCATCTTATCTTGACTGGACCTCCCACCCTCAGCCCCATCGCATCCTGACTGGACCTCTCACCCTCAGCCCCATCTCATCCCGACTGGACCTCTCACCATCAGCCCCATCTTATCCCGACTGGACCTCTCACCATCAGCCCCATCTTATCCCGACTGGACCTCTCACCATCAGCCCCATCTCATACTGACTGGACCTCTCACCCTCAGCCCCATCTCATACTGACTGGACCACTCACCCTCAGCCCCATCTCATCCAGACTGGACCTCTCACCCTCAGCCTTATCTCATCCCGACTGGACCTCTCACCATCAGCCCCATCTTATCCTGACTGGACCTCTCACCCTCAGCCCCATCTCATACTGACTGGACCTCTCACCCTCAGCCCCATCTCATACTGACTGGACCTCTCACCCTCAGCCCCATCTCATCCAGACTGGATCTCTCACCCTCAGCCCCATCTCATCCTGACTGGACCTCCTGACTGGACCTCCCACACTCAGCCCCATCTCATCCTGACTGGACCTCCTGACTGGACCTCCCACCCTCAGCCCCATCTCATACTGACTGGACCTCCAACCCTCAGCCCCATCTCATCCCGACTGGACCTCTCACCCTCAGCCCCATCTCATCCTGACTGGACCTCCCACCCTCAGCCCCATCTCATCCCGACTGGACCTCTCACCCTCAGCCCCAACTCATCCCGACTGGATCTCTCACCCTCAGCCTCATCTCATACTGACTGGACCTCTCACCCTCAGCCCCATCTCATACTGACTGGACCACTCACCCTCAGCCCCATCTCATCCAGACTGGACCTCTCACCCTCAGCCCCATCTCATCCCGACTGGACCTCTCACCCTCAGCCCCATCTCATCCTGACTAGACCTCCTGACTGGACCTCCCACACTCAGCCCCATCTCATCCTGACTGGACCTCCTGACTGGACCTCCCACCCTCAGCCCCATCTCATACTGACTGGACCTCCAACCCTCAGCCCCATCTCATCCCGACTGGACCTCTCACCCTCAGCCCCATCTCATCCTGACTGGACCTCCCACCCTCAGCCCCATCTCATCCCGACTGGACCTCTCACCCTCAGCCCCAACTCATCCCGACTGGATCTCTCACCCTCAGCCTCATCTCATCCCGACTGGACCTCTCACCCTCAGCCCCAAATCATCCCGACTGGATCTCTCACCCTCAGCCTCATCTCATCCCGACTGGACCTCTCACCATCAGCCCCATCTCATCCTGACTGGACCTCTCACCCTCAGCTCCATCTCATCCCGACTGGATCTCTCACCCTCAGCCCCATCTCATCCTGACTGGACCTCCTGACTGGACCTCCCACCCTCAGCCCCATCTCATACTGACTGGACCTCCAACCCTCAGCCCCATCTCATCCCGACTGGACCTCTCACCCTCAGCCCCATCTCATCCTGACTGGACCTCCCACCCTCAGCCCCATCTCATACTGACTGGACCTCCCACCCTCAGCCCCATCTCATCCCGACTGGACCTCTCACCCTCAGCTCCATCTCATCCCGACTGGACCTCCCACCCTCAGCCCCATCTCATCCCGACTGGACCTCCCACCCTCAGCCCCATCTCATACTGACTGGACCTCCCACCCTCAGCTCCATCTCATCCCGACTGGACCTCTCACCCTCAGCCCCATCTCATCCCGACTGGACCTCCCACCCTCAGCCCAATCTCATCCCGACTGGATCTCCCACCCTCAGCCTCATCTCATCCCGACTGGACCTCTCACCATCAGCCCCATCTCATCCTGACTGGACCTCTCACCCTCAGCTCCATCTCATCCAGACTGGACCTCTCACCCTCAGCCCCATCTCATCCCGACTGGACCTCTCACCCTCAGCCCCATCTCATCCTGACTAGACCTCCTGACTGGACCTCCCACACTCAGCCCCATCTCATCCTGACTGGACCTCCTGACTGGACCTCCCACCCTCAGCCCCATCTCATACTGACTGGACCTCCAACCCTCAGCCCCATCTCATCCCGACTGGACCTCTCACCCTCAGCCCCATCTCATCCTGACTGGACCTCCCACCCTCAGCCCCATCTCATCCCGACTGGACCTCTCACCCTCAGCCCCAACTCATCCCGACTGGATCTCTCACCCTCAGCCTCATCTCATCCCGACTGGACCTCTCACCCTCAGCCCCAAATCATCCCGACTGGATCTCTCACCCTCAGCCTCATCTCATCCCGACTGGACCTCTCACCATCAGCCCCATCTCATCCTGACTGGACCTCTCACCCTCAGCCCAATCTCATCCCGACTGGACCTCCCACCCTCAGCCCCATCTTATACTGACTGGACCTCCAGCCCTCAACCCCATCTCATCCTGACTGGACCTCCTGACTGGACCTCCCACCCTCAGCCCCATCTCATACCGACTGGACCTCTCACCATCAGCCCCATCTTATACTGACTGGACCTCCAACCCTCAGCCCCATCTCATGCCGACTGGACCTCTCAATCTCAGCCCCATCTCATCCCGACTGGACCTCCCACCCTCAGCCCCATCTCATACTGACTGGACCTCTCACCCTCAGCCCCATCTTATCTTGACTGGACCTCCCACCCTCAGCCCCATCTCATCCCGACTGGACCTCTCACCATCAGCCCCATCTTATACTGACTGGACCTCTCACCCTCAGCCCCATCTCATCCGACTGGAGCTCTCACCATCAGCCCCATCTCATCCTGACTGGACCTCTCACCATCAGCCCCATCTTATACTGACTGGACCTCTCACCATCAGCCCCATCTTATACTGACTGGACCTCTCACCATCAGCCCCATCTCATCCCGACTGGACCTCTCACCCTCAGCCCCATCTCATCCTGAATGGACCTCTCACCCTCAGCCCCATCTCATCCCGACTGGACCTCTCACCCTCAGCCCCATCTTATCTTGACTGGACCTCCCACCCTCAGCCCCATCGCATCCTGACTGGACCTCTCACCCTCAGCCCCATCTCATCCCGACTGGACCTCTCACCATCAGCCCCATCTTATCCCGACTGGACCTCTCACCATCAGCCCCATCTTATCCCGACTGGACCTCTCACCATCAGCCCCATCTCATACTGACTGGACCTCTCACCCTCAGCCCCATCTCATACTGACTGGACCACTCACCCTCAGCCCCATCTCATCCAGACTGGACCTCTCACCCTCAGCCCCATCTCATCCCGACTGGACCTCTCACCATCAGCCCCATCTTATCCTGACTGGACCTCTCACCCTCAGCCCCATCTCATACTGACTGGACCTCTCACCCTCAGCCCCATCTCATACTGACTGGACCTCTCACCCTCAGCCCCATCTCATCCAGACTGGATCTCTCACCCTCAGCCCCATCTCATCCTGACTGGACCTCCTGACTGGACCTCCCACACTCAGCCCCATCTCATCCTGACTGGACCTCCTGACTGGACCTCCCACCCTCAGCCCCATCTCATACTGACTGGACCTCCAACCCTCAGCCCCATCTCATCCCGACTGGACCTCTCACCCTCAGCCCCATCTCATCCTGACTGGACCTCCCACCCTCAGCCCCATCTCATCCCGACTGGACCTCTCACCCTCAGCCCCAACTCATCCCGACTGGATCTCTCACCCTCAGCCTCATCTCATCCCGACTGGACCTCTCACCCTCAGCCCCAAATCATCCCGACTGGATCTCTCACCCTCAGCCTCATCTCATCCCGACTGGACCTCTCACCCTCAGCCCCATCTCATCCTGACTGGACCTCTCACCCTCAGCTCCATCTCATCCCGACTGGACCTCCCACCCTCAGCCCCAACTCATCCTGACTGGACCTCCCACCCTCAGCCCCATCTCATCCTGACTGGACCTCCCACCCTCAGCCCCATCTCATCCTGACTGGACCTCTCACCCTCAGCCCCATCTCATCCCGACTGGACCTCCCACCCTCAGCCTCATCTCATCCCGACTGGACCTCTCACCATCAGCCCCATCTTATACTGACTGGACCTCTCACCCTCAGCCCCATCTCATCCTGACTGTACCTCTCACCCTCAGCCCCATCTCATACTGACTGGACCTCCAGCCCTCAACCCCATCTCATCCTGACTGAACCTCCTGACTGGACCTCCCACCCTCAGCCCCATCTCATACCGACTGGACCTCCCACCCTCAGCCCCATCTTATCTTGACTGGACCTCTCACCCTCAGCCCAATCTCATCCCGACTGGACCTCCCACCCTCAGCCCCATCTTATACTGACTGGACCTCCAGCCCTCAACCCCATCTCATCCTGACTGAACCTCCTGACTGGACCTCCCACCCTCAGCCCCATCTCATACCGACTGGATCTCCCACCCTCAGCCCCATCTTATCTTGACTGGACCTCTCACCCTCAGCCCAATCTCATCCCGACTGGACCTCCCACCCTCAGCCCCATCTTATACTGACTGGACCTCCAGCCCTCAACCCCATCTCATCCTGACTGAACCTCCTGACTGGACCTCCCACCCTCAGCCCCATCTCATACCGACTGGACCTCTCACCATCAGCCCCATCTTATACTGACTGGACCTCCAACCCTCAGCCCCATCTCATGCCGACTGGACCTCTCAATCTCAGCCCCATCTCATCCCGACTGGACCTCCCACCCTCAGCCCCATCTCATACTGACTGGACCTCTCACCCTCAGCCCCATCTCATCCCGACTGGACCTCTCACCCTCAGCCCCATCTTATCTTGACTGGACCTCCCACCCTCAGCCCCATCTCATCCCGACTGGACCTCTCACCATCAGCCCCATCTTATACTGACTGGACCTCTCACCCTCAGCCCCATCTCATCCGACTGGAGCTCTCACCATCAGCCCCATCTCATCCTGACTGGACCTCTCACCATCAGCCCCATCTTATACTGACTGGACCTCTCACCATCAGCCCCATCTTATACTGACTGGACCTCTCACCATCAGCCCCATCTCATCCCGACGAGACTTCTCACCATCAGCCCCATCTCATCTTGGCTGAACCTCTCACCTTAATTAAACTAATTACCGGGATCTTTTCCGGACGCAGAATTATTGAAATATGAACCTGAATCTGCATGAACAAAGCAGTCCAATTGACAGTGGTGCTTGTCCTTCGGAATATGTATTCCGCATTCAGCTGTTGTCTGCAGTTACCTCTTCACTACGCTGGAACAAAATCTGTGTCAAAATTACATGCACAGTGACAACAATTATATACAAACATTAAGGTACTTAGTGCACTATATGTTCCCATTCGATGCTAAATTATAAAATTAGCATCAATGTTATAATGTTAAACAGAAGTGAAAATATATGAATTTACTAAATGTAATTACAATAATAAATATTGGCAGGTGATCGATCAAAACAGAAGTTAACCCTTTTTAATAGTGAAAATAACAACATCAAAGGAATAAAGTATATTCAATATGTTTTGGCAATAATATGTTTTAGCAAATTACATATATGTACACATAAAAATACAGGAAATAAATGTACCTATACTGCCAGGGTTATAGGTTTGGTCACCAATGGACAGAGGTTTGATTGAAGAAAATTGTTGACACATCTAAATGTAATGTTATCACCAATTGATCTGTTGTTACAAAAAAAGTTTACTGATCCTGAGTTGTATTGCATATTTTATATAGTCTCAAAGGCCCCAATATTGAAAGATATGCTGATCCTAGGTATCTAGTCAGATTATAAGACAAAAAACCTACTGCACAACTTGCAAATAATGTGGTGTAGCCCAGAAAAAAGCTGTATGCACCACAAGCCTCAGTAGAATCAGTAAACAGTGGGGTTTTGTCTCTGATAAGCCTAACATGTTAGTGCAGTTGGATTTGGGCATTATCAGTTGATTTTGAAGTTGTTAAGACAGAGAACCTTGAATACATTAAAGTAAATTAATTATTTCACAAATACAGCAGGCCTTAAGTGTAAATTATTTATTGTAATTTTCTTTGGAAATTCTATATATTGCAACCTGTAGATGAACTATTTTTGGTATTTTTTTTATTTAAGAATGTAATTAATAACTAGGTAAACATGAAATCACAACAGCAAACTGGTAAAATGCCTTATACAGTATGCCTGGAAACTAGTGAAAATACAGTCTTGTAAAAAAAAAAGGAACATAGTGCATAGCTGCTAACCTTATATATGTGAAGTTTACCATGATGCATGTAACATATATGCCCCTACATTTTATAATCAACAAAATAGGATTAGTTCTTCAATATTGAATCTTTATAATATATTACAGGTCCTGTACTTTTCTTTTAAATTATCTATACATTAGGTAGAGGCAAGGAAAGGAAATAATAATGTCGTGGTACATCTAGTTTAAACTTTAAATAAAAAGTTAAATAAATAGATTTTGCTTGCAGGGACACCCAAGACCTAAAACAACATTAAGCATATTAAACTGGTCCCAAATAAGATAATTATATTAGTAACAAAAGTACCAGTTGAATAGTGTTACCAGAGAAACACCCTTTTGTAATACTAATTTTCTTCATGTTTGATTTGGCAATTTGTTTTCAAACTATTTTTAATATCTTCTTATAATAGATTCCTTCGGAAACTTCTAATACTTTTGTGCTAGGCTTGCTCGTTACTATACTGCTTTAAAAATGCCACCCTTTGCTTGAACAGAATTACCCCATTACCTGAGAGTGGCTCAGAAAGCATATTTTGTCCAATTTACAGAATCTTAAACCAGATTTGACAAACTACATCATATAACATAATGAAAAGCTGTTGACTTATAAATAGTACACTTAATAAAGAGCATGTTTGTTATTCTTAAAAGACTTACATTGAAAATTCTTCAACAAAGGTAAACATAAACAGTAAACATATTCAACTGGCTCAATATCATTGCAGTGGCACCAACCTTTGTGAGAGTGAAACTTACACATCTTTGCGTGAGAGGGGGGGGGGGGGGGGGATGTAATATTCATGCTGCAAAACCAAATAAGACTTAAGGTGCATTCAATTTATATGCATGAAACCCATATAAAACTGAAACTGAGTTAGGAAATGTACTGGCTTTAATGATTGGACCAGCAAAGGTTTAATGCATTGTTTCATTTGTTTACAATTACAGTTTCAGCAAACGAAAGTCTTGCCATTTACACAATAAGCTTTGCTGCACTTCGAAGCAGCCAGTTGCCTTGATGGCGCCATTCAGTTAATTAAGGCAATTTTTTTTATTCTCAACAAATGGGAAATTTCAGCAAGTTTACTTCAACCTCTTAAACAAGTTCAACCTTACTATATTCGAAGCTCAGTGGGTCTTATAGCTGAGGCATTGTGCAGAAGTTAGGTGGAGAAGCTGAGAGTGCATGTTCGCTGACAATGTATGTCTTAGAGTGTGTTTATATTCTCAGCATGTTGAAGGTTTGTTGTTTACATTTACCTTTGTTGAAGAATCTTCAATGCAACCTGTCGAGGATAAAAAAACCTACAACATATTGAGAATAAACAAACGAGCTCAATACCTTTGTATTTTAGTTGAGGTTTTTGTTGAATATGTTAACATCCTCATGTAAACCGAAGTGTCAACAAGCTAGGTTGAACTTGTTCAAGAAATTGAAATACAAGTTAACTTGCAGATGAGGGTGGGGGGGGGGGGGGGGTCATGTTTCCAGATCATGAAGAATCAATTTCTTTATTCCCAGGTCACCCTGAATTAAAAGCAGATCAAAGTCTTGCATGCAATGGAACGGCTGATACAAGATACTAAATTAATGGTTTCCCTACTCACAAATGTTTAATATTAAAATTCACAGTTTCACGATTAATGAAAATCCTTGATCACAGCTGTCGGCTACTTTCCCAGTTCACAAAAAAATATTTTCCTCATTCCCAATTCACAAAGGATTATTTTCCTAATTCCCAGTTCACGGTGAAAGAAAAAGCCCAATCCGGAGCAATGCAAATACCCCTTGCCCCCCCCCCCCCCCCCCATGTAGGTCTAGCAGGTTAACTTATAATGTTGGTATAAAACCTGTGGAGAGTAAACAAACGTTAGCCTAGTCGAAGTCAAAGGCAAAGCCGTGCCCCGCACAAACCTGGCGATTAGGTCTAGCGCCAGCATTGTCTCAGTGTGGTGATGCAAGTCCCCCAAATCCCTAGCCCCAAGTGGCCCAATTCAAGGAATAGAAACGTCACACGGGACTACCAAATCCCCTACGCCCTCCCCCGGCTTCATACACTCGCCATTCTGCGTTAGTTTACTAGTCACCAGTGTTTACTGTTCCGTAGCCAGCTGTGGCTGTGAATCCGACGAAAGTTGCCATGTCCCGACAGGAAGTAAGCTAAACATCATTTTACGAGGTAGATTTATACAACCACCAATTGTTTGAGGAGGTGATAGCCTTGTTGGACAGTTTCTTGCATGGTTTTGTTGCTCTAAAGACAGGTCTAGATAGCACGCTAATGTCCTGGTTAGGAAGAACTGATGATATACAGTGATAAGGTGAATTGGGGGGGGGGGGGGGCGGGGGGGGGGGGGGCTATGGAATTAGGCTATGGATGGGCAGATGGTGGCAGGGA
>OZ025250.1:13902269-13985161 GCA_964019135.1 Arenicola marina
GGGCAGATGGTGGCAGGGAGTGTGGATGGAACCCGCGTCACGCGGGTGGATAGCCGGTTGCCACTGGTTGTGCATTACGTGCACTGCGGTTGTGCAAATGCCGCTTTGCCGCTTGGTTGGTTGGTAAACACGGTATTTCACACCTTTATGTTTGGTTCTCCGGCTGTTTTAAAGCTTTAAAAAACACTTTAAAAAACACAAACACTAATCCATGCAGGCTTACCTCGGCTACAAGACGTTGGATCGTCCATGATGCGCTCGCTTCGATTTTCAAAATGACCGCCATTGAAAATTGTGTACACCGTGTGCCCTGAAGACGGCGCCACCGTCCGAGCTCGGAACTCGAACAATTTTATCATAGATGGCATGCATGTATGTAACATAAAAAGTATATTTGCCGGTTATACTTTATTATCGCTTATATTTTACCCAAATTCTTTTAGGATGTATAGAACTATGTTTCGAACAACTTGTGAAAATTTTACATGTGATATATATGCTGATTTTAATGTTATTGGCAATTTAACGTGAGTCTCCCAAAAGTCGATTCGGTAAAAATAGCGTAAAAAATTTATTTCTTTTAAAAGAAATTCTTCTTTTATTTGGCTCGCCAATTCATCTTGTCTAACTTTATTGGACGTCTCTACTTGTTCTGATTAAGTTTAATTTGAAATGACACTCCTTCTTAATCAACTACGCACCATTGACTATCGGGAGACTCTCACCCTGTCTCCCGATAGTCTTGAGTCTCCTAAAAGTTCACCAATAGTCTCCTAATAGTACGATTAGTATAGATATATATATATATATATATCCAGGCCAAGCATGTTGTATTTTTTTAACCAGCAAGTGTTATTTTTATTATCGCAAATAAATGTACACGTGTTTTTATATATATTATTGTTATTATATGCATGGGTTTATATATAAATATATATTATTCTTATTATTCTTAATATATAATTTAATTATTGTTAATCTGGACCAAACTGATGGCTAATGTCTGTATTTATCTGTGTGTCTTATAACAGGGACCAGTTTACTTATTATTTCTTAGTGCCACAATTGTGTATTGTATTGATAAATATATATATATATGTCCACTTAATTTATTGTCTGAACCTCTGATTACAATTAAAATACCTCTGGTTACATATGGCCTATTAATATGATGATTAGGTCGTTTTTTTCGTGCTAACGCGATCGATAATTTCCGTATATCACACTATTCTGTTCCAATGAGCAATTAAGTTGCTTCGACCTCTCTCCTTGATGCGACCAAATTGCCGATGCAGACAGCATGGCTCCATTTACATATTGCATGTACATTGCATTGAATGCTGCAGAATTCTGCAGGACGTTCATAAATTAACCAAACATCCGAATCCGAGAAGTACTTATCAATAGAACCAAGTGCGTGTTGATGTGGCCGTTGATCTGTGTTCGCTATCTGTAACGTCGTTACGTCGTTGTGCTGTGCTGTATTTGTGTGTGTTGGGGAGGGGAGGGGAGGGGAGGCGCATTATTTATTGCGTTTTAATGCTGTGTGTCCAGTCGTGACGTCCAGTCGTCAACGTCAAGTCGTGACGTCAAGTCGTGACGTCAAGTCGAGACGTCAAGTCGTGACGTCAAGTCGAGACGTCAAGTCGTGACGTCAAGTCGTGACGTCAAGTCGTGACGTCAAGTCGTGACGTCAAGTCGAGACGTCAAGTCGTGACGTTACGTGATTTCGGTTTTAACGGCATGGTCCAGGCTGATTTTAATGAGTATTCTGGCGTCCAGTAACACAAACACCACTGCGGGTCAGAGGTAAGTGTTGCATTAAGGGCGACCGAAAATATGTCAACATCGATCTTGTTGAAAATATATATACAGCATACAGGTTCCACTTTTGGCGGAACAAAAACCTGCGCCATAAATTGGTGCCAAATGGACATTATCTCTTCAATGCCTGACGTGGGTCTCCACGGTATACATGTTTCCAACCCTACCGTATTTTCTGGAGGCATGATGCGAGTTTGCACTCCAAATATTGGTTTCCATCCAGCATAATTTTTCGAATGAATGATGAAAGACCCGCCAGATATTCGTCCCCGTGAAGCCGTCTGACCTCCGCGCCAACGGAAACATGGACACTGGCACAAGGAAGGTTGACGGGTCATATTATACACTGGTCAGTTAGCGTTCGTAACATAAAACATACTAAAATGTACATATCCTTTATACATGTATATATTTTAACATGGGCGGACCCAGGGGGGGGGGGGGGGGGGTCCACGCCCCCCCTTTTTGGAATGCTGTTTTTCAGTGCAAAATTTAGGCTAACTGAGACATGGACGCTATCTGAGGCGGCATTGTACTTCTCCCCCCCCCCCCCGCCCCTCCGGTACGGTCAACAAATTGGTGGATCCCCCGGTCGCAATTTTGTTCAGAGCCCCCCCCCCCCGCCCCCTCGGTAGAACGTTTGTAGCCCCCCGCCCCCCTCCTTTCAAACTCCTGGACCCGCCCAGAAAAATGGGAATTTGCGCCGCATTACTTTGTTGACTGGACTAGTCTTAATTGTTGTATAAGAATCTAGTCATCGTACGTAAAAAATAACAGGGCATCTTGTCAAGCCATCTTTTTCAGAGATGAAGATTAGGATTCAACATATCATAGTGACGAAAACGTCAGTCCATACATCCTGCGCCATCCAGGAGCTTCGCACTGTGCCTGGATCGCCGTATATCTTGATGGGGGTAATGAATATGTGAGGCGGTAACTCTTCAGTTTCAGCTATATTTAAGGGCTTTTATAAACGCTGGAATATGGGGTACCCCCCCCCCCCCCCCCACCCCAATACCTCTAGCGCAGTTCTAGATTCTCGTCATAATGCGCCCAAATCGCCCATATGCGCTGCGAAAACAAGATAAAATACAAGCTTCCATTCGCTAGGTGGCGCTACGCAAGCTCCGCTTAAAATGGAGCCCTGGCACGGGCAGAGAGTGGACTATAGAGAGCCGCCAGCCTCACCTCCAAAACTGCTATACCGATACTATACTGTAGCCCACAATACAATTGAGAAGTGTCCGCCAAGCACGATTTCACCGCTTAACCAGGCGGCAGCTGTTTGTGGAGGTCACAAATATACCCATGCGAAAAAGAGATAGAGTTTTCAACCCTGTAAATAAGTTAATTCTCAGTGAAAAACTACCGTTAATTCTCAGTGAAAAACTACCGTTAGTTCTCAGTGAGTGCTCAATTGAAATTTTATCATGCAAATTAGTTAGTTCTCAACCGATTGAATCTCAACCAGTAATTTTCAACTACAGTTGAATCTCAACAGTTAATTTTCAACTGCAGTTGAAGCTCAACGGTTAATTTTCAACTACAGTTGGGGGCGCAATATTGAAAGGTTGTACAGCTTCCCATCAGATCTGGTGTGCAGGTGTTCATGAAAGGAGCGGATAAGGTGAAGTAGTCTACGGGGGCAGCCAATAGACTCCAAGATCTTGTACAAGCCAAATCTGCTTGGTAAGATCAACAAAAGCAAGGTAGAGGGGCTTGTATTGTTCTCTACATTTCTTTTGAAGTTGACACAACGAAAATCGATCTCCCGGCAGAGGGCGTTACGCTTGCGCCATAGTCCCTCTGCCCCACGTCAAATTTAACCATCAGAATTATCCTTCATACGCGAAAATTAAAATGAATCTAATCGAAAGTAAATTCGCAGTTTGGCATCAAATACACCACTGTTTAGCATTTACTGTGCCACTAGTACTATACATGCCGAATGCATTTGAGTTTGAGTAATTTGAAGCCATGTGACTTTCGAACTATATTTTCGAGTGCGGTCGAGGTCAAAGGCGTGAAGCGTTTTGAAATTTGAACCCGTGTTATTTTGAAATAATGTTTCGCTTAACTCTTCCATTGTGATCATTCGACAACGGAATGTCTATATTTTTCAAATTCTGCATCTAAAATTCAATATTCAATCTAAAAAACCCTCTAAAACCATTCGTGACCCCAGGGCCGTTGGGGTCAACCGTGAGGTGGTCGTTGACGTGGGGTAGAGGTGATGTGAGGAACGAGCGCCATGAATACATGTAATGTAAGGGTAACAAAGGGTACAAAAAATGTGGGAATGGGCAAAATGTGCGATGTGTTCGAACTGAATAAACATACATGGGATATATGAGATAATAAGGGGTAAATTAAGTAGTTGTCAAAATAAATATATAGCCTATATATTTATTTTGACAACTACTTAATTCATGTTGACCACAAAATTGTAAGCCAGGGTATTGACAAATATTTTCAGTAAGTAAACAAGAGAGTTAACTTGTGAGATGTACAATTAAACTTAATCATATTGGCAGTAAACCATGAGTAAAAGAATGTAGAAGGGAAATTTAGTAGAAGACAGAAAATGAAGGATGTGGCAAAATTAATATATGCAATATGTTTTATTGAATGTAAAAATTATGGGGTGTTGTCAAAACGAATATAAAATTGGGATTACAAATATGAGATGTCATTATAATAAGTCTAAGATACATATATATGAGATTGGCCATGAAGAATGGGTAACCAAATGTGGGAGATATTAGAGGAGAACAAAAGTGGGATGTGGTAAAAATGAATAAGAGTACAGAATTATAAAATTTGATAAAAACATATGAGATGTTGTCAAAATAAATATAGGTTATGTATTAGATTGAGATAAAAAATGTGAAATTGATATTGGCCCCACAGCCACACACACACGACGCTGCGAATTTTCACCTACTACGCATGCGCACCAACATTGTGACGTCAGTCCGTTTCAATGACGGACGCATTTCTTTGGTAACCCGGGTATGTCACGAATACGCACATTACGCATTGGTTTACCGCCCGACACTTCTTTCACCCGGGTCGGGTGCGCGCGCATTCAGTCGGTATGCCGATGTGCCCCGTTCAAAACCGGAGTGGACATGGCGGCTGATTGGAAAGTGAATGTCGAGACTGGTTTCATTGTCCCTAAATTAACCGGACATGACCGGTGTGAATATTTCATTGACATTTGGCGTAGCGCGACCGGCAGGTCCGGAAGAGCCTGAGTATTCCAGGCGGCCTGTCGGTCCTGGCCCAAAGAAATGCGCCCTATTATAGGCATCAACTGAACGCGTACATCCTCTCCAGAGTTGGGCGAAATGTATAGGCCCTGGTCATAGTTATCGGAGTAAGAAGCGTATTTATAACGCATCATCGTAAACATCAGAGAGAAGAAAATATACCGACAAATTCAATCATATATAAACCTTGATGTTAAGTGCAAGATTTAGTACGTGAATCAGATTCGCTAGTTGGAATCATACGTACACTCTTAGTTATATACCCGTTATTCTTCGCTGAAATTCATGGGTGCCATATGGAAAATTCTAATCGGATTTATGTCAAGGACCCGTTATTTCCCATTCTTTCTTGAATCAGACTGATTCAGCGGGCGATTTCCGAGCTGCGTCAGGGAATATTGGGCCTATCTTAATATTCAATATTGTCCTTCATACGCAAAAAAAGACAAAAAGCCTAATCGGAAACATAACCTATGTGTGGCATCAATCGCGCCATTTATAGAATGCGCTGTGCTGCTGGAACCGTACTGGACACATTCATTGAAACTTGAAGCCATACGTTATTGTTGAACTATATTTTGAGTTTGAGTTATCTGTGAGTGACATTTATAGTTTGCATTTACAATGTATATTTACAATTGTTCCACGTGATAAAGTGTCTCATATTCTGTTTTCGTTTCGAAGTTAACCGTGTTGACTGCACCCTTTATCTTGTTGATAAGAAATGCCTAACCTTTTCAAATTATTTAGACATATGGATCCCACCAAATAAAAGAAACCTGCATGATATGCTACAATTACAGATCAGCATTATCATATTTAACTGGTTTATTACTGTTTAAAAGGTGTTATAAGCAGTGTCTATGCATGCAATGTATATGTAGTCAAATTGTTATTCCACTAATTAGGCTACAACATCAAAAAGTATCATAATTTGGAGAGTAAAATGATTTAGGCAGAAATAAGGCTGTTTGAATAGATTTAACGGGGAACAGTGACACATTCCCTAACTGGGCAACCGCTCGTGAACACCACTTAGAAATGCACATGTGTATTATCTGTGTGTAGTAAATGTGTTGTATCTATTTAAATGTCCGTCATTATCATAGCGACAATAATGTAGGACCAAACAGTCTCGCTACGTCCTTCCCTACTTTACTGGTAAAGCCACAGAAGTTAATAAAGACATTGTGGATTCCAATAATTTATGTCTTCATAACTGTAAAACCATAATTCACTAGCTCATCAATATTTCGCCAGCTTTGGACAAACATCCCGTCTCCAGCTTTTAACGATATGTACCAATACTACACTTTATCCATGTTTATTAAGCAAATCAAAGCTATTGTATAACTGCTCGTTTATTTTGCGCAATAAAGTAAAGTTCGTATGAACAAGCCGTGAACCTAAATTAGCTAGTTTCATTTCCGCACAGAACATCTCGATTCTGCCAGATCTTGCCGGGTGATCAATGCACATCATTGGTGAAGCCACGGGTCAGTGTGGTGTCCGCCACGATTTAGTCCACGGGTCAGCATGATGTCGGCCAGGGGTCAATGTGGTGGCGGCCACGGGTCGGTGTGGTGTCGGTCAAGACTCAGTGTGATGTCCGCCACGGTTCAGTCTGGTGTCGGCCAGGGTCCAGTGTGGTGGCGGCTACTTGTCAGTGTGGTGTCCGCCTCCGGTCAGCATGGTGTCCGTCACGGGTCGGAGTGGGGTCGGCCACGCCTTACTGTGTTGTCGGCCAAGTGTCAGTGTGATGTTCGACGCGCTTTATTCTGATGTCCGCCACGGGTAAGTGTGGTGTCCGCCAGGGTACAGTGTGGTGTCTGCCATGGGTCAGTGTGGTGTCTGCCACGGGTCGGTGGGGTGTCTGCTGCGGTGTCCCCATTGATCGCTGCTATGTCCCAACTGGTTGCTGCAGTGTCCCACTGATCGGAACAGTGCCCCCACTAATCGGAACAGCGCCCCCACTGATCGCTGCAGTGTCTCCACTGGTTGCTGCAGTTTCCGCATGGATCGGAACAATGCCCCCACTGATCGCTGCGGTGACCCAATGGATCGGAACAGCGCCCCCAGTGATCGCTGCAGTGTCTCCACTGGTTGCTGCAGTGTCCGCATGGATCGGAACAGTGCCCCCACTGATGGCTGCAGTGTCCCAATGGATCGGAACAGTGCCCCCACTGATCGCTGCAGTGTCCCAATGGATCGGAACAATGCCCCCACTGATCGCTGCAGTGTCGCAATGGATCGGAACAGTGTCCCCGTTTATCGCTGCAGTGTCTCCACTGGTTGCTGCAGTGTCCCCGGTGATCGCAGCAGAGTCCCCATTTATCGGAGGAGTGTCCCAACTGGTTGTAGCAGTGTTCCCACGGATCGGAGCAGTTCTATTTGATCTATGAGACAAATTTTATGGTTCCATCCAGTACAAAACGTCATACCTGGGGCCAAGGGACTCAAAGAAAAAATTATTAGCATTGTGAGAAAAAAAATGTTTCTAGTTACTGTGAAGGCGATAATATGGTTGAAAGTAGATCTTTCTAGACCTATCGAATAATATAAACGCTCTCAGGGGGCCATTCAACGACATAAAAGTTAGTGTAAAACTGCACCTTCTTTTTGGTTGCACAACTGTGTCGTACTGTCCCGTGATAATAATAAACAATTTCGGTATTCGCTGTTTCAATGTGGTGAAAGCATAACGGACTCTTAACGGATGGTCCGTGTTATTCTAGCCACTGCATCATAACGTCCCAATACAAGTTGCTTAACACCAAATCAAGTGGCGAATTTTAAGTTGATGCTGCGAATCAAGCGTTAGTGCTAAATCTTCATATGTGACAAAAATAATGAAGCCGTTTGTTTTTTGTTTTAAAAATAAATTTGGTCAGTTAGATGTTGTGGTTTATTTTCCAGCGTTCGTTCCAAGGGATCTGTGTGGTTTCCCCCCAGGTCAGTGTGGTGTCCGCCACGGGTCGGTGTATTGTCCGCCGCGGGTCGATGTGGTTTGCGCCATGGGTCAGTAGTGTGTCTGATGCAGGTCAGTGTTGTGTTCCCATCGGTCGGCGCAGCGTCCGCCACGGGCAGCAGTGGTGTAACCACGTGTTGAAGTTGTATTTTGATACGAATGTGTGTATGGACAATTTTCGATCGATGTCAGCGACGAGCTGCTTTACCTGGTTATATAGCTAGATGTAGGCCTGTAAATATGTCAGTATACCTCCATAGAATTATATGTGAAACCGCGAATCGCGTTCACACGAGATAAAAATGGCTGTACGACTGTCTTAATGCCCAGTGAAAGGAATAATGTGTGAAAGGCTTCGGCATGACAATTTGCTGTTAAGGCATAACGATCCATCTAAAATAGTTATTAATTTATTGTTTGGGTCGCATAACATCATAACGTTTCCATACAAGGTGCTTCCAGCCCAATATATTTTGCAAATTTAGACCTGATTGCTGGTTCAAAACATCTCCCCATCAGCTTCGTAGCCGTTCTTTGCCAACCAGTTTAGAATAGCTTAAACAACTGTTATCCAATATTTAGTCGAAAAAATATGGATAAGGATTTGTTTTCTATTGTTCTGTTAAAATAACGAGAGAGATGAAGGCTTCATAGTTACACCTTCTTCCGTGTAATTTAATCAAGTCTTTGTTAAGTAGGTGTCATATAATTAGTCATGTTACGTGCCAGTTTCAACAGGCATCTAGTCGTGCCTCCCGTCCTCTCTGACAATTTATCCTCTGCATCAAAGCCACAACCGTGTGGCCGGTAAATTATCAGGTTTTAGCTAAATGTGCCCAAAGTTCATTTGCAGACTGGTCATAGTGTGGGGTGGCATTGGCGACCAGATGCTTGAATAAACGCTTCCTTGGCTTATTGCACGGTATGAAACAAACCAGTTTCGGTTCTTCTCATTTCGAATAATTATTTTCATTTGTTATACGCACTAAGGTGCAACAAAGATGAAAATGCAAGGAAGACTAAATTGTGTGTTGTGCAGGTAAGCGATGACTTTATTCTTAATATATTATAAATCGACAAATATCTGACATTCAGCTAAAAAAGAATCACAAGAATCACTTTAACAATACACAAATATATGAAAATAAAACTACTTCCGCTTTATGCTAAATATAGAAGGTTTTAATACATTGTGGGCGCCTGACACACTCTATGACAACGGCAACAAGCATTCACAATATCACTGATCATGTATAACCTTAACATTAACACGCGGGGCAGGTGGTCAACCCTGCATCCGCTTATCACCCTCATAATGTTATCATGTATACATCATGCACAATAGGATGCCTTAAGCAAAATAGTGCTCCTCGCAAGATATATAGCACAATATAAATTACGGAACAGGATTAAATTGAAGAGCGTTACTAACCACAAGTCATAAATAAGTGTAAGTGGAACAGCATTACTTTCACGTCTACATACAACCATACAAGTCGTAAGTACACATAATGATAAAACTATCGCTGTTTGTGACAAAACGGTAAATTTTAGGTTGAAACAGTAACTTACGCAGAAGTAAATCTTTTTTAATTGGTCATATATTTAATGTTTATGAGACTAGCTAAGCATATTGACAATAGAACAATATCTCACTCATAATGCAATTGAACAATAACCTAATGAACCAATAATACAATACACATACAATCACACAAGCAATATTATTTTATGAACATCAACCCACCCAGATTGTGATACCAGCTAAAAACGTTCCTGCCGGCTAAAGTTACAATTTTGGCTAAACTTAAAATCGCCGCCGACTTGGCAAGGACCCGTGAGAGTGCCATAAACAACTATATACAACAACATTTAGAAGAAAGCACACGTCATCAAATGTACTTATCCTATAAATGAGTTATCCTGAGATTGCAATTTCTTACATGCAAACACGAACGCCTCAGAGGGGTGTAACCTGGCTAGGAGGTTTAAAATTATCGGAGCTTATAGCTCTTACTGCTGACCAATTAGACTTATAAAATAATGATCCCAAAATAAAATAAACCAAAAGTTAAATTTTATATAACTTTAGACGTAACCAGACCAGGCAGTCGACAGTCAAAGCGGTCAGAGTCAGTCGAAAGCTAGCGAGTTCAACCCCCTACGCCATATCCCCTTCCACCACCAAACAAATAAGTAAAAAAAAAGTCTATCAGGTGCCCTAACCACGAAAAATCTGATATTTTAGAAAGCTATCAAAGCTAACATTCCCATACATGACAGTAGATCTAAGTGGCGACTGATTAAAAAAAAAAGTCCTGGAGCCATGAAAGGACGTGCGAATTTATAAAAAGGTCAACAAACCGCCGCCATTTTGTTTTAGGTCGCATACCAGTAACTTCTCCCTAGCCCTCCACCTACCCTCAACAGCCCCCCCCCTGCCAACTACCCCCCTCTGGCCTACCGTCTACCCCCTACACCTTTTTCCCCCTCGTCCCTCACGTGATACGACCCCCGTGACGTGGTTGGTGTGTCAGTGATCACGTGACCTGTGCGACGTCACAGAGCTGACGGCAGACCTCAATGTGACAGAGACGGAGGGAGGGGAGGGGAAGCAAGAGCCAGACAGGATACCGTGACCTCGCCAAGACACTGGACTCTGGGTCTGTTGGGTCCAGCACCTTTCCCCGCCCTGACCGCGGAGAGATGCCCTCCACCCCTTCACCACTCAGCAGGGGGTGGGGGACACGCTTATCCTCCTCCATGTGAGTCGCCAGGTCGCTCATGTAGGTATCGAACTTCCCCCCCCTCACCCTCCCTCCCCGCACCAAGTCACTCAGGACGAGGTACTTGAGGAAGGCGGAGGGGACCTCCCATTGAGTTGAGGGTGGCACCCCCACAGCCTTCCCCACGGCGGGGTGGAGGAGGGGGGCAGTGTACCAGTGTAACAGCTCCTGGGCCTCACGGGTCAGGTCCTCACACAAGCCACACTCACCCTGACACCCCCCAGCCCCCCGCCCCGCCCTGTGGGCTGCGTGGGTGGCGGACACCACCAGCGCCACCCTGCTCCAGTAAACCCCCTCCCCAGCCTCCACCTCCGACTCCCCCTCCCTCCTCTCTGGCGGCCTCACGCTCCCGAACAGCAGCGACTTCCTGACACACTCAGAGAGCCCCTCTACCCCCACCAGCCCCCCGATACACTCCCGGGACCCCCCACCCCCACCCGCCAGGTCCGCCAGGGTGTCCCTGGCCTCCCTCACCTCACTCTCATCCAGGGGGAGCCACTGGAGGTAGCGCCCCGCCAGCAGCTTGAGGCCCCGGATGAGGGTGACGGGGGGTGAGCGGGGGCCGAGAGCGACCAGCGCGTGTGTCTCCAGGACACACGTCGTCGGTAACCACACAGCCACCCACTCCTCCCCCTTCCACACCCCCCCTGGCACCAGGTGGACGGGGTGTGAGGACCGCGCCAGCCCCGCCACCCCCTCCAGGCGGCATATCGCCCTCTTGGTGACACGCCCCTGGGCCTTCCGGGGGACAGGGAAGGCGGGGGTGAGGTCACAGGTCAGCCGGGTCTCCCCCCGCCACACCAGAGGCTGGGTGGCAGTGGTGTTGCCGACCTTCACCCCGGTGTACCTGGGGGAGAGTGGGCCGCCGTGGGTCAGACCCTCGGGGAGCGTGACGCTGGGCCCCACGGCATCCAGCCCGTCCGCCCAGCGCCTGAGTAAGGCCCGAGGGTCCACCTCCCACTGCTTCACCCACCTCACTCCCACCCCCACCCTCCGTGACCTACCTGTCAGGACCGGTCTCCTCCCCTCCTCCTGACAGGCGGCCAGGGCCTCCCCACTCACGCACACAGTCCACTCCACCCCCTCCCTCCCCTCCTCCCTCACCACCCTCAGCCCCTCCCACGCCATACTAACTAAAATATCGAACTCGACAGGCTTCGGTCTGACATCTGTCCCGTCGCCATGACTGCCTACCAGCGTGTCCTGGCGTCTGACGAACAGGGGGTCCCTCCTTCCCACCGCCTCACCCAGGTCACAAACATACCTCCAGAGAGCCTCTCTCAGGGCCACCGTATCAGGGTCACCCCAGTCAAAGGTCTCCCCCTCCAGTCTGGCCACCTCCTCCGTCAGGGTGCCGGGGAGTCGGCCCTCCACTCGTGACCGGGCGCTGAGAACACTAGCGTCCTGGAGGGCGTATTCCCCTGGCAGCACCACCCCCCAGGTGAGGGTCTGGGGGGTCCTTGTGGTTGTTGAGGCGGCCTGGGGGGTCCTTGTGGTTGTTGAGGCGGTCTGTGGGGTCCTTGTGGTTGTTGAGACGGTCTGGGGGGTCCTTGTGGTTGTGGAGGCGGTCTGTGGGGTCCTTGTGGTTGTTGAGGTGGTCTGGGGGGTCCTCGTGGTTGTTGAGGCGGTCTGTGGGGTACTTGTGGTTGTTGAGGCGGTCTGGGGGGTCCATGTGATGGTTTTGACGGCGCCTGCCGATGATGTTGACCTTAAAGGGGAAAAAGTATCTGTATTTAATAGACACTTGTCAATGAGAAAAAGAAAACATTCTTCATCTGCAAATTGCTATCGGTAATGCGTGTCAGACAAATGATTCTATCAGCCTAATTACCAGCTCTGCCTCTGACAAAATCTTTGTTTATTTACGATAGATCTAACTGTCAATAAGTTTTAAACCTTACTTAACAATTACTTTTGCATTGAGAGATGTAGGCTATTGGAGCTTAACTCTTCTTATAAGTAGACAATCAATTTCAATAAGTTAAGCTTAGCTTGCTAAGCATAGTCTAATTTATTTATTTTTTATGTCTTACGGTTATACTTATAGGCTATGGAGTCTATAGTCTACAACAATAGAGTAATAGCTATCATGACAAGCTGAGCATGACAATGACAGGGTTAAAGTTTTGTCCCAACGTCATTGAATGAAAGACTGATACGTGATAGGCTAGCGAATGGGGAGAGAGAGGCTAATTAATCCCAAACCGTGATTAATCCAGGAGCCACATCGTCTCTCTCCTGAGAGCACAGGCGCTCAGATCAGTTGATACGAAGCCCGCCCGCCACAAGTAAATAAAGAGAAGGTGCCGCGTTTCGCGAGCCAGGTCCCAACGGGCCCCAGCTTCAAGTCCGCCTACAGCGCGTACTAACAGCCCCACCTCGCATTTAATCAACTATATCCGAAGAAGAAACATTTACCTTTCATAAAAGCCAATTGCCAACTACAGACACCGCATTAATACGTACTCAGCTGAGATTTAATTCCAAACTTGCACAACTGTTGCTTCTACTTGGCCCGCTGCACCGGAAGCCCCTGCGAAATGCCGAGATCTCGACCGGTGTGAGTCCACCTGCGTGATTTCCGGTTGAGCGCGTTCTCTCATTGGCTGACTGATATGCGAGATATGGGGCGGCAATTTTTGAAATATTGTGCTTCATAATCTGTTCAATCTATCTGCAGCGAACGTGTAAATGGTGTCTTCATCTGACAGATGGGTTTATTGGTGTGTTCCGAATAGAAATATTGATTTATTTTTTTATGGTATGCCTGTTTTGTTATGTAAACCGCAATGAATTCGGTGCCGCTGACATAATATTTGCGTCGTTGAATAAAGGGGGGTCACCACCATCAACGTTGAATAATCATGACAGCGATGGGTGGGCGTGTCCGAGGATTCCGTACGCTGTGTTGGGGACCAAGTTACCACTCCAGCACGTAGAGATTGCGTCCCGCATAAATTACTGATGCCTGCTCAGCTGCCAAGGGGGCAAAGCAAAACAGAAAAATAGAAGGGGTAAATCCCTGACATTGACTGGGATATCAAGATTACATCGCAATATTTGTTATGAAATAACACCCTTTTTTGAGAAAAGGTAGTTCATTCTCAATATCATACTCGTCATCATTTAATAGTCAATTAAATTGATATTTGTTTTTAGAACGATCAAATAAAATGAATTTTCAAAACATTTATGTTCTCCTGGGTCTCTACTGATTGTGACCCCCGCTAGGTGTCAAGTGCTTCCTTGCATGACGTCATTGGCCACATAATCTCGTTTTCATATAGGGTCACATGACTTTGCGGCGGCTTCCGGTGCAGCGGGCCAAGTAGAAGCAACAGTTGTGCAAGTTTGGAATTAAATCTCAGCTGAGTACGTATTAATGCGGTGTCTGTAGTTGGCAATTGGCTTTTATGAAAGGTAAATGTTTCTTCTTCGGATATAGTTGATTAAATGCGAGGTGGGGCTGTTAGTACGCGCTGTAGGCGGACTTGAAGCGGGGGCCCGTTGGGACCTGGCTCGCGAAGCGCGGCACCTTCTCTTTATTTACTTGTGGTGGGCGGGCTTCGTATCAACTGATCTGAGCGCCTGTGCCTGAGAGGGAATGGCAGATAAGGTTAGAGCTAGCTTTATTTCGCACCTGAAGAGGGAAGATACTTTAATCCAATATGCCACATCATCCCCCTCCTGGGAGGGAATGGCTACACCGACCGACTGATAAAAACTACAACCTGCGAAGTGGCGACGAACAGTAAACAAACTGCGGAGTGCGATCGGCGCGTGAGAATTCGAACGTCATATTATTTCGGAATGGAATGTTGGTGTTTTAGGCCACTTTTGTGCACATACAGGCTTAATTGGGCCAAGGAACCTCCCGAGACGATGAAGGATGAAGGAATGAAACATGCCCCAGATTAGGTGCCCGAATATTATTTCGGTGACTATGGTGTCACGCGCCACGCGTCAACTTCGCTGTTGAGGACGGAGCGCGAAGGTCAAGGCCGGTACAGGTTGGGATTGGTCTGTCAAACTACGAGGCCAAGGGGCTAAATATAAATACAGGGTTTGGAGGGTTGGCGAATGACAAGGCCAAGAGGCTATATATATACATCATAACAGAAAACTTCATGCTTATAACCTGAAACAGGCGCGGATCCAGTGTGCGTGTGGCGGTGGAGAGCATTTTTTGGCACTGTATGTTCTGTACTGGACCACCCGCAATAATGGGGGCGGGGGGGGGGGGTGTAGGCAAGGGGCACTTGAGTTTATGGGCTTTTTATCTCACCGCAAACTGAGAATGAAGACTGACGGGGGGCGGGGTGTAGTGACTACAATACTGAGGTTGGGAGAGTTCCGCGGTACAGCCCCCACCCCCCCAGCCCCTTCGCACGTTCAAAATCTGCTCGGAGGAGTATCTTTTTTTCAGGCCGCTTGGTTCTTTTTTTGCCTGTGCCCCTCTATGAACACACCATTTTACAGTCCCCTGTAGTGTGTTAATATTGCAGTTTTTCGTTTTCGTCATCTTCTTCATAAGAAATGTCAGCTCTATATACGTAGATCTATATTTTTTTCACAAATTTTCACTCTACACGGGCTTGTTGTTCATCAAAAAATGTATATTTGTATATTATTGCCCACCACGGATAATGAGGAACATAATTCACCGTGAACTGGTAATGTAGCACTAGCCGACCCTTCATGACTATGGACTTTCATTCATCAGGAACTGGGAATTTTCATATGAAAACGGTTCTAGAGTAGAGCCTCCCCCCCCCCCCCCCCCGCTCCATTATCTTCTTTTCTCTCACTCAATTCTTCGTGAACAGTGAATAAATTTTCCAACGCTTTATTCTTCGACATCTGGCAACCAAATCCCCCCCCCCCCCTCCCCTCTCACCCATCCAATTTGAGCCTGTTGAGAGGCAGGGAGGCAAAAAACACTCAGTCACCTGATCAAAATGCGCCCATGCACTACAATGGTCGGTCATTGCCATCATAGCGCGCACCTTCCAAGAAGAAGCTGTGGAAAGGGGGGGGGGGGGGGCTAAGGTTATTTTCGTTCCTCGGGAATAGGCTTTTCATTTAACCGTGAACTGGGAAGAAGGAAAATAATTTTTCGTGAAATGGGAATGGGATATTAGCCGACTGCCGTGATTGAGCCTTTGCATTAATCGTGAACTGGGAATTTCAATATTAAATAACCTTGAATTAGGAAATGACCAATTTATATTATGTATCCGCCTCTTCCATTGTATACGGGGACTTCTCCTTTTAATTCATGGTGAGTTGGGATTAGAGAAATGTATTCTTCGAGACTTGGGAACACGCCCCTCCCCCCTTGCCCCCCCCACCCCCCACCCCCCACCTCACCTCACCATCCTTCTATTCTGTCACTCAATTCTTCGTGAACCGCGAATAAATTTTTCAATGATTTATTATTCGACATCTGGCAACCAAATCCCCTCCCTCCCCCCCCCCCCCCCTACCCCGCCCCTCTCACCCATCCAAGTTATGTATGTCCAGGTAGGAGGGGGGTGCGGGTGGACTGAGTAGGTTTAAAACATTTATGACCGCGGGGCGGGGTAGCTTCACTTGAACTAGGAGTTGATGGGGGGGGGGGGGGGGTCACTTAAATTCGCGCGACCCGAGAAGGGGTTTGATCAGTCACCAGACTTCACCGTTATTCGCCCTCACCGCTGTAAGTCCCCCACGCATACACCCTCGGGCCGTGAATGTACGTAACTTTAGTCACGAATAGAATGCAGGCATGCCGGAACGTGCCCTTAAAGGTTAGAGCAGCATCCACCTCAGCAATGACACTTACCGCGCCGACTCCGTCGTGGGTAGATTCCACTTGGATGAACGTGCACCCATTCTGGCCAAGTCCTGCAGAAGAAGTAAAAGAAATTAAAACGTAATGAAGAATATAACAAAAGCACGACTCTGCACTATGATATATAACCGACAGATAAATGAAGATTGTGTACTGCGTAATGCTCCCGGGGAGGGGGTTACTTAGTGCATGGCTGGGTATCGGGGAGTTCCGCGGTAAAGCCGACCCCCCCCCCCCCCCCCTCACCCCTTTTCATCGCCAAAATCCACTCGGTCGGGGCGTTTTACCGCCCAAATCGGTATTTTGGCGCTTCAGCCCGCTTTATGAACGCACATTTTCAGAGCGCCTCCCCCCCCCCCCCTCCCCGGTCGTTCGCTCTATAGGGGTATCTTTTTCATCGCAAATATCCGCTCTCTCTCTCAGGCATCAAGGCAACCGCGGAACCCCCACACCTGATTTGTACAAGAGTGCCTCCCACCCCCCGCCCCCGGGGTAATGCTTAGATGTAGAATGCATTGCTAACCTAGCTCTGAATCCAAACTACCACAAGGTGGTGTCAAAGCTATGCTAACCCTTCAACAACGAGAAAGATAGTTCCCGCTTCGACTCAAGGCACTTACATAGGGTGTGCGGGGGGGGGGGGATCCTGTTCCCAGATCACGCAGAACAAATGTATTTATTCCCAGGTCACGATGAATTAAAAGCAGAACTCTCCGCATGCAATGAAAGGGCGGATATACGATACTAAATTGACGATTTCCCGATTCACGGTTATTTAAAGTCGCATGTGGAGTTGTTTCGCTGTTTTTGAATGCCAAATTTGCGTATAAGAACACAAACCTAAGGCCTTAAGGTTCATAACAGACAATAAACACCTACCATATCGCTCACCAATTATCTGCCAATGGGCAAAACATTTCAAATTCATGAATTGTCCGCCACAAAAATGAAAACTTGTGCTGATTTGAAACGTCATAAACGTGTGTACAAAGTCGTTTACCGGTGCCACCGACAGGGGGCCCAAGCGCTAAATTATATACGCCACATAGACCTGCTTGTTCCTTATCCGTCAACTAACTAATGCCAATGAGGCAAACCCAGTGACTGCGATTGACTGTATTGTTTTGGGGTTACTTCTACGGAGATTTCGGTGCAAGAACCACTTAAAATACGATATTTGCCGGCTAAGACGCTTGTCGATTATATATATATGGTTTTGACATTTGACTGGTTCAGGATTACATATTTTATGCGGCAGACCGGCCATTTTGGTTGAAATGTTTGCTGCTGGTACCTTTAGCCTTACCTCTTTATGAAGGTGTTGATTTCAGATCTTGCGTCAGGAAGCAGAGTTTCTTGTCTTCGCCGGTTTCACTGTTTGTTGGTCCTCTCCTCTGTCGTCTTCCCGGAGTGTGGGGCGTCCGTATGTGTCAGATATATTGTGCTGCTGTCACAATAAGTTATCACTTTCTCCGTCGTTAAACCGCGTGAGACACCTGAGATCATGCAGTTTACTTTCTTCCTCGCGTCCTATCAGTCGTCTGTCTCTGAGTGAGCATCGACCGCCGTTAGCGGCGATATATATGGCACCAGAGCGTATCACGTGTCAAGAGCTTCGATATATATATATGTCCCAGCACAAGGAAGGGGTTCCATATGGGGGGACCTGCAAAAATGCCACGTATATATAGATATACAATGTACATCGAGATGGGACACCTCGTCACCATATCACTCTCAAACTTATAGCGAAGACGCCTAACCGATAAGCGACTCGCCACATGTCGGTAAGTGAAGACTTGTCTTTCTCTCATCGTTCCATGGCGCATTCTTCTTGCTATTGACTCGATCATCGTACCAACCTGCAAGTGTCATGCCTTTGATCTGGTATCTCACTCGAGCGGCTGACAAAGCGTCAATCACGGAGACACAGGTTGCCAGTGACATTGGCGTGTATTATGTAACATGCGAGATATGTACTAGACTGATAGGCTTATTGCTTGATAGAGGTTCACGCCTTTCACACTCAGGTAGATAGGGGGAGGGGGGGGGGGGGGGTAAATTTTTCGTGATCCGTGTTTGCACCTAAAATTATTACCGTGATCGGGAAATGAGGCGAGTTATTTACGTGATTCGAGATCGAATTAATTCTCGTGATCGTAATTTGGGTAAAACTGCAAATCCGTGATGTGTGATTGGAAACAATTGTTTTCGTGATCCGTGACCTCCGTTTCACTTATGATCGTGATTTGCACTACAGTTTTTATCGTGATGGTGATATGCGACTTTGTTGGAGCTTTTTGCCCTGATTCTCGGCATTTATATAGTTCCTTTTTGGCTGCCATGAAATTAACCTGGGCCGAGTTCCGTATCACGTTCGATCGCTGCGTACAATATCTTGGTCACTCTGAACTCCAATTTTATTGCGGGCATGCTTGAAGGGTGTCATCAAGAATCTGACTGATTTGGTGCATTTTGTTTTTAAAATGTTATGTTAAGTCTAAAATATGTATTCATTTATTATTTACATTTAGTGGTCCAATGCGTCGGTCAATTGGCGGCCTCATGTTGTTGGGCCGACCAATGTTGGCCCGCTGGACAAAACTACTTGATCTACTTGAAGCTCCCTATTTCAAACTAGCCAACCAACTCAAGTACGTTGGATTTTACGTTGATCCATAGTATAGTCGCCGCTCCCAGAAGATATTGGTAAGCTACCCACGTATAGCCACCTGAGACGCGAATATTTTAAATGACTTGCTCTTCGTGCTTTTTATAGTTTTAATGTAACTCATCGGTAAATCTAAGCTTAACTATTTTGGGCCTGATGGACTTGAAAGCTCAATAAACTCACGCTCATAAAGACACCAAATATGTTTCTTTTTAAGGATGCTCAGCATACATCGAAACTAGGACAGCGGCGCATGAAGTGAAATGGTGGTGTCTTAGGCATCCGGTGCGCACATTTAAGTTACATAAGACCAAGAAAACTCCCGGGGCAATCAAATGGGGATAGACCAAACCTTTCATTTATGATTATGTATGTATGTTGTGTATGTGTAAACAATGACAAACAAGGCCTTCATATCGTTTGCAAACCCCTCCGTTACGGTCATTCTTAATCCGTCTGCCAATTCCTCTCATGCTCATGACAAACAAAGCATTCACATCGTCACAAACGCGTCATGAAGGTTTTTAACACCGATATGGGTGTTTTCGTATCCGAAGTAAGTGAGGGTGGGCACCCTGGGCCTTGATGTGAGGTCGAACGTTACACCACCATGAGCTGTGGTTGGGAAAAAATCCCAGACATCTTCGCTAGTTTATAGACGTTCATCGCATGCATGGGTGCGATCACATGGGTAAACGCATTTCAAAGGATACACCCTATGGCGACCTTGCCGCCGGCGTTTGCAAACGCGACATGAACACTTTTAACATCAGGGGCGGATTCAGGGGGGCCGCCCCGACCCCGCACCCCCCCCCCCCACCCTCCTTTTAGGGTCGAAATTTATAACATTTATACCATCTATACTGATAAAATGAAGCTGTCCGTCTGTCCTACCTATGCCGCTGCATGCACCAGCACCATTGGCAATCGGCAGCCGCCTTAGCATGTTGAATGTGTCATCATTGTCGCTGGATCCTAATCGCTTTTCCCGTCACCAATACCTGGCTGGGTGCCACCACTAATAACATTTGTCCCAACGCCTTATCGCCGAATTCAACACCATATCAGATATCAGTGGCAGGCCGGTAGTCATACTGGTAGCAATGCCCAAACCGTCATCAAAGCAACAACATCCCACACCCGGTAGACATCAGTTACCGCAGTGTCCAACTTTACAGTTAAGCGGACTACTGCGGAAACCGCTAGACACCAATTACCGCAGTGTCCAATTATGCAACTAAACGGGCTGCCCGCAGTATCCAACTTCACAATATCCAACTTTACAGTTAAGCGTACTACACGCAGTATCCAACTTTACAGTTAAAGAGACTATACATGCGGAAACCGCTCTAGACATCGGTTACCGCAGTATCCAACTTTACAGTTAAGCGGACTACATGCGAAAACAGCGCTAAACACCAATTACAGCAGTGTCCAACTTGACAATTAAGTGGACTACATGCGGAAACACCGCCCGCTCGCGGGGCGGCTAGTTTCACATATGAAAACCAAAACCGGCCCCACCTATCCAGCATATCTGGACCCGACCCTGAAACCGGTCCTCCATATCCAGATTTTCTGGATCCGCCCCTGAACATCATTATGGATGTCTTCGTATCCGAAGTATTTGACAGCCCATAAGTGAGGGTGGCCACTCTGGGCCTTGGTGCGAGGTCGAACGGTACACCACCATGAGCTTTGGTTGGGAAAAAATACACACGAAAGGTCAAGCCTCGGCCTCCACGTCCGTCGTCCGTTTTAATTAAAGGTATCCACTATTATTTAATGGCCCAAAGACACGCTTCTGCGTCCGCCTTCGTCTCGGAATCCGTCAAATTCAATCCAGGACCGAAGTTACGTAGAACATATAAACTGGGTATGGAAAGGCATATAGAACTTGGTTGGGGGCATAAGATTTCAGAAATAATTAAATTAATTAATTATGTAATAATTAACTTCAAGTCCCCAGGTGGCCTCGGAGTACCTTCTTCAGCATGGCCTGCCGCAGGGATAGAAGGATAACTATTCGCTGGGATAGCTATATTTCAAGTTTGCTGTGATTGTAATGGTTTGTTCAAAATTGAACCAGGATCAGTATATTCAGTGATTGTATATAATGACATAAAGTTCTGTAGTTTGATTCGGCTCCATGTGCTTACTAGCCTGAACTGACCTAGAACAACAGATTCCACACATAAAAAGGCCGCAAAAGGTGGACGCGGACGCAAACGCGAAGGCGGTTGCAACAAAACAGACCCTGTGTTCCCTGCTTAATAAAAGGGAACGTCACCTGGTGCCATCCGTTATTCAGCGAATCGAACCTTTGCCATTGAGATTAGGCTGTCAAACTTTAACAATTTTGAGAGTAAAATATGACTCTGAAATTATAAATCTGAAACAAAACAAATGCAGCTCTCTATAGCAAATATTAACGGAGTTCGACGAAAAAAGGTTTCGCGACATTGACCTTGCTGTGACCTTGACCTTGGATACGTGGCCTTAGTCGATGTACGTCATCCGCCCTAATACTAATGTTATTGTACGCAAGGTGTCATTTGTCGGACTTCATTGAGAAAATGAGAGGTGATATTCCCACCAAAATGTTCTCATCTGGTCATATTATGTGTCAAAAAAGTGTACCGCCTCAGGATCGCGATTGCCAAAGATTTAGGGAGAGTAAGCTCGAATCTCCACGAGGGGTGCTCAAAACAGGGCACCAAAAAAAGACTGGGCTGGAAGGTGATATCGCGAATATCGAGGAATTCACAAACTACTATATTAACGGATCGCGTTGAACCAGGAATTTTACGGATAACGATCTTCCAAAATTCCAGCTGATCGCGAATCTCAAGAATTCCTGGATTCCAATAGCAGGGATCGGAAATGGTAACCCCCCCCCCCCCCTCTCACCCCCTCCCTCGAAACTAGGATATCTCAAGCCGTTCGACACTTAGCGCACGTCGTTACCAACAGTCTCACGGACACACAGACAGACCAACAGTACACACCAATATAACACTTAACAACGCCTTCGATCAACTCATGTGCTACTGGCACTGCCATGAACCAATCAGTAGGTTTATTACCAAAGCAGCCGAAACAGCTGACCACCACGCCAGCGAGCGGGGCGGAAGTTGACGCTGGTTCCCTTGCACGTCTCGAAAACTTGCAAAGGCGTTCAAATGGGTCAGGGAACCAGCAGATTTCGTTGTAGACTGGTCGATGATGGTTTTTGATGGTGATACCACGTTAATTTCATGACAGCAAAAAAGGAACTAAATGGCGAGAATCACGGCAAAAACTGGAAAGTCCCATATCACAATCATCACGATAATAACTGTTTCCAATCACTCATCACGGATTTGCAGTCTCACCCAAATCACGATCCCGAGAATTTTTTTTTTCAGGAAAAACTGGCAATGCAATACATAAAACTCATACGCGGTTGAGAATCCCTATCAAACTACTCCATTTCGTGTTAGAATTCTGCACACAAGTTGACCAATTTTCTATCATGTATATTTGTCTAATTCTGCTTAAGGCACCTGCTACACTGAGAGTTCCGTTTTTACATTTGGTGGCGTAAATATATTGTTTAATTAACAGTATCACGTAGTTTATAACTGCTCTTGTTTTCTCAGTGACTCCCAGCAAGTCATGTTTTTCTGTAATTAAAGATTTGAAGTCAAAGTCTAACCCAGGCTGTAGGACTGTGATAATCTTTTGCCAAAATTCTTTTACATGCTTACAGCGCCAGAACAAATGCTCGATGGTTTCTATGTGAGAACTGCAAAAATAACACAAGTCGCTTTCAGCTATACCACACATTTTCAGGTATTTATTTGTAGGTAAAATACGTTGCAAAAATCGACATTGGAAACTTCTAGCGCTTGTTTCAGTAGTTACTCTATAAGGTAGTAGGTAGAGCTTTTCCCACAGCAAGTTATCTATTGTCTCGTGCAGGGTTTCTTCCCGCTTATTTCTTCTGCATTGATTTAACTCGACTTTGGTTGCTAACTTCCAATATGCAAAATTACAGCAGCGTTGCGCATCCATCAGTTCTGTCACACATATATCTAAGTTTCAGTTGGCACTTTTGGGTAACAAGCACGTTTATACCAATGACTGATGACCTGTTGCTTGAGACACTGATAATCCAAAAAGTTTAAATTAATATTATACCTCATCCATTATTAGAATACAGTTGTTGGCAACAAGATGATTCTTATAAAGGTATAATATTACTATGTCTAAGATACTGTGAATTCCAAAAGGTATACTTCATTTTGTTACCATACAAGTAGTCTTGTCGTTTATACTTTCCCCAGTCACTTATGATTATTTTCCAAAAGCTGCTGAGTGTTTTTTTAGACAATGCGATTAACGACTTTGGATCTAACTGCCATAACAAAATGCTGTTCTTTTCACCTGAAGCATGTTTTGCAACACTCTGCCAGTTTCCGACCGATGTTTCCAGTCGCTTTATCCACGATAAACGAAGTGCTTTAATAAAAAGGTCAACACATGTTAATTGAATACCCCCATCCGAATACTTCTGTGCGAGTTGCATCCTCGATATCTTAGAGCGTTTCCCATCCCACATAAAATTATCTATCTCCCTTTGTATTGCACGTGATTAGAGCATCTTGCGATGGGAGTATGGAAAAAATATGTATAATCTTAGGAATTACCAACGTTTTGATGACCGTAGCCTTACCGATTAAGGATAAACTTCTTGATTTATAAAGACGCAAGGTCTTTTTGATATCGCCGAGCTTGCCCTCTATGTTTTTCTCTAACATATGCTCCATGTTAACATCAAATTCTATACCCAATCGTCTGAAGGAAGTTACCTATTTAATTGGGTATTTTGTACCAATCGGCTCCAGTAAAAGTTTTTTACTACCCAGCCAAGCTGCTTGGGTCTTTTCCATGTTAATTCGCAAGTCGGAAAACAAATAAAATAGTCTAAACGTTTTTAAAGCTTCCGTTAGCGACCTTTCCTCATCCTTCATCAATAAAAAAGTATCGTCAGCATATTGCCCGAGTAGCACTGTGGTTTCACCTATTTCAATACCCTCTATGAATTTGTTTTTTCTTAACTCCTCAGCAAGCGGTTCAACTGCAAGTATAAAAATATACGGGAATAAGGGGTCCCCTTGTCGACATCCTCTACCTAACCCGAAAAATTGAGAAAAATTACCGTTATTTATCACACAGCTCTCAGCGTCCGTGTACAAAAGCTTAAAATATTGTATACATTTTTCACCAAAATTATATACCTCAAGTGTTTTGGATATTTACTCCCAACCTATCGTATCAAAAGCTTTTTCGAAGTCGACCATAAGCAACACTCCTGCCTTATTGGTGTGATCAAGGTGTTCCATTACGTCATACACGAGCCGAGTATTTTCACCAATAAATCGCCCTTTGAGGTATCCCTTTTGGTCCGGACTGATTATTTTCGGTAAAACCTGCTTGAGTCTGTTTGCCATTATA
Organism: Arenicola marina; assembly: GCA_964019135.1. NCBI lineage: Eukaryota > Metazoa > Annelida > Polychaeta > Arenicolidae > Arenicola > Arenicola marina. The sequence goes on from OZ025250.1 coordinate 13,927,123, forward strand.
CCGGACAGTACCTTATAGTCACAATTTAACAGGGAACTTGGGCGCCAGTTTTTTAACAGATCTCTAGACTTTCCGGGTTTAGGCAAGCATGTTATAACCCCTTGTCTTTGGGTAACCGATAACCTTTTGTCGTTGATTCCATGCTGTAAGCTTCTGTATAGGAAGTGGCCTATATCTTTCCAGAAAAAATTATCAAATTCACACGGAAATCCGTCTGCGCCCGGCGACTTTTCATTTTGCATCTTTAAAACTATTGCTTTAACTTCGAATATTGTAATTTCTGAATCACATATATCTCTACACCATCTCTTTACATATGTTCTCATTCCTCAGGAAGCGGGCCGTAGCCTCGTCACTATACGTAGCGGGTTAACTTTATATAGAGTTTTGTAAAAGTGACGTTGTTCCTTCGGAATATCTCTCGCGGATGTCACTGAGTGGCCCTCTATATTTAACTTAGTTATTAGTTTGCTTACGAATTACGCTTCTCTAAGTTACAGCAAAACTTACTGGGTTTCTCGCCCTCCTCGTACACCTTTATCTTGGCTCTCATATAGCGGCACCTCTTACCTTTATATATCTGAGGGCACACAGTTCACACTTCTTGTTCTCTAAAGTTTCGACGTTGACTCGCCTATCCCTAAGATCATCCTCTTCTTTTAATTGCTTTATTTCAATCGATTAATTGTACAACACTTCCGTCTACTGTTATCCGCGACAACACCCTTCGGCAATCAACCTTATATGAATCTGATTGTAGCAGTACTAATGTGTTAGCATTCGCCAGTTTCCCTTTAACGGTAACCACCAACGAGTAGATCTTAGCAACGCTGGACCGTTGGTGACATCCACTCATGGTCCTGCTCGTGAAATGTACCAGACGGGGACCCGTGCCTGGTGTCTCGTAGATATACTACTTTTGGGTACACATGGCCGTTTAAAAAAGACCGAACGAACACAAACAGCTATTAGACGATAAATACAAAAACAAAGACCATTTAAGCCACTTGGCGGAATCTGGTGACGTTTCTAGTGAGAGTCCCAATTGTTCCTGTACCAATTGTTCAATCACCAATTGTTCATTACACAAATTGTTCATACACCAATTGCTGCCAGAGCCTCGATTGCTGAATCCACAGCCTGCTCAATCAGGTGGAAACGTCGCTGGCCCAGATTCTCGTGGCTTGAGCGACTCACGAAGACCCCGAGAATTACTTCGATCACGAATCGCGCAAATAAGTCCCCTCAGTTCCCGATCACGATAATAATTTTAGATGCAATCACGGATCACGAAAAAAGTATTACCCCCCCCCCCCCTCCCCCTCATCACAGTAGCCTGGGGCATTTCATTGAGAGCCAAAACCATGATATTAGTCTGATTACTGGCTTTACCTAGCGTACTCCCGTCTGCTGGACAGAGGATGGGGGTTATGGATGAAGAAGCGTGAAATGGTGCTTGTCCTGATGAATTGCACTGGATTGACAATGGCAACTTTAGCATACTTTTGTTTTGTGTCTCGTACAAGTGCAAACATGTGTAATATTGTAATATTTTTTTTATGTGAGTAATATGTTCGTCTGATTCCTTATAGGCCAGTAGCTTTCAATACTTTTTATCATTTCTTGACTATAGTCAGTGCCGGAACATTTTCGAATGAAAGAAATACTTTTCTAAGTCTTACTTCAACGAAAACTACAATGGACCGACACAGCCGTACAGTTTTGGCGGCATGGGTATCTTAAGTTCAGAAGCAGGCGCATTCAAGCGCCGTCAGTCGTTAAGAAGCCCAATTGGCGCCGCGGTTGTGCGTTCAGGTATCGACGAAAGCAAGTTTCATTTTTCACCATTTAGGGATGGCAATAATTTACCACTATTGTCTCACAAAAATATGTTTCTCTCAATGATCATAAACTTTTGAAGAATATTTATTGATTGTAAACTAGACTGCGAATAATTGGAATATTTCTTCTGGCGTTTTCGAAAGTATACTCCTCGACGGTATCAACCATTTGAACCGTGAATATCATTTCAAGGCGCAGACGCATGTTAGGGCCCAAAACGCCATAGTGACGAAAACGTCAGGCCACACAGTCTGAGCCGTCTAGGAGCAAATGTACAGTTTCACATTGTGCCTCGATCGCAGTGTCTGTTGATGGGGGCTATGTATATGAGGCAGTAACTCTTCAGTTTCAGATATATTTGAGTGCTTTCATAAACGATGGAATATGGGTATCGCCCCACCCCCCCCCTCCGGGTCCACCCCTTGGAACCTTCTATTCCAAGAAACCTTGTTCATTAGCGCCATCGATGGTTGACTGTTCAATAGCGTGATCGACGGTTGACTGTTCAATAGCGCGATCGACGGTTGACTGTTCAGTAGCGACCGAACAAAATAAAAATACTAGTTTCGCAACTTCTGTTAACTGCTAAAATATGGCTTAAAGTAGCGACCGAACAAAATAAAAATACGTTCATTTTCAATTAGTTTTTAACGGTGCGTCGGGCCCAGCAGTTGAGAACTAAATGAAATTTTACGGCATAGTTAGTTTTTAGTCGAGTCTCAGTTATGTCTCAACTGAAAACTCACTTTTTGTTCTGTACGGAATATTGTAAACATGCATATATTGACGCCGACCAAAGCAGATTAAAACATATATGGGTCTGGAAGAAGGGTCCAGTGTTCAGTGTCATAAATTCTCACCGACGAATGTCAATTTTCAGCACATTCCGTGTCGCTTATTGGCAAAATTCCGTGTCGTTTTTCCAAAAATCTCTGTTTTAGTTGCTTTTTCAGATTTTTCAAATATGCCTGTGTGGACACACGCCATTTACCCCTTCCAGATCCCTACATATACAGCCTATATTTCACGGTTTCAACTCACAAGTATTCTAAAATCTATGAAACATTGATGCTATCCATCAGTCCTTTACCTCAGCTTAACACCTCAGCATTTGCAAGCACGCAAATTTACTTTATTCGTCATGCGACATCATACGACAGTTTTGTCGCAAGGTTTATTTGGCGGTTTCGCGCGGCAGGCAACGCGGCCGTCATGAGAAACTAACCGCTCCCTGCTCCCAGCACCGGAAGAAGACTCGCTCTTTACGCAACACGTGTTTGAGAAGTTGAAGACAACACACGAAAGGGAAATGGGCAGACCAGGTATGAATTTCATGCTAATAATGAGTGAACCGTACATCAGATGCCACTCGACACCTTCTAGATTATCCAAGATCGTCTTGTGTTACTAGAAATGCGTGATAGTTACTTGTTTGGTAGAATTTTTGATTTGTGGATGGTGGTGTGTTTACCAACCTTGCGCCGAGCATTGACCACGAGGTTTTCGCGCATTTCAAAGCCATTTGCCACGGCCCGGGCTAGGGCCCTAGGCCAGGAGCCCAACTGTGTCGATGATGAGTTCCTTAGCCTTAGGCGCCAGTAGCGAATCGACTGAACATTATGTGAATGACAACCTCAATAAAGTCTGTCCATGTTGTCTGGTTGTTTCAATTTCGAAATAAAGCCGGGCTGAAGGCGAAGCACAATTTATAAATTTGCTTTACCTGTTTACCCGAATGACACACTCTATCATTGTATGACGGTTATCCTGATGTCTTTATAAATGACCTGCAGGTTATTTTTATTGATGTATAATTAGCTTAATTTTACTGTGCCATCAATGACTGATCTGATTTCTACTTTATAAGCATTTTTTTTAGCCTAAAAACTAGTCCCATATGAGACAGCTCCGCACAACTGTCTCATAAGTCTTATCCGCAGGCAGGAAATGTGGGTAGAAGATTGTTTGAGTGGGCTACTAAGTGTTTTTAATGGTACAATCCATCGTCATTTTGTACTATGATACCTAAACTTCACATTTACCATAAAACCCATATGCAACCAGAGCTGGCCTAAAGGCCGGAGCCGCCAGCTTGCTGAAAGCCAGCAATCGTGAGAGTTAGCATAATATTTACAAAAAGTTTAATTATGTCATGTGTTTGTCCCCTATATTTGAATGCCTAACTGAAAACCTTTTATAATTCAAAAATATCTGTCCAATAGTGCTGGTGGGGTCTCACTTTATTGTGGGGCGAAAAGACACTGATCTCGTCAAAAGACAGACCAAATGCCAATTAACCCCGATTTAAAGCTATTGAAGCGGCTAATTCGGTTTGTAATGTTTTTACTGCGGGTAGGAAAGAAAAAAATATATTGTGTAATCAGGTTCATATGTATATTTAACAAATATTTCAACACAGACGTCGTTCAGCGATCGGTACGGCTGCTGTCATGTTGGATAGACACCGGTCTTGGTGACTCCTATAAAAGATTCAGCGCTCATTATTGTCAGATCACCCTGTCGCAAGGATTGTTTTTGGCCGTCATTGCCGTTGTTCAATGTTAGTAGCCCCACTCCGCTTATCACAAAGTGGCCTAAAACACCAACATTCCATTCCATTCCGCTTATCACATGCGGTCTTCAATTGCCTGCTTTCAGGCCCACGAAAAAAGGCAATTTGACCAACCTTTGAAAACAATCATGGCGTCTAAGCAGTCAGCATAGACGTTGGGCTCTCGTTATGAAGCCCAGCGATTCGCACATCAGACATTTATTTGCGAAAAAGCAAGCCACACATGAAATGTTGAATGTTTGTGGTTATGTTGGTTTTAAAGAAATGGGAAAACAGCAAAGATGTTATTGTGAAACTGCATTGTTTTATGCTATCAGGAGCGTTTCACCGGCAAAAAAGCTGGTGTCTGCTGCCACTTTAGTGCGAGCCTATGAGCGATGAAGTGGCCTGTCATTTCTATCAAGTCGGTTGAGATGAGACTTTCCTGTTGTCATTTTGTATTTAGTCATTCTTTACCAGTGGCGTTTCGCTTATTGTGTGTTAATGGCTTGGTGTGTGAAGTGCCACCAAGCGAATGGTGTTATTTGGTGACCTGTGTGCATGTGCAGTTTCTCTACTGGGTGGGCAAGATGGCGGATGGAACACAGCAGTCTGCTTGCTTGAGAAAACAATAAAGGTTATCATCAATAATAATAATGAAGACTTGAACCAAAATAATAAAGTAAGTTGATAGATACATACTTCCAGAAAACTATTCCCATACTCCAAAAAACCATGCATGTTTGCCATTGAGGATTTGATGGTTAGGACATCAGGGCGCTCCACACTTTACAGAGTAGACCGACAAAGCATTTGGAGTAGCCAGCACATTGTGGGTTTTTTTACCTTTTAAAATATTTAATATGAAAAAAGTAGACAGCGCAAGTTATACAAGTAGCCGGCGTTATCGCCGGCTGCTGGGGCTTGTGGAGTACTCTGGGACATGTGGCATTGTTGCGTGAAACCAACAACGTCACATGGGGCTACCTAAAAATATGATGTTACTGTCATAAGACAGTTGATAACTTCTGAACTCATCGCATTTGTTTGCTGTTCAAGAAACCTATTTTCCCATCTTGACTAAAGCACTCACTTGTCACCCATATTTTTGAAATAGCAGATTGCTTCCTTGATATAAATGAAAGCATGGGGAGACCAGATTGGCACTGATTTAAGCACGATGACTGCATAGATCAACATTTTCACAAGTGGTGGAACAATATAACTTCGCACTTGATTAGCCATGGTGCCTCATCATCAATTTATGCCTTGAGGGATGTGCATTTTTTTATGAAATCATCATGTAATGTTGTTCGGGATTAGTTCCATCTATGAAACCTAGCGGCTCCGCAAGCTCTGGCATTAAGGTTTCGCAGGGGAAATCACAAGATGACAATCAAGGTATTGTTTCTAAGGTTTCACAGAGTATCTGAAAACATTCATATGCATAAAAAACGGCCTGTGTTAGGTACCCGAAAAAAACACTCTACAGTACATTAAATTCATCGCTTTCCTGGCTTTGAAGGGGTGTTCAAAAACATAGTGTCAAGAAAACTATGGTAATTACAAGTAGTAGCCCTGTTGTTAGCTCTATATTATATTTTTAAATATCTTTTGGGAAAACATCCAGGACAAATTGTGTGACTACAATTGTGAACAACTATATACAACAGGTAAAAGGCCTAAGGTTGGAGCAATATCCTAATTTTGATGTAGGACACACTTTCCAATGAGAGTGACCACAACAGTATTATCACATCGGCATATAACATATAAGCTGCAAATTCATGCAGGAGAAGTCCTTGCTATTCTCACTTGACCTCTGTTACATTACATCACTACTTCCAATAGGTGGTTACTATCATTTAGATAGGTTTTACCACACCTGGATGGGGCCGCCTGATAGCTCATTAGGTTAAAGCACACCCATTGAGCTATCTGGTCACCTGAGAGCCCCACTGTGGCCATGTCTGTGTGTTCTCAGGATAAAGATCTCATTGGCACGATATCATCAGAATTGGTTAAAGTGTCCTGAATATACAACCAACCACACCTGGATATCTTCCGATATCCCAAAACATGCACACATTTATTTCGGCTCTACCAATGTTTTGGTACATTTTGCACATCAGAGTGCACATTGCACATCTGATGAGAATATGGTGGTTAACATCAGTTTATATGATAGACAATTCTATTATTAATGGTGAATTTCTATCACTTGATAAACCAGTGTATGTGTCAGATATAGTTGATTGGGAGTTTAGCAGCCACTGGAATGCTTGTGTGGCTTCCATTCCAGGATCGGGTTAGATATGATCTGGGGGTGGGCAGGTAGCGAGGAGCAGGATTTGTAGTAACAAATTCTGATGTACCTAATCTAATTAATTATTTTGTCCTGAAGCAGGGTTGTGCTGGTATGTAGCTAGTCAACACTGCTGGTCATTAAACAAGAACAGGGGCCTCTCTGGTGTAGTGGTTAGCAAACTAGACCACATATTCATAGGTGCTGGGTTCGAATCAAGGCTTGGGTATTTAATCTGGGGCCTGTTTTATCCCTTTATCGTCCCAGGAGGTTCCTTGGCCCGATTTAGCCTTCATGTACACAAAAGCGGCCTAAACCTCCCCAACATTTCGTTTCATGTGCACAAACATTCTCGATACTGAAAATCCATTCATTATCATGCAAACATCATCCTTAATTAACCTATTTTATGAAATTCCTCTTTCAAACCATGATGCCTGATGTAATGTATTTTCATATTTTTTAGGTTTCACACCTCGCGGACGCGGAGGAGATGGTGGTGGCAGGGGGGGTAGAGGGAGCTTCACCCCCCGTGGCGGCAGTGGCGGCAGAGGAGGCTTTGGCGGCAGCAGTGGAGGCAGAGGAGGCTATAGCGGCGGCAGAGGTGGCAGCAGTGGAGGCAGAGGAGGCTTTGGTGATCGGGGTGGAGGTAAGATCGCATAAATATACATATTATTAATCATAAACAGGGTTTTAAATACTTACCAGAATATATATAAATCTTGCTGTCCAGTGGTTAAATTTTTTGTTCCTCCCTTTTTGTCTCCACCCTATTATTTCTACTTTTTTCTTCAAAAAAACCTCCTTTTTGGTATTTGTTTACCTGGCGCAATTTCAAAATGTCATCAATTGCTGTATTATTACTATAATAATCAGAGGCATTTTGTTTTGGGGTCACGATATGTATTTAAAATCAACACTGGCATCGGTCATGTTCTAATAATGAAAATACAGGTACAGCTGAACAGCATATAAGAAATGTTCTAAAACTGTATTTTCTCCATAATATAACTTTTTGTGATTTGTTTATCCTGCACATTGTTGCCAAATATGCTGTTCAAGTCCTACTCTTGGGTTCCATTTTTTCTACATGTGCCCTATTTGTTTGCTTCTATTTTCCTACTTTTTCATTCCTACTTTTGTCCTACTTTTTCATGCAGGTGTGCTGGACAGCCTGATAAATGAACATTATTATAATTATTTTTTTAAATTTAAATAATCCATGAGTGGAATATTCGTTTCCCTCTTTCCGCTCTTGATCTACTGCAGCCCTGAAGGTCACTCTATATGTAGCCATTATCTCAACTGGTATACAATCTGCTTTAGATTCATGGCGACTAGTGTTGGTGTAATTAGCCATGTTTGTATGTTTCAGGCCGTGGTGGTCCGCGTGGCCGAGGCGCTCCCCGAGGCGGCAGAGGTAACATCTCCATGTATTTATTGGTTTGCAGTGCCCATGAGCCATGACATAAACCCATGTCATTTAATACATTAATATTGCCATTATCTAGTGATTTTGTATTTGTTTTGTATACCATAACTGCTAGAGTACAGCTGTGTTATCCTCTCAGGATATTTTTGTATGCTATTGATCTATATAGGTATATATAATTATATTATCCAAGGTTCCCACCGTCATGGAATATCCTTCAAAAAAAAGCTACATTCTGCTAAAAGGGGGTTCAGTGAGGGCTTTCATAACAAGTTGTAGAAAATTGTTCTTTTTCATGGAAAGTGGCTTTTATACAGTAAACAGGTCATGGAAAAGTCATAAAATTCTCTCCTATCCTTATAAATGAATAAAATGGGTGAATCAGATGGCTATAAGGGAAAAAGGGGTCCTACAGCAGAAAGGCTAATGTTTTTCTGACCTGTAAATGCAATGGTTATTGGCAGCACATGTATACCAGTACATAGCAAAAAAAATATTTTGACTGAGGACTTTATTTGACCTAGCTGACACCCATGCTATGTTGCAGTATTCAAGTCAGTGTGTCTTTTATCTGATATTATGTCTAGCCTATTGGTAGCTCCGTTTATACATGGGTGGTAATGATTGATTGGTTGACAGGTGGGCGTGGCGGGATGAGAGGCGGCAGGTCTGTCGTGATCGAGCCCCACAGACATCAGGGAGTGTTCATTGCTCGAGGCAAGGAGGATGCCTTGGTCACCCTCAACATGGTCACCGGGGAGTCGGTCTACGGCGAGAAGAGAATGACAATCGAGGTCAGTGAGGGGACTCCACTTCAGGTCTATTTTTACATAGTGTAACTTCTTTGTGTTTCGATGCTTGTTGGGGCACGTAAGTCTTTTATATTATGCGTAAATCTGAGGATCTTATTGTTGAGGTTTGTTTTTCTCGGTAAAGAATCTTCGTGTTTGACTTTAGTCAGAGTTTGATATTTTGACATAACCGTCAGTCGAACGACATGATGATACCGTCTCTCTTCTTAGCCTTGTTATATCAGTGCATGGGAGAGCAGAAATCCCATGAACATCTGTCTCAAGTATATGCTACATCCCCAAATCCCATGCTATGGCACAAAAACCCGCCAAAACCCCAACATTTCATTTCCATTCACATTTCGTACATTTCCACAGGAGTCGTCACCCTGACTAGCTCTTGAGTAACCGTCCATTTGTTGTTGTTGTAGGAGGGTGAGGCCAAGGTGGAGTACAGGGCGTGGAACCCCTTCAGGTCTAAGCTGGCGGCAGCCATCTTGGGCGGAGTCGACAACATCCACATGAAGCCAGGCACTAAAGTGTTGTACCTGGGCGCCGCCTCCGGGACAACCGTCAGCCACGTGGCCGATATCGTGGGACCGGTAAGGCCATTGTGACATCATCATTACAAAGGGGCAGGTCCAACTATTATGACGTCATCATTACAAAGGGGCAGGTCCAGCTATTATGACGTCATCATTACAAAGGGGCAGGTCAAGCTATTATGACGTCATCTTTACAATGGGGCAGGTCAAGCTATTATTACTTCATCATTACAGTTTGGCAGGTCAGGTCGTTTTAACTTAGGTACGTTGCCCAGTTTCGAATTATTTGTGATTAGTAAATGTAATATGATATTGGTGACGATTTGTTATCGATGTGATAGTAATGAATTAATGGTGGTTAATTACTAACATTAGACATGATATCAGGTATACTAATTCTTTCAATATTGTTTCAATCTCTACTTTCGTCTGAAGGCTCTACTGATGCTTGCGGGGCGCCACCCGACGGCGGAATTTGAAACTTTTCATTTATAACAACGAAGATAAAATGTTAACCAGGATCTCTTCCACTTACTATACTTAATATAGATTTATCCCTTTATGTCCACAGACAGGCTTGGTGTACGCGGTAGAATTCTCACATCGTAGCGGCCGAGATTTGATCAACGTTGCCAAGAAGAGAACCAACATCATTCCCATCATCGAAGACGCCCGACACCCGCACAAGTACAGGATGCTTGTCGGTAAGACATCCGGGGCTTGTTTAATCCAACCTTATGTCCTTAGCCATGGAAGGTATTCTTTATGGCTCAGTTCAGACTTGATGTGCGTAGGATCGACCACAACCTGTGGAAAAGCCACGAACGGGCAGGATACAGGAAGTCTTTTCACTAAGTATAACTTGCATTGCAGGGCTGAGGAATAAACGCTGAATTCATCGTAGATATATTTTGTAGGTTTCTTTAATATTGAATGAAAAAAAGATCGCTGCTACGTAATAATCGCTGTATAATAAGTATCGTCGTCGTTGGTAAACTGTTTAACGACAACCCGTTTAATCAGCTCATTACTAAGTGAAACGGTTCCCAGATCCCTTTCTTGAAGAGATTACGCGTCAAGGAAGAGCTCCTATAGGCCAATATGACCTACAGAGGTTAAATCGTCCTTCCTACTACCAACCAACTAACCAGCCAGCCAGCCAGGGTCAGTTAACTAAATGGTATATGTTCCCTGTTGCAGGCATGGTGGACACGATATTCGCGGACGTGGCGCAGCCGGATCAGGCCAGAATCGTGGCCATCAACGCGCACCACTTCCTCAAGAACGAGGGTCACTGCGTCATCTCCATCAAGGTCAGGATGTAATCCTGCTCCCCCATGTGCATATGACATTTATTCCGGTGTCACCACAAGTTATCTTATCTGTGTTTGCTAGACGCTAGGGCGTGAGCAAATCTATTAAAAAAAAGCACCAACGACATTGAGCTTATCAATTTGTATTATTGCTATTTTTTTTCACGTGGTATGATCGTGAGACAAAACTTAAAGACTAACCGTATCCTCTCCTACTTTTTGTTGGACAGGCCAACTGTATCGATTCGACAGCCGAGTCTGAGGCCGTCTTTGCCGGAGAGGTTAACAAGCTGCGCGGTGAGAAGTTCAAGCCCCGAGAGCAGTTGACGCTGGAGCCGTACGAGCGAGACCACGCCGTGGTCGTGGCAGAGTACAGGTACATACCCCCCTGTATATACAATTACCAGGTCTCCGTGGTTGACCCTAACTGTTCATTTGTTTCTTGATCTACGCTCAGCGTCGTTAATGAAATTAGGATTTTGTGGGTGTAACATTTTGGAAGAAAAGTTTTAATGGCATGTATTTGTCGAAAATTCAGCTGCTTGCCGATGTAGGTCTGACATTTCTTTCGCTTTAATTAATTGAATTTTTGTTCTCTCTTTTTTTCAGAGCGTCGGGCAAGAAATAGAAGCGTGACTAACCAGGCACAGACATAACTTGGTGGACTGAATGAGTCGTATGATGCGTGCGTGTGCAAGGTGGACATTTCTACTGAGGTGCGATGACGTTCGCGCCGCTGGTTCCCTGCCCGGGTGGGACAAAGAAGAATATATCACCAATAGACTGGTTCCCGGTTAACAGACGCCAGTGACGTTGCTTAGCAACTGCCTCGTAACGATGGCTGCCGACGCGCTATATATGGCCACTGCCTGGGGACGGTTCGTTTCTTGTGCAGACAAGTGAAAAGGACCCAAAAACTGCTACTCGCATTTATGTGTACATTTCAGAGTGACGTGTGTGTGATGGGGCGAGTGACTTATAGTCCTGAGTCTCGTCAACAGTAATTAGTTTTTGTGAAAAGAAGCAAATCTCAAATCATGACCTATCCAGTGTCGGGGAAGGAGTTCTATTCTAATCCACCTGTTGAACTGCTCCAGGTTGACTTCTAAATGGTGGGGGGGGGGGGGGGGGGGGACATTATTTGAATCGTGGCCTATCCCAGAGGGTTGTGGGGACATCGTATGAATCGTGGCCTATCCAGTGGCTGCTCAGGAGTCAATTGGTCTCTGATGGGAAAAATCGTGTATAAGCTCTTCAAGCGCTTATTGATGGATGAATTGATATTTTTTTAATATATCGCCTTCTTTATCACCAAAATATCAGTTGATGGATTTTCACGATATTGCAGATGTCCTGGTTCCCCTTTAATGTCACTGTATTTTGCACAGTGTCTCACAATTCTGAGTATGAGTTTAGGTCTATTGGAGCGGTAGTAACTTTACATTGATGTTCTCATGAAATGTCATCATTGGGATATGGGAATGTGTAGGATGGGGGCGGTGGGGGGGGGGGGGTGATAATACGCAAATAAAGAACTTCTTTTAAGTAAATTACATGCCGTCATGTAAATGACCATTTTTATTAGCAGAGTGCTTAAATAAAACATCTACAATTTCTGTGCGTTGTTCATATTTTTTGTTATTATCTGTGTAAGTACCCTGCCCCAAAACATAATACGACCTACTGTGTACGGTATACTTTCTTCCAAAATACTTTTCTAATGGCTGCAGGCTTGTTTCACGCCAGGTGATTTTGATATGAAGTCCTCACAATTTACAGTGCACATAATCTCTAACAACAGTCCGAGTGCGATATACGTCTAGGACGACTCCACTGTTTCCGGGGTTAGAATAACTTTGTAGTTCACCTTTTGAACTCTCGAAGAAATGCTTTTTAAACCCTCTCCCGCCCCTAGTAGTAGTATGCAGAATTATGAACATATTGCTAACTAACGTTTTGGTACTTTGATTTTTCTAAAAATAAGTTTGCTGAGAACATTTTCCTTTTCTTACCGGGAAACTGACCTAATTCACATTTTGTACTCCGCACAAAGTAGAGATTGTGATAAGTGCGCTCGTATAATTTATACACCAAAACGAGCGCGCCATGGAAACTTACAAGTAACCGTTGAGGCCGTGGAATAACTGCACAGGTCGTTCAGAAATCTTACGAAACACGTCGCAGAAAATCTTGCTTTCAACCAATAGTCACTGACAAGAAATTGACGAACGAAGAGAGGTGAGGGGGTCGGGGGCACAGATACATCGGCATCGCAGTCTGAGATTGCGCGGTAACTTGCCCGATCATCTCCGCGCAACATCAGCAGCGATGAATTAATGCAGGATCCCCGAAAGAGAGAGCTGCAAATGGAGGCGTAAATGTTGTTTCCAGTTTGTGGAACGTCACATGATCAAAGGAAAAGTGCAGTTGCAGGGAAGAACTAATTTCTCTTTTCGTGGACAATTTCAAGTTGGAAAAGGATCTGAATGACTGACAACCAGGTTTGAAAATGGTATCTCTAGGGGACGAAAGCAACCGTTCTGGGGTAAGTGATAACATAATTCAGTGTCGCTTAGAACCGGCAAAGTGAAACATATTAACCAGTGCAAAACGCCAAACACCTAATCAGGCTAATGGCAATGCTAGTAATGCAAAGGCAAAACTACAGCCTATACAGGCCTGAAATTGTGAAAGGGGCAAAGGCGAAGCAAAACGGTTCTGCGACTAAGTCGCTGTGCCGCTAAACCATTGCTGGCTGTAAACCTGGGGCTGTGGTTGAAAAATCAGACTCTGTCTCAGCCCACACACAGCTTAAAATCAAAGTCATAAATGCTGTAGCGTGTCGTTTCGGCCCATCACTGACGTGAGAAAGCAACACCGTGCAATTTTAATGATACCAAACTTATGAACTTATGTGTGTACTGCGATGTTATCCTTTTTTAAGACACAAACAATATTTCTCTGTGCTGATACTTCATTAATTGGCAGCAAATGCAGTTTCGCAAGGATACTAAAGCATACGTCATAAGATGACCTCCCTAGTGTATAATATTTCTCCATGCTGACACTCCATTGAGAATAGACACTTTGTCGCAAATAGACTAAATCACAGACAATGAAATGCTCTATAGTTGCCATGGCGTGCGTGGCTGGTACAAATATAGAGCATCTATTGTTCAGAAAGTGAATTCCTGCCTTCTGAAATAGAAGGAGTAGGTGGGGGGGGAGGATTAAGATCCTCTAGACCCCCTTCTCCTTAATCTCTGGATCCTAAACTCATGGTTGTCTTAGAGCCTAAGAGTTGTCTTAGGGCCTTAGACATTGTTGTTGGGGTGAACACAGAGTTAAATGCAAAAGACCACAGTATTTCATCTTGCAGGCTAATCTCACATACGATGTGCAACCTATTCACTAGTACGACTTATACACTAGTACGACTTATACACTGGTGCGACTTATATGTCTCAAGTCTAAATATTTCTCAAAATCTATAGGTGCGACTTTTATACCAGTGCGACTTATACCCCAGAATACTGGTATTCCTATAGTAGTTGAGCCTAGTATTCGTCGCATCACTATAATTTCATTCTGCCGCTTTTTTAGGATAATAATCTGTAGGACTGAATTAAGTAGGAATTATTAGTTATTATACTTGACAAAGATTCACAATTATTGTTAGCATACAGATGAAAGTCCTTATGTGACAGTCAGTGGCATGAAAATAATGTAACACAGCAAGTACTTAATGGTCACAACCAGTACATTAACTCAGTTAGAATGATGTTGCAACAGACAAATTGTATTACCGTATTTCATGTATGTTTTCGGACACTTAAAAATAATTGTTTTTCTGGCTGTCTGAATATTTATAGTCAATAAAATGGACTCTCGCATCCACTGTCCAAAAACATACATACATAACAAAATATCGATTAAGAATTACTACATTGCGAGTCGACTGATGCCGATTATATCACTTAACACCCAGGTGTTGCTGCTTCACACCTTAACAGCGGGCAAGGTGATCAAGAGTATAATATTGTTTTGAAGGTACTCAGAGTGCAATCTGTTAGCGTCAGATCTCTCATCTGTTACAGGAGATAAAATATACTCGATGACTTTAATGTCAATGAAGATATGGCTTTAGGCAAACAGTGGTTATGAATTGCAATCAGTGACAATGAACTGCAATCATTTTGCCAAATATAACGGTAACTTCTGAGAGATAAAACACAGTTACAAGAACAAAGGGGATTAATTCCCATCTGAGAGGTGCCATATATATAGCTGCGCATTCGATCCTGTGACAGTTGTTCGAAAAACGATATAGAGCATGGATCAATTCTTGAGAAACTTTGATTCTGCAGCCAACGTGCTGCAGTCTTCGGTAGAATAAATTAATCAAATACTTTCATGCATTCCGTGATTTAAGGCTTGTTTACTTTCGTGGTTTATAAACAACTCATCCGCCGACTGACTCATCCACCGGCCAGCACAATGTAGACCAAAGCCCAGCTCATTACTTAGCAACCAAGGTGTTGCTCTTTCACACCTGATACATGGCACAAATAACCCCCTAGACAGCGACTTGCCCCTCTCACTGAAAGCCTGCAATCACAAGCAGTTAAGTGCAATCATGGGGGCTGGCACTACGCAATAACAAAGGAACCTAGACGCATTGTTAATTAAGGTCCGATAGTGTCCGAAAATATACATACACTTGAAAAATTATCTGCGTTGGGTGTCCGAAAACTTACAGTACGCTAAATTTATCCTATGTCTGCCTTTGAGGGGGTGTCCGAAAACATACAGTGTCTGAAAACATATGTGAAATACGGTACCATGTTATACTAAAAAAAGAAAGTATTGTTCGAAATAATAACTATTGGTATATATTTATATAATATGTTAGAACTATGAATATGTAGATAACTTTAAAAACCACCTGTCAGGAAGTTCCAGCAGGTTCATTTATGTCACACAGCATCCTGAATAGTTTATTTGTGATTAGTTAACACTAGGCATAGCAAAGGTTTAGTTCCAATATTCAGAATGTCAATTTTATTTGCCAGATAGATTATCTGATATATTTCCATATATTCTAATTTGTAACTCTAACATGACTTTTTCAGGGTTTCTTCTTTGATCAGCCAAACCATTCTCTGCACTCAGAATCAGATGAGCTGTTGGCTGATCCATCTTTGACAGACCAGGAACCTCTTCCCTTCAGAAAAATCCACACTACCCCATCTATTGCTATTACTATATTTTTTGTTGTAAGTTCACAAAGCAAAGAACTATCACTATATGAGATACTGTAACCTTATCATATCTTCTTACACATGGGAGAGGTCGCTTATAGAAAAATTCTTTAATGTTCTTTAAAACATCTCTATTTAGTCTACTTTATATACTAGAAATTTATTTTATATGTTGGTGGTAGTTTATGGCATATGATGGTATCGAAAAACATGAAACATAAAAGCTTCATGTGTGAATGATATTGTGACTAATCATTTATCTTTTATCTCTATGTGAAAATGAACCATATACACTTGTTTGTATTATTAACTCATTACATATTTCTTCGCTCAGTTTTCCGTCGCATTATTATTTTATATTTCTTGTGCATTATATTATATTTCTCGAACATCATATTGTGTTTCTCATATATTATATGTTTTTTTAGTGCATTATATTATATTTCTCAAGCATTATATAATTTTTCTTGAGCATTATATTATATGTTTGTGCATTATATTATATTTCTCAAGCATTATATAATTTTTCTTGAGCATTACATTATATGTTTGTGCATTATATTATATTTCTCATGCACTATTTTATATTTCTCGTGCGTTCTATTATATTTCTAGGTATGCTTGGAGATAGCTCTCTTCCTGGTGCCTCACTTCTGTCCCGATGAACAGTGCGGCGTGTCTCCATTCTCCATCCTGCTCTACACGCACAGCGCCCTCTGGTTCTTCTTCCTGTTGATGGATCGCTTCTGGCGCTTTCAGCACTACGAGTCCCGCACTAGCGGATACCTCGAGTTCTACAGATCCACGAGGCACCTGCGGCGAGCTCCCATGCTTGTCTTCTCGGGAGGTGGGGCTTACTGCTCTGGTGTATGGCCATGTCTGTGTGGTCGTAGGATAAAGATCCCATGTCCTTCTTCGCAAAGAGTAGGGGGTTACCCTGGGGACATGGCTCCACTCTCCCTTCTTTATCCTATTGACGCGATATGACCAAATGTGGTTAAAGCGTCCTGAATATGCAACCAACCTCCCTGGTGTAGTGGTTAGCGCATTAGACCACAGATCGATATGTCCTGGGGACCTCCCTGGTGTAGTGGTTAGCGCACTAGACCGCAGATCAATAGGTCCTGGGGGCCTCCCTGGTGTAGTGGTTAGCGCACTAGACTGCAGATCAATAGGTCCTGGGGACCGCCTTGGTGTAGTGGTTAGCGCACTAGACTGCAGACCAATAGGTCCTGGGGGCCGCTTGGGTGAAGTGGTTAGCGCACGAGACCGCTGATCGATAGGTCCTGGGGACCTCCCTGATGTAGTGGTTAGCGCACTAGACTGCAGACCAATAGGTCCTGGGGGCCTCCCTGGTGTAGTGGTTAGCGCACTAGACCACAGATCAATAGGTCCTGGGGGCCGCTTAGGTGTAGTGGTTAGCGCACGAGACCGCTGATCAATAGGTCCTTAGGTCCTCCCTAGTGTAGTGGTTAGCACACTAGACCGCAGATCAATAGGTCCTGGGGGCCTCCCTGGTGTAGTGGTTAGCACACTAGACCCCAGGTTCTGGGTTCCAATCCGGCCCCAGGCACTTAATCTGAGACGCCCTTTATGATCTATGATATTTCCACTTGTCATGAGGAAGGAAGTTCCTTGGCCCAGTTTAATTCACCCAATTTATTTTACTTTACTTCTCAGGAGGTGTGTCTCCATATTAGCTCGAATGTATGTCCTGTTAGCGCGAACTATTGTTTTAAACTTGTACTTGAGTTGCAAATGGGCACAATCAGTATTCTTTAACCTAAATTAGAAAAAAAAGCCTGGGCCTAAATGATACCCGAGACGCGGAAATATGTAATGTACATAATGCAAATATTAGTATGCTCCAAAACCGGAGCCACTTATAAATAAAGAATTGCCTTTTTTTCTTCTCAGGTTGCGCCGTGCTGATCTCCATCTCCACTGTGCTGAGCGACTTTTGCCGCAGCCAGCACGCCTCCCCGGACGCCTGTCCAGGCCAGAGTCTGACGAAGTCCAACTACCTCCAGATTCTGGTATCCCTGGAGCTTGCAGTTATTTTACCAATACTGCTGCTGTACTTGGGTGAGTGCTATGTCAATATACTCCTCCTATGTGATGCATTACAATCGAATATGCTAATTTGTCAATATACTTCTCCTATGTGATGCATTACAATCGACAATCGAATATGCTAATTTGTCAAATTACTCTTCCTACGGTATGCATTAAGACAATCGAATATGCTAAGTTGTCAATATACTCTTCCTATGGGATGCATTAAGACAATCGAATACGCTAATTTGTCAATATACTATTCCTATAAGATGCATTGAGACAATTGGATATGCTAATTCTCCCATTATGGAGTAGATTAAGTAAAATTGGTACGTAGACGATAAGATATGTTTTCTGTACATTAATTATAGAGTAGATTAAATCCCATGATAAAGTAGCGATTCATATGCGAATATTCACTCACAGGTGAATCCATATTATATGAGCCCGAGAGATGAATGAGTTCTTATTGAATGTACTGACACAGATGACTGCGTCGAAATTAATTTAGTTCTATGGACACATTTGACTCAATTGTAAAGATGAGCGCGTCATGACGGTGCATAGTCAATAGTGACAAGGTTGTTGACTGTTTAGTTTCTGATGCATTGCCTGTTCTCTGCTTCCACTCCAGTGCTGACCGTGAAGTTTAATCGGGCCCAGAGGCCCCCGGACATTCAAGAGGAGGATGTGATGTCCGTATTCGTGCAGAATCACTCTCACAGTACAGACGTGGGATTTAGGTGGGAGTTCCCCCACGTCTTTGACGTCATTATGTCCTATAGACGAGTTCCCAAATGGTAGTTCAGATTAGTCCGCTGTAAGGCGCCACTGCATATGTTGCGCATCCTGGATAGTCTGTCTTTTTTACGCAACGTCGTGATGGAATATAAGGAGTTTAATCCGCGAAGGGCCTTTGTCTCGGGAGTCTTCTTGGTTCCGTTTGGCCCTTCATGTGACACCAAAATTTCATTTCTATTTTGCATTTTAGGGATGAGACGTTCACGGACGAGATTCTCGAGAAGCAAGCGGACATGATCCGATACCTGAAGCAGCACAACCAACATCTCGGCAAGAAGATTTTACAACTCACAGCCGAGATTAATTCGCGGATGACGTGACGGAATTCAATGACGTGACGGAAGTCCAATTCAACGCGCGGATAACGTGACAAAAGTCCCGTTTAACGCGCGGATGACGTGACGGAAGTCCCGTTTAACGCGCGGATGACGTGACGGAAGTCCCGTTTAACGCGCGGATGACGTGACGGAAGTCCCGTTTAACGCGCGGATGACGTGACGGAAGTCCCGTTTAACGCGCGGATGACGTGACGGAAGTCCAGTTGAACGCGCGGATGATGTAAAATTTAACGCTTGAACTACTCGTGTACAATAAGAGTGACTTTAAATGTAAACTTGTATTTCGGATGACCGTATATATTGATCTCATACTTCTATGGGAAAGAAATCTGTATTTGAATGTGATGAAGTGGATTTATTGGTGAACCGGTCGGTCGGCCTCGAGGACGTCAGCTTTGATGAAAGTTATGCAATGTTCGGATAATGTGTTGATGCCATTATCCAGCGTGTCAGTGTGGGACAGCGCCCCAGCAAGGGCGTGCCGCTCGATGTGTTCTTTATCCTAAACTGGAATCGAATCGTATGCATATTGAAGTAGCTTTCTGTTAAATGTCTTAAGTATCTCGCCAGAATTTAATTTGAAAATTAAGGTATTACAATTATCTTTGTTTATGTCTTAAAGTTTGGAATGAAATACTAACGATGACGTCATCATCAAACAATCACAATGACGTCAGTGGTTCTGGGATTCTGCCAGCCACTGACCAACACAATACCAACTGTTTATATATTTATATTTATACATATATAAATATATTTACATATCCTTCCTATCTAGATTAAAAGCCTCACAATGCAGGCTCATAATTGTTACATACTTTCCTACTTGTTTCAATAAGTTTACATTTGTGGTCCCAATTTTTTACATGTTTGTTTAGTTTAGTTAATATTATCTGGCTTTGCTTTTTTTTTTTTTTGTATATACATGGAGTTCGGCAGGTCTATGATATAGCTGCTGACCTGAGACTGTATCTGCCTTACCTATTGCCAGTTTTTGTCCAATATATAATTGTAATGGCACGCTAATATAATGACTAGGCTGCACAGGTATTATAAATACGGTCCCCGACCGCGGCTAAAGTGGTGATTGGCTGACCGAAGTATTCATCAGACAGTTTACCAGATCGATTTTGTGTGCTGTGGTTAATTATTCACGAATGTTCTGTGTATCAGATCCTGTGACACAAGTTAATTGACCGACCTTCGTGTATTTATTAAGGAAAGGTGGTAAGAATTCCCATTCTGATCACCTACCCTTTCCCTTTTGTGTCAGATTTCTTCTGAATGAGTAGTCCTACGTATGTTATCCGTCCTCTGGGAACAATAATGTGAGTGATTGTGAGTCCTTCAGAGAAGGCGTTGACTCGCTTGGGAGATCATGGATAGCGTGACAGTGGAAAACGGTTTTTAATAGACCGATCCACACTCCGACACTGAGCCCCGCCCACGCTTGTCCTTTTTGCTTAATCGTGAATATGAAATTGACAATCATAGATGATGGTAGGTACAAGTAAGCAGAACTCTCTGAAACGGCAAAGTGACCTCCTGCTTTGTTTGTCCGACTTGTTTGTCCGACATAACGCGCGTGGAAGACGTTTTTTCCGCCACATGATTGAATAAAAGCAACAGTGACGTCAGTGAATGATTGACAGCCTGGATCGGTCTGTTGTTCTCGCTCCTTTTCTTAATTCTTGTTTACCCTTTTGTTACGGAGCTGCCGTATAGTAACATTCTTCTATATGGCTACTGTACACACGAACGGCGAAACTTATTTATTTCATCCAGCGTATCTTGTGAATAATTTAATAATTATTCCTGCTTCGGTTTCTTATATTTATGCCATTTTTAATTATGAAACCGTTATTCTTGTCATTGCAGTATTATATAGTTTATTGTGTTGTGAATCCGCGCTTCCATGACAGGAACGAACAAAAAGGGTTAAATCTGTTTTTATATCGCAGAAGGGGCAGAAAAGGTAATTACGCTTGCGTTAGTCTGTTACAATTATACATCGCGTCTTACGCATTAACCAATTCTTCATTTGGGAAAGTTGACTGAAAACCGGAGCTATTGTCATATTGATGATATAAGCCTATTATGGAGCGTGCTGTATCCATGCAAATATAGACGCTTCTATAATCTAAATTTCTCCCCGTGTATAGAATTATGGTTGTGAATGGTGATTAACATGTTACAGATGTGACTTCGTTATTATGTTGGTGGCAACTCCGAGGCTAAATTGGTAACGTGTTTGGTTATGGTCGAGTATCCTCTGCTAGACCAGCCCAAGCGGTCGGTGCTGGGTTCAAATCCCACCTCTGTCTAGTGCCGTTTGCTGAAAACACGATTATTTTGAAATGTGCCATTCGTATCAAATAAAGCAAACCAATTTTTGCAAACCAATGTCGTACGATGTCCATTTAACCAATATTCTATAGATAAAGTGAGAAGTGTTGCTTTTCCAACGGTATAACACAAATGGCTTGCCACAGTCCTATCGTTTAACGTTATTTAGGCGATAGCAGGGATTTCTCTGGGATGGATGACATTGGTGCTGCGTCTTTGGATGGGGACGTTATGATTTATAGGCGGATCCAGATAACATCTTGAAGAGAACATTATAGCGACAAGAATAATGGCGACGCATCGTATTAAAATCGGCCTCGTTTGTCTGCGATCGCTTCAAACTTTCATTAATGACCTGTCTAAGAAATAGTCTGAGAGTTATTATGATTCATCAATAGATATTTGGTTATGAATAACCGGCGAACATTGAAATGCGTTTGTCGTAATCATATGTTCTGAAATGTTTCGTGTATTTATAATAAAATAGCATTTATACAAGAATCAAAAGTTCTGTGTTGTGTGCACCGCATTTTAATACAACTAAATTACCATGAAACGCGTTGTTAGCCACTATGAAGCACGTTTGCACATAGAACCTCCTTAATTGTGTTTTACATCGAATCGTTTTGGATCCTGGTGTATTTTGATACTGATTGTAGGCATGTGACAAATTCCATATTGATTCAAGTCAATAATCGTTTATTTAACCAAGTGAATACATAAGATATAACAAGTGGCGCAAGAAAACAAGGAACAACAGATTCATTCACAGGGTTGGAAGACTTATTAATACCTGATGGTCGCTGGCACTAGAGCCATCCATAGATATTTATGAGTTCGAAGGGATTGGCAACAAATTGCTAAACGATTTCAACGACAACCGAGTTTGAACGAAAAGGCACTATGAAATAAAACAGTGTCGCCCCCCAAATGAATTGTAACTTCCACTTTTATTGGATTAATTCATGGCTGTCAAATGGTTTAGTAAAGAATCACTGTTATACAGACGTTTTCAAACGTGTCTTTTAGGTGTGAGCTTATTTAAAATAATAAAACTCCTAAAAAAAGGAACCGACAGGGATAATTTGATCTTAAAAAACGAAAGAGCCAACTATAACATTTTACATGCCAACCGTTTAACCGTGGTGTTTTAATTAGTAAAAACAATTTAGAATAAATAAAAATTTCTGAGATGGTAGCAAATAATTACGAAATGGACGCATGCCCACAACAATAATTATTACAGATATACCATTGACCCCCCCCCCCCCCCCAACACACACACACAAGCATACCTTGTGGGCAGCATTAGCCACGCCCCCTTACCCCCATCCTAATTGCATATTCACGCCCCTTGGCATTCCCCGCCAGGTCCCGCACGCTTACGAATTTTATTCTATTTTATTATTATTCTATCCGCGTAAACGTACACACGTAATGTTCTCCTATCATTCAAACTAATAAACTGATCTAACCGATGTTCATTGAAATAACGCCAAATGAAATTGTAAAGCCATGTAAATCCTTTCATAAGCCTTCAATTTTCGTTCCAACGGTAAACTTCCGTTTACCAAAATAAGCCGTGATTCATTCCTACCGTCAGATTGTGCCAGCTCACGTGCCCAAACGACGCAAAAGTCACCCAGCAGGTCTGAGCACTGTTTGTTTACAAAATTTGGCCCAACCACGTGCTTATACGGGCATCCTGACCTACTTAGAGTGACGTCACAGGAGAATCCACCTATGATTGACAGTTGTTATAGCAACTCTGCTTACGCGTCATTTGAATGTCCCAGAATAGCATTTCGAACGCAAAACGACCTTGTTCTTCCGCCATTTTGGGGCCGATTTCTCCCGAGTGGAATTTCCGCCCAAATCGCCCATTTGGGGCCAAATTTTCGGCGCGATGTTACCAAAACGGATATATTCAGCATCAGTGGACTCAACTTAATCAAAATCGGATAGTATAATGACCGATTTGGGGAAGAAGAGGCAGTTTCGTGGCACGGGATTCAAATTGGATTTTTTTGGCGCGCCTGTCTGGTGGGCCGAGTTCGGACTTGATATCTAGGTCACAATCTACTGTGATATTCAAGGGCTTCTCAGGTTGTCTACGAACGGATCTATTATCTAAATTGGATATATATTGTCGGACCAGAAGGTAAGCCATTTATTTGTTACATAAATAGAGCATTTACCGTAATAATTACAGTTTGTTGACGAGAAACATGGCGAGTCGGTGCGCGTGACTGATAGCAACAACATGGCCTGTCTGGACGGCTCGTCTGCCCTGTCGCGGGCCTTGTTTCGAGTTAAATAGTACTGAAACTCATCTGAACCGTGTGGAAACTGCGGGTTTAATCGATTCTGGCATTGTGTGTATGTCAGTATTTGTTAACAAATTTTGGAAAGTCACTTTGGTTTGAGCGAAAATAGGGTGTTTTGAGGGTGAGGTTAATCGGTTCAAAGTTCACGTGGGGGTGTTTTCAGATCACATGGCTTCGTGTTGCACACAGGCCCACACAGCCTTCCGAGCTGTACCGCTATCAACCGTCAGATGGTGCTTTCGCACGGTGTAAACTATCTTGGGACAATAATTACCATGAAATAAAGGACCCTTATTTACAAGAATTGATCTTCAGATCATTTTGGGCCAGATCTAAGACTTAATCCAAATTTTCACCTTCGCTCAGAAATGAATCATGTGACTGAACTGTCAAAATTGGTTGTGTGTGGACATGTTTTGGCATGTTTCAATGTTTACAAT
The DNA here is from genome assembly GCA_964019135.1 of Arenicola marina. Classification (NCBI taxonomy): domain Eukaryota; kingdom Metazoa; phylum Annelida; class Polychaeta; family Arenicolidae; genus Arenicola; species Arenicola marina. The sequence goes on from OZ025250.1 coordinate 13,951,473, forward strand.
TCACAAATTTTAATTTACTTCCCTTGACTTAACATTTGTACCAAATCACAATTTATAATGTGATCTATAATATAAAAGTGGATGTGATTGTGTGCTGTAATAGATGAATTTAAGGTATTAATTTGCTTTGAGAAAATATCCTGGCCCTGACGTATACCCCTCAACCCTAAAAGAGGTGTAAGGGCCATGCCATATACATGGTCAAAAAAGTAGCATTGCATTACCCAGCTCACTGCGATGCAGGATTGTCGATTATGGCGACGAACCTTCCTCTCCAAATCACCTTTGGCCTCTTCTTTAGACATTACTTAGACTATAGGATGCATTCATTTTAAAAGTTTTCTGTCTATTTCTTGCACATGAATGATATTTGCATCGGTCGTTAACATCTTCCCCCATTTTAACACTATTTGTGAGAGGGTTTCTTCAAATAAATTATCGTATAATATACATGTGACATTATTTTGGGATGTCATCTAATTTGAAGGAGCTCTGGGGTGTTTTTAGCCCAGTAAACTTGACCCCTCCCAAACATATGTAGGGAGGAGCATGAGCCCAGCCCCTTCCCCCCATCCTAATTGCATATTACTGATCCCTCCCATTCCCTGAGTCAGATTCTTCACCAATATTATCCCAGGGCCTACATATTTTATGTAAGCTGGCCACAATATGGGAATTTTCGGGATCAAGTCACACCAACTTGTTGGAGAAAGAAGTGCGAAAAGATTGATTTCTTGTAATGTGTCTATTTTCGAAATCTTGTAAGAAGATAAACAGCTAGAAATGGTATATGAGGGCTAACTGAGATGTATCTTACCTGGTTAAAAGCCAGAGGCCAACTGTAGCACTTCAGAGACAAGCATCTTTTTTAAGTCCAAAGAGCCAGAAGATACTGTCTGTTATCATTTATATAGTTCCAGTAGAAGAATTATTTGATAATAAACTAATCTATAGTTAACTACATCTGCTACTGTCAAGTGTCTTGATATGAAACCTTTGAGTAGGATCACAGTGTGAGACTAGTTACAATAACAGGTGTAGAAGTAAAATGAATGTTGAATCAGGCTGTCTTGTGACACTTGTAAACTGAAGATAAATGAGAGCTTGACCAGGTTTACTTAGAGTTACTATTTCAAACAAAATGTAATCTAGCAGCCTGGCTTGGCCACCTGAGCAAGTATTCTGCTTCTGTAGTCCTAAAATAACCGTTCATGTTCAAGATCCGTCAAAAAGTGATCACCATGGTGAAGACTAGCCCCATTAGATTGCTAGTTATGGATTTTATAAATTGTTCATGTCCATAACAGACTGAAATAAGTTTGATGCAACTCGCTCAACTCTTTCATTTTGTCCACTAGCAAGTTTTGGCCTGCTCAGATTTTAATTCATTAAGTAATAGTTTGTTAAGTGCACCATGCCTATCCAGGACCCATTAGTAATCAGTTGGATTCAGTATCAGCATATATGTATTGGTAATAGTTTGTCTGGTCCTCCTTGGGTGTCACTCCAACAAAATCTGTGTTATATATATGTCAGTTCAGAATCATATATTTTTGTAATCTGCTATACAATCAGTTTTCCTCATCACTCTCATATTGGTCCTCTCCAAACTTTTGGGGGCCTACCTGGTAGCTCAGTGGGTTAGAGTGCTCACCTTGAGTGCTCTGGCCCCATGAGATAAGGATCGCAAGATAAAGATCCCATGTCTTACTTTGCAAAGAGTAGGGGGTTACCCCTGGAGACATGGCTCCAATCTCCCTTCCTTCTCCTATTGATGCGATATAAACAAAAGTGGTTAAAGCACCCTGAATATACAACCAACCAACCAAAGTTTGGTCCCTCTGATGCTGGCCTTCATGCCTCCACATTTGGAAAACTGCCACTGCCCTTAATAATCGACTCTGGGTGCTCTAGTGTGATAAGCAGAAGTCTGTTGCCATGTCAAACATTAGACAGACAGCAACAGTTCACTGATAATATTATAGTTCAGAGTATTACAGTAATGGTTGGCCGATAGCTTGGGGCAAGTGAAAGATGGGTCACGGGAAGTGAATTTGGTTGAATACTTGCCTGATTGGGCAAGTGCTTTCTATTAGGCTAATATTCTTACATGTGTTGAAGGAAAGGATTCTTGTCGTCAGAGGGCCAAACAATTTTGAATCTGCTGGGAAGAGGATGCTTGCTCACCTCAGCCAAATATTTTATGTACGCTTATTTTTCTTGTTATTGTTCTAAGAAGAAAATAGGGCAAGCATATTTTTTGGTCGGGGCAACTAAAGTTTACCTTCCACAGTCGTTAGCATTGAACCCTGGCACTGGTCAAGAGTGGCAATATCATTGGAAATTATTGGTTGATACTACATAATATAAACCATTATAACACTATGAACCATTTAGGATATCACAGGTAAATAGATAGCAGATGGATGATTCATCTTGCCAGATGATAATTTTTGCACACTGTTGATCATGGTCAGGCAGTGATTCACATTTTTCCTATAAAAATACAGGGGAATTCCATTATTTATTGACCACAATGATAATTTCTGTGATTCATCCGTATCCAATGAGAAAATGGGGGTAGGTTCACCCTGGTCAAGGGTGAAAGCATTAGATTCTTCAACCTTGCAATAGACGTTCATTGTAACCTAGAATAGTGTTTACATGGTCTCGAAGGTGTGTGTTTTCACAGCTTTTATTGGCTAATTTTGTGGTAGTTTTTCTACTGGTTAAGTGCCAGGGGAATTCCATTATTTATTGACCACAATGATAATTTCTGTGATTCATCCGCATCCAATGAGAAACTGGGGGTAGGTTTACCCTGGCTAAGGGTGAAAGCATTAGATTCTTCAACCTTGCAATAGACGGTCAATGTAAACTAGAATACTGTTTACATGGTCTCGAAAGTGTGTGTTTTCACAGCTTTTATTGTCTAATTTTGTGGTAGTTTTTCTACTGGTTAAGTGTCAGACTTATTGGGTTAGGGTGCATAAGCTAACACCAATAGTTAATTTCTCCAATTCCTGTGCAGGAAGGGAACCCCTGCTCCCTAGTGTGCCGCGCAGCAGCATGTGTATCGAAATAAGATATTAAATACTAGCAGTCCCCACTGACCCCAATGGCACTTTAAATGCCAATAGAAGTACAATTTTCTCCTGTTTTTGATAGGATATCAAAATGCTGGCAGGATTGCAGCTCTACACTGACTCTCATATCTGGAGCATTATAGTACTACTGGAAGAGTGGCTCCGGCTGAAAATGACCTCAATGTTTGTTATTGTGCATTGGTCAAGGGGTGCTGTACTCCAAACCTCACTCTGTGTCTGGGGCAGCTTCATCCTACATATTTGAATAGAAATTTTATGGCAGCTGGTGAATACATCTGGTCTTTAATTGGCCTGAAACATGTTGAATAGGCTGGTCATATGATGACTTGAGACTATGGTGCAATATTGATTTACTAAAATTATGTTGCCCTGATTGAATATAAAGATACAACAAAACAAGGCTAACTCAAGTGTAGCAGATGCTAACTGATCAATGAATACAATCATTTGTTTCCATAGCAGGATTCACAAAGACCTGATAATGTTTTGTGCTTGTGGAATATCACAGGCACAGACCCGGTCTTCGTTGTTGAAATCTGCCCCATGGATGCTCAGTGATCATCAAAGTCCTTCAGAAGGAAGATGAAACAAGTCCTGTTGGTGTAAGAACAAAGCTGAGCAGTGGTTGGAAGAATCCATGGTGGTGGCGAGGTAGGGGGAGGGAGGGGTGTGGTAGGGGGATGCTTAGTGGGTCCTTCCAGACACAAGGTGTTCTTGTCTAAAGGTGATGGGGGGTTAGATGGCTACAGGAACGGGAGTAGGTGCGCCCTGCCCCCCCCCCCCATCACCCCCCACCCCCTCCTTCGTTTTAGCCCCTTTCGACGGATACCTGGCATGCCATTGCTGTGAGCTGCCTGATACTGGCATTGCGAGACAGACAGAAGAATGGGACAAGAGCGGCTAGAGAACCGAGGTGTCTATCTGTAGTGGCGATGGGGGATGGGGGTGGGGTGGGGTGTGGGGCTGGTAGGGGATGTAGCGGTGGTTGTTGTGTAGGCTCCTGTACAGTCGAACTTCTATTGTATACATTCTCGCGTGTGGATGCCTTACACACGCAAGTAACAGCGCCCACCCATACACGGTGCATTACACACATTTCCCGCGAGCAAGAACTGCCAGTAAGCGAAGGAAAGCAGTGCGGTAAAACGATAAAACGGTACTATAAGCCTGCGGCAAATGTAGGCATTTTGCGATTTCATATGACCTGTTACGTGACGCGCTATGACTGGGCACTAGATATCTCCATTGCCATTACGTCCACAAGGCAAACAGGCGGGAGAGAGGGTGGCGGGGGCGGGGGCGGGGAGAGACTGGAGGTTGACATCTTCGTCCCGTACATATACTCACCACTTCACAACTTAGAAACACATTCTAGCACCTCCCGCAATATTATTATCTACCACCCCCACCTCCCTTTTCAACCTACAGTATGCACATAACAACGAACCCTTCCTTCATACAAATCTTCGCCGTCAATGGTTAGCACTCAGTCTCATCGAGTGCAAACAAAACTTGAAACTCGCCGCATTACTCACTCATTGGCGGCCGTTTCGATGAACGGATGTGCTATCCATCCCCCGGGACTCGTCTTCATGCCGCTGAACCACAAACAGTTTCAGTTGTTTGTCTATTAAAAGGCAGGATATGACTTCCGCCGGAGGTTCTCATTGCATGCATTGCGGGTTTGTTTCGTTCTTACGGTCGATGAACCCTGTTAAGGTGTCGGTGCTACCAGTCAGTGGTAAATAAACGGATGAACACGGACTGTACTCTTGATCCTCTCTGGATCGACAGGTGCCATCGGTGAGTCCTCCTCCCCCACCCACCAACAAAATCAGTTGCTGTCGGTTTGGCTGGCACTCTCTGGGGGTGATGCATACCCACTCACACCCTCCCCCCCACGCCACTGCTTTGCCATGGCTTGGGTGCTGATTTCTGTGAGAGCCAGGGATTTAACACAACCCGCCGCCCTCCCGTGCCCCTCCCTGATCTGCCCTCGCCGCTTCTTCCGGGGATTATTCCTGTACCTCCAGGAGTCCCACTGCCCAGCATATCGCCGTAACCAAGCTATCTGTCAGGGTGGAAACTGGCTTCTGGAGTTGCCCAATACACACGTCTTTTTGAACATGTGTGAACGATAATGAATAGCGAGACCCCTTACACGGCAGTGCTCGTGACAAGTTCTTTGGTCGCTACTTTCCCAGGCTATAGCACTCACTTCAGAGATCAGGGGCCAGTTTCACGAAGCCTTCGTACGTGTACGAACCTTCGTACGAAGATTGTGACCCGTAAATCCGGTTTCACGAAGCCTTCGTACCTCTAATTAACATAAGATACATCGTAGGTTCCTTCTTACGTCTACGAGTGCCTCGACCCTATCGTACACCCTTCGTACCAGCATAAAGACATACATTTCTGTCTACGGTATCTGTGAAAGTTGGAATCGTTGCTACGTTACTTATAAGGTCAAAATCCATCCCACATATTCAGGACATCACAATGCGAATATCCTAGCAACGGTCGCATGACTCCTTGTGTAGTATTCCGGATATTAGTTTATTTAGTTTCATTAGTGGTTACGTAAATCCGTGCTTTGGCAACGCGTCGAGATGGAATCCCCAGTGGATGACGTATGCCTCCTGGATACCTCGCGCGTTACCAAAGCAACGACGCTTGTCGTCTGCAGTTCCGATTTTAGACTTTGGACAGGAAGGCCGGCAGTCAAAAAGACTGTCGGATTCCGCTGATTTTCGGCCACATCGGAAGGGAACTGCAAGACAGAGGTGACCGCCGACTCACCGGTAGGAGCTTGGGACAAGTTGTATTTATATTTTATTAAGGGGAATTTAGTATAGTCTGAATAAATAGGTGGTCGGTCTGAAATTCTACTCCCGGCGTTTGTTGAGTTTCTCCCGTTGGTAAACACCTAAACCGCAGAAACGAACCTGGCTGTGAGAGGTACAAATTAATTACACAGGTGTATAATTCTCTGTTCCCGTAACCATCGGGTTACGGCGGAGAAATACCACATTTTGGTGCCGTGACCAGGATATGGCCAGCGTCCGGTTTGACGGCTGGTGCATGGTGGCGGTCACTGCGAGGTCGCAGTCGATTGGGGAAAGGGTGGAGTGTGATATCTCGGCCCAGGCCCGGTGGATGAAAGACACCAAGCGCCTCGGGCCAAAAGGGGGAGTTCCCTTTGGCTTAATGTGTAAGGTGTTCGCTCGCTATGCGGAAGTTGATGGTTCGAATCCCGCCAGGGGCTAGGGTAGAACTTTCGGCGTCCATTCGGGCCTGGGACCAGAAATACTACCTCACAGTGACCGCCACCATGCACCAGCCGTCAAACCGGACGCTGGCCATATCCTGTGGTTCCGACAACCCAGGTTCGTCTCCATCGGCACCAAATGTAGTATTTCTGGTCCCAGGCCCGAATGGACTCTGAAAGTTACTACTCCCCGCCCCTGGCGGGATTCGAACCATCAACCTTCGCATCCAGAGCGAGCACCTTACGCATTAGGCCAAATGGAACTTCCCATTTGGCCCGAGGCGCTTGGTGTCTTTCATCCACCAGGCCTGGGCCGAGATATCACACTTGGACATTATGAATGGGTTGAAACTGCACAAATTATATACAAAAATGACGCGAATTAATATTGTTGGCAACGGCAAAAACACTAGATTTATGCAGGTACTTCTTTCACTTCCGGCGTTAAAAAATAAGGTACGAAGGTTCGTACGATGGGCTTTAGCCATATAAAATACGAAGGAGGTACGAAGGCTTCGTGAAACGCACGTACAGTTCTCGTACGAACCTTCGTATATGGGCTACGTGTAACGTACGGTACGAAGGTTTCGTGAAACTGGCCCCAGGATGTAAACCTTAAATTATGTTGGGGTTGCTCAGATATGATCAGCTTGCTTTCAATGCAAATAATCAACCGTCTCTGTTCGTTGCGAGAATTTTCCGATCCGCCGGGAGGGGGGGGGGGGTTGGGGTGGAAAGGTTAACACAGTGTGTGTATAGTGTGCTTGACCAGCCTCAGTCTCTATTCAGCTATATCACAGCATGCTAAGTAAAATTTTTTTTTACATTTTCCAGCGGAACTGTTGCCATGTGGCCAGGTGATGAAACAACTTCCCATGGGTCGTCCTCTGTAATACTTACGGGGACCGTCTTTTGTCGTTGCACAGCTCGGCGCTGTCGCTTTAAATCGCTTATAATTGGCCCCCCGTCGATCCGCATTCTTTAAATATCTGGTCAGCTATATACGTCTATTATTCAATGTTTATGCAGATATCGAGTTTGAGATGAATGAGGCGTGGTTGAAGGAGGTGAATCCTGCCACACGAGTGTGGGAAAACACTCGTGGAATGCGTATCGAGGAGGTGTCAACCAATTCAAGAAAGCTGATCTTGTCGCCAGTGCAATGCACGATATATAAATATATATATATATATATGTCACATATATATTTGATTAGTCATGGGTTTAGTACATGTAAATAATAACCATATCCGCATGAATGAGCTACATTCACTGTCACTTATTTGTAAATATAGAGCGTTGACTCCCCAGGTATTCGACGCCTTCGTTCTCTACCATGACCGTCCTGGGGGATGCACTCTATACGATGCGACCGTGATGGTCAGGGTGACGAAACATATAGAGGGTCGAGCCCCCCCCCCCCCCACCCCTGCATCTCCCTCCGCGATCGCCCTCTCCTCACCGCACCCATCTTCTCACTGCTATTTAGGGAAGCTGAACACTTCTCCATCCTCCCACCCCAACCGCTTGACCCCGCCTTGGGTGCGTGCGGTTGTGGGTGGCGCACCTAACCCCTCCCCCCCTCCCCTGCCCATCCACCCCCTCCCCTGCCCATCCACCCCCTCCCCTGCCCATCCACCCGTCCGCCCGCCAGGCTGGCGCGCTTGCTCGCTGGCTGACTGGCCGGCTGGGTTGGAAGTTCCACACTCTACCCTCATCCCCCATCCCCCTCCTCCTGCCCCGACCACCGACGTCTAGCGTTGCGGCGACGGCCGCGGCGCCCCCACCAGTGACTACGGTAGGCGGCGGGCACGCACCGACCCACCACCGCCCACCTTGGAGGGAGGAGGAGGCGGCGTCGGCGGCGGCGGCGGCAGCGACCTCGTCGGGGGCCCTCCCTCCCGTATTCATACGCTGTTGAGGGCTAGCGTTGCTATTTTTAGGCGCCGTGTGGGTCATGTGACGCGTCACTCGGTGTGCGGCGGAACCCAAACAAAGTTGACCTCATTATCTCGACGCTGATTGGACCGCGGACGGGGAACACTCGGTATGTGTCTTGTGATGGTGAGTGCACGGCCGCGTACTCAACTAGTTCATTGCCCTCACCTCCCCCTCCACTCCGTGGTCGTCCACCCACCCTCATCGCTCACCCCAGCTGCCCTGTTGCTAGGTGGGCACAGAAGAGCTTAATGGCGGAGAAATTCCGTCGTTCGGTTGCGTCGAGCAGACGAGTCGACACCATGTTATCAGTAGTTATCATGGGGCACCCGCTTTTGACCTTTTGCAATTGACAAAATGAGGACCAGGGTGGTTATTCCGGTATCCTAATGCATTTTGACTTCCTTGATTGAATGCGCGTGTTCCCCGTTGGGGGGGGTGGGGGGGGGGGTGGCACCCCTCTATCCCCGACCCTTTGTTCCCACCCCACCCCCCTACCCCACCTCTGCCCTTACCCCGCCTCCGCCCTTACCCCGCCTCCGCGCCCGCCCTCGCCCGCCCTCGCCCGCACTCCACAAGACACCTTGATTTCGCCTTGAAGAACGTCGTTTTTGGGGTTGAATGGCTCCGGTAACACTCACGCCTACAATTGACTGTAAGAAGAACATTTCATGGGTGCTAGATCTAACTACGTCATGGGTTGTCAGAACGATCAGTAATGGGTTTGGACATCCCGGGCGTTCACAAATCATGACATTTATAACCCAATCCTCGATCAATAATAGCGAAGATAATTTTATTTTTGCCAATCTGTGTGTTTACTGACTTCACATGAACATTGCGAATCCCGCATTTTTTTTTTTTTTTTTTTAAAGCAATCTATAAATATTGGTGTAATGTAACCTGATGGCTCATTATCACGTGATCTTTCAATCATTCCATTCGATATTGCCTCGGGGGTCACTAAGGAGTTCTCCGGATGGTGTCTTCAACTGCATCTAAAATAATGTTTAATCACTGCCCCACAGCCAACCGAAACTGATCAACTGATCCACTACGCTGCATTTTTCATGAAACATTTGTCAGCGAGGTACACAGTTGGGATGGTGAATTGGGATAATCATCGGGATGGCTGAGGGGGAATCTCGCCTTGTTAACCTTGGGCGTCTGGGAATATTGGGCCTTTGGGGGGGTTTACACGGAGGGGGTGGGAGTGGGGGTGAGGGTTGATTAATCGGCTCTCCCACACATTGACTGGTGAGACTCCAGACCTAGTAGGTGTGGTGGCAGATATAATATGCGCTGTATTATTCATCAGTCATAAATCCGAGCTCTCTGGGGTCGGATGGGGATAGGGGCGGATGGGGATAGGGGCGGCGGGGGTTAGGGGTGGGGGGGTGGGGGTCTGGCTGGGGTTATGTAGGGGTGGTTGTATGGTGTCATGGGAGATAATGACAGCCGCAGTGGGGGTTTCTGACACCTGTTCGCTGGTTCATCCCAGGCGACCCCCAGTGAGTCGGCCTCTGCACCAAGAGGGCGCTGCCGAAAACTGCCGCTGCTGGGGTGTTTGAGAAATGTTTGTGTGTTTTCGGCCACTTTGTGCAAGGTTAAGCCAGAACAATGCGATGGCGTTTGGATGACGTATCCATATATACCATGTATCAGGGCGGGAACCCATCACCTGTTGATCTGCAGCCCTGCCACGGGACTGGGGACCCCCCCCCTCCCCCCTACATCTTAAGTGGTTTTACAGCGGTCGCAGTCAAAGGCCTCTGTCCGAGGCCGCTCCCTTCTGTCTGTCTTTGTCCCAGAGGTACCCAGTGTGGCCCATACGTGCACACAGGTGGCATAAAAGACACATTGACCCGTGCGTCCAGGCCTATCGGCAGCCTCGAAATCATTTGCAGATACTTTTAGTTTTTCGTCTAAGAAAGGGGGCACTGTGTTCCCTTACTCCTCTCATGCGATCGCACAGATGCTGAATGATTATCCTAAAAAAATAGCCCTGCATGAGGATAATACCCTTCGCGAGAAGATATGGCTCTATATCAATAACATTGATGAAAGAAAATAGCTCGCGCTGGAGAAATATCTAGATTTTCATGGGAAAAGATGAGGCCAAATATAGAAAATATCTTCCGGGCATGCTCATTGGTCTATTTGTAATGTTTTCGCTCATTTTTGGGCGCATCACATCCCTGTCGTCACAAGGTCAAGTCGTCCCGTGTCTTTCGCGCCGACACGCGCCGTGGTTTTAAACGGGGACGGCGTGGGTTGTTACACGAACAGGTACACCCCACACGGGCATCTCGTTCATGGACCAGTTGGCTGCACTGAGGATGTCTGTGGGGGGGGTGGGGGGGTCGCGGATCATGCGCGTCAGACGTGGACAATGAATGCGGCGGGGGTGTCGAGAGGGTGAAGCCCCGACCCGCCGTCTGATTGAGATGTGGGGATTTCTTTTTTCCTGGTACGCTCGGCTCAAGATTGAAGGTCGTACGTCCCAAATGTTGGTGGTGGGTAGAGAGATACATTCGCCGGCTTGCGGCAACCACAACCCCCTTTTTACTCCTACCTGCAGGCAGGCAGGGTATGGCAGGCAGTGGGTAGGTGGTAGCCAGCGAGGAGGCTAGGGTGTGGCCGGGCAGGGATGATGAAGGGGGGTGTTGGGGTGCGGGTGCGTAGCGGACCTGCGACGGCAAGCTAGTCAGTCAGCTATCAGTCGCTCTGGTTCCCCGACAGCCATGGAATCTGCCCGGGGCTGGTTGTGTCTGGCCCCGATCGATCGGGCCGCTCACCCAGTCAGTGAGGGGCGGGGCTTGTGAGACAGTCCGCCCCCCTGCCTTGTGTTTGTCTGGCGGCGGCCGAACTGGCGCTGTCATCTCGCCGCTGATTGGCTGGTAACGGTGCGTTGCCATGGCGGCCCTGTGAAACCATCCAATGGAAAGAAGTCTTGTTGTAGGCCGCCAGCGATTGTGTGGAGGCGGTTGTGTAAACATAAAGAGAGCCACGTGGTTAGATCCGAGTCAGCGTGGCGTTCACACAGCTCTGTCCCTCGCAGCCGTGTTCTTTGGGGGGGGGGGGGGGGGGGAGTTCGCTGCTTTAAATCCTTTCCCATATGTTTATTCAAACAGTCAGCCTCTAAATCTTGGCCATCTGGACCATTATGGAATAAATACGTTGTTCAGAGGGCAGTGATGGGTAAGGAAGGGTGCGGGGTTAGGCCGTTGTTGTCGACCGATCGAATATAATGACTTTAGAGACATGCTCATACCACATCGCATATCTCTGATCATTTTTTTTTTTTTTAATTTTTCTTGAATGTTTTCTGAACGTACAATCTTGGCAGCGTTAATTCTTTACGAAATATGTTGTAGGAAAAAAATATTGTCCTGATTTTCATGACCCCGTAACATGTGCCAGATGTTTCAGCCAGAAACTAGATCGTAAATAAAAGTTATAGTTTCAATGTGAATAATAGCAAAAAATTGCATTCGTATATCAAATGAGAGGCAAAATGGAAAGGTTGTTTCTGGATGAGCAATCACTCTGCCGACCGCCAACCTCTGAAGATGGGAAGCTGAGGAGCTGGGGTTGGGGGGGTGGGGGTGCATCAAAACGGGAGTCCTCTGTTTCTATTGAGCCCGGGGAGCGGGACGGGGGGGGGGGGGGCTCAGGGTGGTGCCCTCTCTTCGTGGAATGAGGTTCGCGGAAAGTGAGGAGAGTGGTACCCACAGCTGTGAAGGAGGGGGAGAAGGGGGAATTCAGGAGTTTCAGCTGCACTCTGCTGGGTGGTTGTGTGGTGTTTGTTTTGATCAGCCTATGTTGTGGTCATTGGTCAACAACAACAACCTTGCTCTAATCATGTGAATGAACTCAATGATCTTCCGCTAGTAGAGTACATAACCCTGAACGATGATTGTCATACGGGCTTTGGATAGACAACCAACCGTGTCAGGTGGTGGCAAACGGTTGTCGGTGCGCAAGGGGAGGGCGGGAGGGGATTTAGTACATGAGATACATACATCACGTGTATGTGTTTTGTTTTTAAAGAGACACGCCGCCGCTCTGGCCCATCAGACTATAGCGATTCTTAGCCTGTTTGAGAGTTTAGAAAATGCGTGTATGCTAGTCTCATGAACTTCATATATCCAAGAAACGACTCCCAAGATTTGACCTCCACGTCGTCGTGCCAACTACCAACCCTTTCCTGAAAAGTTAACTGCTGTTAGTGCCCTGATATATGGAGCCAGACCCTTCCTTCCATCGACTCCTTTCTTTCTCTCTTCCCATTGGTTCCCTCAGCGCAATCCCGCATCCTTTAGCTCAGGCTGCTCCCTCTCCTTCCCGTGGCTGCTTGTTTCTACTTCAAACCGGTCAGCCCATCTCTCGATCCGCGCTACATATCTTGCTGACTTGCTTTTTGCGTTAATTTTTTGTTCCTCTTGATCCGTCCCGTCTTCCGTCCATCCTGCTATACGGTGGGTCCGTCCATCCGTCCGTCTTCGCGGCCAGACTGACTGGTCCAGACTGACTGGTCCCGACACGTCGTCTACAGTCAGACAGTTAAATGGCCGGCTCGGGGCAACCCCTGTCGGCCGCGGGACTCCGCCTACCGGACATCCAGCCGCCGTGGTCGCCCCTTACATAACCCTGGATACACCCCCCCCCCCCCCACACACACACACTCTCCTTCCCCCTTTTCCTTCTCATCCATCCCTCCCCCCGCCCCCCTCCCGATCCACCCCAGCATCTCCCTCACCCCCTCTGTCCCCCAACCCTCGTGCCTCCATTGCCCCCCCCCCCCCCCCCCCGATTCACTTTGATGGCGGGTCAGTCTGCTCCAGACTGGTCGTCCAGACGGGAGTCCTGGGCGGGGCGCGGCAAGACCCCCGCCCATTGCCTATATCTGACGATAAATATACTGACACCATCCACCACCCACCATCTTCCTCCCGGGAAGTCTCACCACTACGCCCACCCCCCCCCCCCCCCCCCGTCACATCTACCCTATCCGTCGTCTCACCCTACTCCCACCCCACCCCACCCCATCCCACCCAACCTCTCTCCATCCCACTCTCATCCCAGCCCAGCCTAGCCCAGCCCAGCCCACCCCATCCCACCCCTACTCCCGCCTCACCCCCACCCCCACCCCACCGTTGGATGTATTCTCATTGGGTATACGCAGACGGTTGAGTAAACCATACGGATCCGAAACAAAGACGGCAGCCTTCTGGATGGCTCATTTCTCTGTCTGGATCGGCTTTAAGATGTCGGCTCTCTGTCTCCTGGGACAGAATCCCGATGGATGACGAGGGACGAGTTAATCACAGCCTGTGAGGCTCCGAGCCTGTATCAGGAATCACGATGGAGGTGTCCAGCGGGGCACAGCCACGATAGAGCGAGAACATCACCGTCAAGACACGCACAGATTCCGGATCTGATTGCATGGCGATACAGTCCTTGGGACTATCTGTATGATGATCCACTTCCGTCTTTAATCACCACTCGGACGTTAGGTCGTGGGATTTCCAGATTTATCAACGCGTTTCAAATGAGATCAAAGATACCGATCGAAGGGTATATCCAGGATAAACATCCCGTTTTTCATCAGTGTTGTGATCCTGAACAGGACATTTACCCCCTGGGTGGTGTGTCTTACAAATTATCTGGAACATTTCTTAGCCCACGCAGTGTGACGTTGTGCAAACATCAAATTGAAAGCTTTGGATTGAACATGGATTGCAAGTGTGCGATGTTATACAGCCTGAAAGTTATAATTTCACGTCATTTGGCTATGGACAACCGGACATGGGGGGAAAAAAATACGCCCTGAGCGTTATTGAGACAGGTACTGGTAGCTTTGTCAAGCCGGTCGCTGCCATTGACGTCGGACAAGACTTAGCATGCGGCAGCTGAGGTTCGCCAAACCGGGGGTGAAAAAACCGCCGGACGCCTGCTGTGGCTGTCGACCTAGCCTCACCGATGATGTAATAATAACTGGACTGACTACTGTTACCGTCACTGCATGGTCGCCCTCTGCAACGTGGGCGACAGTGACAATGCTTAGATATGTAAACAGTTACGGGTTATTGGCATGAGCTTCATTGCCACTGCTGTACTTTTTGACTCCGGGTTTCAAGTCGCATTTGAGGTTAACATAGTGCTTGGATGAAGATCACCCGATCGCCGCCTACTCTGTGGAGTTTTGGTTTGGCTTGGACTTGTTATTAGCTTTCCAAATTGGTCGTTAAATGGTAGATACCAGTAGACAGATGTAAAAAAGCAGACGACCCAGCAATCCTTGTGGTGTTGGGTGTCTCAATGGCTTTGGCCCCGGCTATCACATCGGGTATCTAGTTATCACCGAGGACACGAAGGTTGACAGAGTATCCTGAAGGACTCATTGACTGGAGGAGATTGCACTGAGATAATTTATCATCAGCTCCCGATTTGGCGAGGGCGGGCCACTCAAAAGCAAAAGTACGCGTGCACTGAGACGAGGGATGACAACACAAAGGCTAGTAAAACAGCACATCTGTAATAAGATACCATTTGTTTTCAAATGTAACGCTGATGGAAGGAAAAGCAACTGTTCATCGAGGAACGGTGATTTCAAGGATTTGCATGAAGGAAAGCCTCGCGTGTCTGCCCTGGATGTAGTGGTGTGGGGTGATTGCTATCAGTATCCAGTGCCAGTAGTACATGGATGGCTGGAGGATGAGAGGTGGGGCGATAGGACTGGGGCCCTCATTCTCGCTCTGTGTGTGTCCCACACCTCGATACAAACACACACGGCCTGAATGTCTGGTTCAGGCTCACTATGTTTAGGTCGCACACGTGCCTTTTGCCCCAGCGCTACAGGGATGGATTGATAGATGGATGGATAGAGTGACGGGCTGATGTCGGGGTTTTTTCCTCCTCGGCGGACGGATTACTACCAGTGTTGACAGTGTGTCTGTCTGTCTGTCGGTCTGTGTTTATCTACGTACACTGGCGTTATGTTGAATACAAGCCGTGCAGAACCATGCACGTTGGCGTACGCACGTAATCCTCCCGTTACGTCGCCATACAACGGGATCACCGAGTCCGGAGTTTCGCGTTTTGTTGAGATCCCGCCCCCCGCCCGCCCGCCCAGTCTCAGCGCTGGCCTGGCGTTTATCAAGGGGCAACGAGTGAGGAAATGGTTAACACACTCAGAGGAAACGCTAAACGATCATTGAGGAAATGGAAACACTTGGACGGCGTGTCATAACACGATGGAACGTTAGGGAGAGTTGGACGAAGATTATCCTGGATTACGGCGACCGCATGTTGTACTTGTACCCATGTGTATGATGTGTATACCTAATACCATCGGACATCGTGGAGAACGCCTTGTGGATTAGCATCTATTTATCTATTCATTGAATAATTAATTACCCGGCTGCTATACACTAATCGGTTGGCGTAACAGGACACGTAGGACCTTCCCCAAGGCGATGTTTACCTACCGTTAGATGGCCTTGTTCCGATCGTGAGATCATACATGGTGCATCAGCGTGTGTGTGTGTGCATCACAGAACTCTGTTTTGATCGACGTCAGTGTCATGTGAAAGGTGGTTATTCGTGATGTTTATTTTTTAATTTCTATTTATTACAACGATGTGATGACATGGTTATGCATAAATCTCCCTTGGGGTGGATTACGTCATGAATAGCGTGACGCGACAACAATCACGGTGACGTCGGAGGACGCCCGCTATGTATGTTTCCACCGCACAGAGATGGTTGCCATAGTTCCCTTTGGGTCGCCATGGTGCTTGATTGTTACGCAGGATCGCTGTTTGTTGTCGACGTGGGACCCGAGCTAAGGATGGAGTACTTTTGCCTTGACGAGTCCGCTCTGGTGGATGATATGGACCTAGTGTTGTATGACAATGTCGAGTCCTGGGCCCCCCCTCATCAGAGGAACATCGCTCACAAAGCCCACCTGAAGAGTAAGTAGTTTATTGAAAGTGAATAGCATTTTTCACTTTTTCCTCATTGCGTTTTCCTCATTATCTGAAGAGCTGTTGTCAGTAACCTTCACAGGTACAATGAGTGTAATTATCGGTAAGTGGACCAGAGGGGATGGGTACTGGCGTAATAAGTGGTGACGGGCTAAAGGTTTTGTACAGTGGACCAGAGGGGATGGGTACTGGCTTTATAAGGGGTGACGGGCTACAGGTTTTGTAAAGTGGACCAGAGGGGATGGGTACTGGCTTTATAAGGGGTTATGGGCTAAAGGTTTTGTAAATTGGACCAGAGGGGATGGGTACTGGCTTAATAAGGGGTGACAGGCTACAGGTTTTGTGAAGTGGACCAGAGGGGATGGGTACTGGCTTTATAAGGGGTGACGGGCTACAGGTTTTGTAAATTGGACCAGAGGGGATGGGTACTGGCTTTATAAGGGGTTATGGGCTAAAGGTTTTGTAAATTGGACCAGAGGGGATGGGTACTGACTTTATAAGGGGTTACGGGCTAAAGGTTTTGTAAAGTGGAACAATTTGGGAGATTCCATATATATATAGAACATTTGTTGTGAATAGGAGTGACAATGTGTCGTCAGGGAAATCTGTCAGCTACACGACTAGTAATAGTACAGATGTCTGATCAATACTTATAGCTTAGAGCCCCTAGTTTAATAAGCTGTATACGGTTTGCCTCGTTCTGCAAAAGACAGTGAAATTACATTTGTTACATAGTTCAAGAAGTATTTTTTTAGTAAGCTTGGTGCGGGATTGCCAATTCCTGTTTAAAAACAATATAAAATATTTTTCGCAGCTTAATGTCAGTAGAATGGCATTATCTCATCCAATACCCACCTACCCACCTACCCACCCTCCAACACACGCACGTCACCGTGCTCCAGCCACTTCTCTTCCCCCGAACCGGTCTCGGTTCACGCAATAGTACTTGTACTATATAGAACATGCACAAATCGTGTGTCTGGTGACATAATCAACCAGGTTTGATATCTAAATTACCTAGATTACGATAAGAAGGGAATGCCATGTGATATACACGGTGTAAAGAAGGGGGCGGGGGCAGCGTTGTGGTGTAGGGGAAGGGGTAGGGCGAACGGCGACGTGGTGGTGTATGGTAACAGGAGGGGGTAGGGGGGGGGTATGGACATCAACGCCGAGGTTATGGCGGTAGACGGTCGAGATAGCTGTGACGATGTTGTTCAAGGGTAAGGGTGGGTGCGATGAGGGGAGGTCTGTGGGAATAGCCATGTGTGCTATGTGACGTAGGTTTTGGGCCCGAGAATCAGTTGCACCGCGGTCTGGAGGGTCTGAATCTTGTCTGAGATAGCGGGGTTGGCCAGGGGGAGGAGGCTTTAGCCAGGGGCGAGGAGAAGGGAAAGGGGAAGGCAAATGGAAAATACTGCCCCACGCAAGGATGGCGTGGGATTGGGTCCGAAGGGGGTGGTGTGAGGGGGGTGGGGGAGGTGAAATAGGTAGGAGAGTCAGAGGGATATCTGCACTGGGGGAAGGGGGCGTTGAGAGGGACGTGAGGGAACGAGGCCTGTGCCCTCCACCAACCCTCGCTCCCACCTGTCTGCCCACCCCCCCCCCCCCCCCCCCACCCAACCTTCCCTCCCCATGGATGGTCCACGCGGTCGGGGTCATGTCGTTCAAGCTCGTCTCACATGTATATATACGTAATATATTCCATGACTGTCCAAATGGCAAGGGGGGGGGGGTGGGGGTGGTTACAGCATGCGGCGGCGGGGGCGGTTTTGGGAGAACCTAAAAGGTGGGGAGGGTTCAATAGTGTACTGTGTGATAGCGCTGGCGGCTGTTTGTTTGACTGATGGATGAGTCGCCATCAGCTGGACTTGGGCTAGAAATCTGTGGCTCTCTGTGAGATCGTGAGCTGCCTCACATCGGTCTGCACCACCCCCCCCCCCCCTGCTGACTTGCGCTGTCCCTCCCCCTGCACAGTGACTAACGACTCTGGCTCTACGCCGTTGATGTCGAGATTGAACTGCGTCGTTCTCTCCGACTGTTTCTGGTCGGTGACGCTTTAAATAGCTGCTTATATTAATGACCCCAGTCTCCAATTCCCACCAACAGCACAACGTTTATGTCCCAATGTCACTTACCCCAACCAGCAAGCAAACCATGCCCCCCAATCCCCCCCATCCCCTCTCTAAATTACCGACTCACGGTAATCACCGACTCGCACTGGCTCTCCCCCCGCCCCTCGGCGTCTCGTGTCGATAAGCTGCCGTGTTTTGATCTCGCCGCAGTCTCGCGTGCTCTCTCCAGCCGCCGCGAGAGCTGGCGTTACCGAGATTGACGATGTAAACAAACATGGCTGAACACAGCCTGAGCGCCCGCTTCGGCCTTCCCAATGCTGAATGAAGACTGCTGATTCTCAGATCGCCGGCGGCCCTCGTTCTATATACTGATAGATACACAGCGCTTCTGGTGACAATGTTTTCATTCTGGTGCGGTGTCCGACACGTAGTCTGTCATGTTGAGCAACAGTGTGGTGGTGGTGGTCCGGGCGTAGGGACCGTTGACAGCTGTCTGGATAACTCGTATCGTGCCATGGGAAGCGTAGTATTTTTGGTGGGGTCTGTCGCCATAATAACGGTAGACGAATACCAGGCTTGGTGGCGGTATTTGGTCGTATTTATGCAAGGGCCATGCATGTAGTGTTGTAACAAAGACATGCTACAGTGATTGGTTAGCCCATATCTGGTCGGGGGGGGGGGGGGGGGGGTAGCTAGCCTGGAACTGGGGGTGGTTAGCCCAGATCTGGCGGTGAATAGCTGCAAACTGGTGGCAGCCCTAGATCTGCACCAGATCTAGGGCTGCCACCAGTTTGCAGCCCAGATCTGCCAGTGGCAGGGAGGGGTGGTTACACAAATATGGGGGTTGTAATTAGACTAGATATGCTGAGCATGCATAGCCCGATCGTTAGAGGGCTGCTAAGAGTGACAACGACCCCCCACCGCCCTTGTTTGAGGCCCAATTGATAACATATTTTAGAGGGCTGCTATAAGCTCGACTTTGTTTGAGGCTGCTATAAGAGAGTTTGGTTGAGGCCCCATTGTTAACGCCTTTGGTTTGGGCTTTCTGAAAGATAAATATGCTCTTCTTCCTAGACTTGATGCTATGAAACTGCTATTGTGTTACAGAAAGAAACAAAGTGTCCTTGGCATGAGGTTTATGTTTTAAGCTGTAATAGTTATAAGCAATAAGTCTGGGCAAGTGATCCAAAGAGCATATTTGAGGGATTATTTCCCTGACCAGGCGGGACAAGACAATTTGCCAACGAAGCAACCTGAATGGACATGTATATGCTATATATGCTGTTTATAAATGCACCATTTACACTTAGTATCTACCATACCATTATAATATTGTACCAGGTAATTTAGAGGCAAACAACAATCATCATGTTACAAATTTCAGTTCTAGAAAGATCTATATTAACAAACTGTTTGTTGTATGTCTTGCTCAACTTAATTATCGGGAAACATGCATTGTATACATGTGAAAGGTGACCTACTACTGATCTAGTTAGTGGTGCACACAACCTCCAAATGAATTTCCATGAACGGTTGTCATATAGATATTTGATAAAATGCCGCGACCCGGTAAACTTCTACCCACAAATTGACCAGGTAACCATAATGAAGAAAGACACCCCTTTAGGGTCATCGATGATGTCAAATTATTATGACACTGGCAAAATTGACGGGGAAACTGATGACCTAATTTTTGAGCTATGCCATCGTCAACTTGTCAGTAACGTGATTACTGCAAGTGAAGACTGGCCATTTTTACGGGTGGGGCGTCCGGAACGTTCTCTCCATGGGCGTTATTGCGTCATAAATGTTCCTTTATTGCGTCATAATAGTCGTTTATGACGTCATCAGTCAATCATCCCGTGCGAGTTGAGAAAAAAAGTGCGCCTTTACGGTTGCTTCAATGGCTGAGCGCTGTGTGGATGAGTTAGTGTTGAAGTCTGTCCGTGCGGGAGTTAGCGTCACCTTCTCCGGTGAGGGATACACCCAGCCTCTCTAGGGACCATCAACACTCTGTCCGTACGGGAGTTAGCGTCACCCCCTCCGTTGAGGGATACACCCAACCTCTCCAGGGACTCAGGGTTCTCAGATCGTTATTGCTCGGGCTGGCGACCGAGCGACCTTCACCCCAGCCCCGGGTCACGGGTGAGTCACTGTGTCCAGTGGCTCTCTTTGTGTGTGTGTGTGTGTGTGTATCGTATGCCCGTATCAATAAGGCGGCCGTGGTCGGTGTAAAGTAAAGGCAAGGGTGGTTAGGTGTGGTGGGGTGGAGGTGCGGGTGGGTAGGTGGCGGTGGGGTGGGATGAGAGAGGCGGACGATGGGGGAGGAATGGATTAGGTGTACATCTGGAAAAGTAGACTTGGATGCGGAGTGTAGGGCTGAGGGTTATAAACGTCTCTCCTGGGAACATACCCGCCCACACCATCTACATCATCTTGTACCCTCGACTCTACACCCCCCCCCCCCCCCGCGGCCCTGACCTACTGTACACACCTCGCATAAGAGTGACGGATGCGGTGGTCAAGTCACCTGCTTGTTATCGGTCCATCAGTTCAGAGCCGCGGGGGCCTCCCTGGTGTAGTGGTTAGCGCACTAGACCGCAGATCAATAGGTCCTGGGTTCGAATCCGGGCTCGGGCACCTAATCTGGGGCATGTTTCATTCCTTCATCCTTCATCGTCTCGGGAGGTTCCTTGGCCCAATTTAGCCTGTATGTGCACAAAACTGGCCTAAAACACCAACATTCCATTCCAGTTCAGAGCCACCCCCCACTCCCCTCCACATTCTGCCTTCACACACTGACCGACCCCACTTGCATCCGTGTGCTTCCACAGTTATCTATCAACCGCCTATCCAACCCCACCCTCAGCGCCCCAATGCCACCCTCACCACCGCAAGTCCCACCCTCACCGCCTCAACCCCACCCTCGCCGCGCCAAACGACCTTACTGGGACGAGCCTCACTCTAGCCGCCCCACCCTCACCACCCCAAGCCCCACCCTCACCGCGCCAAGCACCACCCTCACCGCCCCAGGCACCACCCGCACCGCCCCAAGCACCACCCGCACCGCCCCAAGCACCACCCTCACTGCCCCAAGCACCACCCGCACCGCCCCAAGCACCACCCGCACCGCCCCAAGCACCACCCGCACCGCCCCAAGCACCACCCGCACCGCCCCAAGCACCACCCTCACTGCCCCAAGCACCACCCGCACCGCCCCAAGCACCACCCGCACCGCCCCAAGCACCACCCTCACCGCCCCAAGCACCGCCCCAAGCACCACCCTCACCGCCCCAAGCACCACCCGCACCGCCCCAAGCACCACCCGCACCGCCCCAAGCACCACCCGCACCGCCGCAAGCACCACCCGCACCGCCCCAAGCACCACCCGCACCGCCCCAAGCACCACCCTCACCGCCCCAAGCACCACCCTCACCGCCCCAAGCACCACCCGCGCCACGTGAGCTGCCTTCATCCCACGCACATCCACCACTCGGAACTCACCGCCTTTTCACTGACGGTAAAAAATGTAGCCTCTGTTAATCGTGTAACGAGCGTAATAACCCTAATCCTGTATCCCCGAGAGAACCCTCCTCCATCTCCCTGACCCGCTCCCTGGCCCTCTCCCTGACCCTCTCCCTGACCCGCTCCTTCCATGCGTTATATAACTATAACCCAGGCTCATGCGGAAATAGAATCGCCACACCTGTTAGACTACTCGTCAAGCCGGGGTTCTCGAGGGCAAATTGTCGTTGTTGTCCTTTGCCGCGATATATAGATGGTTATTCTTACGGTTTCACTTTCGGCTGTCAGAAGCTGACTGTTTGCGCCTGCCGTGGTGGTTATATGTTGGTGGTAGTGTCCTGTATGTACGCTAGAGCACGGCGCCCCAGAGGATGTTGACCTCTCCTGCTAAACCAAGTGCCCGTGCACATCTGCCATGCATAACCACTCCCAACGTACTCTGCAGCCATGGTGGATCTCTGGCGCCCATATTCCCCCTCTACCTTCTTCCCCTCTGCAGGCATGGATCTCTCTGCGCCAGCCCCCACCCCCCCACTGAATCTATCTTCTCCCCCCACCCACTCTCCCGGCCGCCTGCTCATCCCGCCCCCAACATCACTGACTATCCCATCTACCCCTCCCCCCCCCCGCCACCGAACTGACCTCCTTATGGCCGCCAGTCCCCCGCCCTTCTCTAATTCTCCAAACCACCCCACCCGTCCGCTTCCATATACGCCCCCCCCCCCCTCTCACACACAAACATTGACCCGGCCGGGCGACATCAACTTACTGGGACCGTGAGACTCACTGGCTCAGTGGGTGAGCAGGCGGAGCAGCAAACCGACACACTCGGGGGTTCGAACCCGAACCCTGCCTCTGGGGCAAGCGTCATTGTCTCGGGAGCGTGCTTGGCCCGATTGAGCCTTCATGTGAACAAACTGTTGAGGTCACAAGCTTGGTTTTGTATACGATGTGAACAAAAACCATTCTGTATGCAGGACATTCACCTCCCCCCCCCCCCGTCGCCTAAAACACTCATATCGCGATCGGGTGATAAGGGCTGAGGCTGTAGACTGGTTCAGACAAGCCTCAGACGAAGGCCTCCCCTCTCCCCCGCTCCTCCTCCCCTCCCCCCCCCACCCCCCTCTCCCACCTATATCTCTTGTATAACGTCGAATTGATCAAAGTCACCGCCCGAGTGAGCGGAACGATTGACGGGTTCGCTGTGTCTGACCTGTGAGCCAGCCCGTCGTGCGGCTGCGACAAGTCAAGTGGTGACTGGTGTGATGGGGTCTGTGATGGGGCGTCTGATGGATATGGCTCCCCGCGGCCTGCCATACATAGTATAGATGCAAGTGACGATGCTATACTCTGAGCCTGCGGTGCTGCTCGTTTTGCTCCTCGAGTTCTCCATCAGCGCGCCTTCGGTTCTACGCGTTTTGTACCTGGGACTCCCCACCAGCCACCATATACTATATATGCCTCCAAGTCGCGATCATATCGTGGTCATTTCTGCAGGTCTTGTACCAATTACGCCCCGTCCGTCTCCTGTACCAAGGTCTGTGTGATGCAGGTTGTTCATTAAAGTCTCGACCAATGCGCGTTCGGTTCTTCATGTTCTACGCCCTTCGTTTCTATGACGCCTACCTACGTGCCACCTGTGCAAATGTCTCTCTCCGTACAGGTTGTTTTTCTTGATGTTATAATCCGACCTGTCTCGATTATATCATCCTCGGTCCTTTTCGGTGGGCCATTTTGTAACCTTTTGTTGCCTATTAATCCCCTGTGATGCAGGTTGCGGAGTCAATATCCAGCTCCTCTTTACCTTTTAATCACTATGATTACTTTGCCTCACAATGATTTTATGTGCAGTCGGTTACAATGGTATCACTCTACGCCCGGCATCCCACTCATTGTATGAGAAATCTGGTTCAAGTTCGAGGACTGAAGCCGTGATGCACAGTATCAACGAGTGCATACTGGTATTCAGGACGCTTAAACCAATAGACCGCTTCAGGCTCCGACACCAAGCCCCGCCCATGCTTGAGTCCTATTGCCTCAGCCGTGAATATGAAATTGACAATCATAGCTGATGGTAGGCACAAGCGAGAAGTACTCAACTCTGAAACTGGCAGGAAAGGCACATGCGGTTTTGTTTGTCCGACTTGCTTGTCCGACATAATGCACGTGGAAGACCTTTTTTCAGCACATGATTGTTAAAAAGCAACAGTGAGGTCAGTCAATGATTGACAGCCTGGCTCGGTCTATTCTGGTCATATCACGTCAGTGGGAGAAAGAAAAGAGCGGAGCCATGTCCCCGGGTAAACCCCTACTCTTTTCGAATAAGGACATGGGATCTATATCCTGCGATCACACAGACATGACCACAGAACCACCGATCCACGTGCCGTTAGACCCTCAGTTTTCAGTTAGGTTCTAACCCACTGAGCTATTGGGCGGCCCTACGGCGGCATGCTAAATGCTACAGTGGGAGATTTTCGACCAAGCCGGTCTCAGGATAAAGATTCTTCGCAAAGAGTAAGGGGTTACCCGCAGGGACATGGCTCCACTCTCCCTTCCTTGTCCCATTGACGCGATATGACCAAAAGTGGTTAAAGCGTCCTGAATATACAACCAACCAACCGGCCAAGCCATGTAATATCAGCCCCATTACTTCTCGTGTAGTTGTTGAGTTTAAAGGGGAATACTACATCAGATTGCGCCACTGTTTTATGGGTTTCTACGGCAGTCGCCACCGAAATGTCAAATCTGATCTGACTGACCCCTATCCCGGTTCTCTCCCGCTGAAGCGACGCACGCTTACCCAGTTGTATGCTAACGCTGTCACCCCGGTCACGCTGTGTTTCTGTGAATAAGTCAGCGAAGGTTATTTGTAATTGCTCATTATGTACCCGTAATAGAGGTTATTTGGGCGTTATATATCGCTTTTGTCGGTATTACTGCTATATGCTATATATAATTGGCGGATCGCGAAGTCCGGAAACTCCGGGTTAAATTGTGGTGCCAAGTGGAGAGAATTACCGCGAGCTCGGCGTTATAATATACTATATGATGTCCAACACACACGTGTCTCATTGGTCGTGGCCTGTCGTTAAATCCGATGCCAGCATACCCGCAGCATGCCAGCGCCCCCCCACACCCACGCCCTCTCTCCTGTAATGCTGTACATAGAACTATTAGCTTTTGTTAACCGTGTTAAATCGCGTCACTATGAAGAACACTGGACCCATATTGCTGTCCCAACTCCCCCCTCCACCCCCCCCCCCTCCACCCCCCCTCCCGGTGTCACACAGGGATACTGACACATACATATATACATACACCAGACAAACCCTTGGCGGAGGAAAGGGTGTACTGTGGATTTATATATACACGTATATATGTATTATTCTGGTGGGCAATGGCGCCCGGGACAATCGAATTGGTCATTGTCCAGCCTACTGCTGCTATTTACTAATACTACGAGGTCTCTTTGACTCAGCCATGACAAAGGCCCCCCACGCCCCCCCTCCCCCCTCTTCCCCTCCCTCCACCCGTGTGTATCTGGTAAAGAGCCCCGGGATATCACCGAGCCGGTCAAGGATATAGTGGTGGAGTGGAGTGGGGTGGAGCGGACGGGCGTGCAGCAGCGGTGGCAGTGGTTGGGGTGGGGTAGGGTGGAGAGGTGGTGACGGTGCTGACCTGGTGACCTAATTCGTCGGGTGCCAGACACCGCCCCCCTCTATTCCAAGGTCGCTGAGGTCAGATGCCTCTGAGAGCGTGTGCTTTGAGGTCAAATGTTCCCTCGTGACCTTCGGCTCTGGTTGCCGCCCATCTCTCTCCCCCAGCCCCCTCCTCCCAACCCCAGCACCCCCGCTTCCAGCCGCCACTAAACGCTGCTGGCCCCTCACATTCGTTGGCCCTACCCACCCATCCACCCATCCCACTCGGGAAAGTATTCGGTGGGCGTGGACCGCCACTCTGGCACAGGTTTCGGTGGGGGTCGGTGGGTGCACGTGGCAGGGGGGGAGGGGGGGGGGTTGTCTGTGTGAGGGCCGGGAATAATGGGTGGGCGCGGCGCGGGGGGGGGGGGGGGGTGCTGGCTGATGGGAGGCACGGCTCCAAATACGTGTATAGTGATCGCTTATATCATATGAAAACTGTCTGGATTTCCAGACGAATTTACTGGATTGATTTGATCTGGAACATCGGCTCCCGATACGCCAGAGCAGTAGAAGTAGTATTTGGAGGTTGTGCGTTAATAATACTGAGACAGACCGGGTTGTGTGGTTGCTTTGAGAAGTGAGGTGAGCATGGGGATCAGGAATCATCGCTCCTGATCATAGGTTATGTGGATCGAGTATCGATCCCAGCCATTACCTTGGGGGGTAATCTCCGTAATCTGATGATATTGACAACATATATGATGCATTGAGCCAACCAACCAACGCCCATTGGGACTGAGCTTAACATAGGCTTACAATAAGCAATAGGCTTAAGCAATATCGGTGCCGTATCTGCCGGCCATAGCCCCCGCATACCCGCCAGCCATAGCCCCGCACACCCGCCAGCCATAGCCCCGCATACCCGCCAGCCATAGCCCCGCATACCCGCCAGCCATAGCCCCGCATACCCGCCAGCCATAGCCCCGCATACCCGCCAGCCATAGCCCCGCATACCCGCCGGCCATAGCCCCTCATACCCGCCAGCCATAGCCCCGCATACCCGCCAGCCATAGCCCCGCATACCCGCCAGCCATAGCCCCCGCATACCCGCCGGCCATAGCCCCGCCTACCCGCCGGCCATAGCCCCGCATACCCGCCAGCCATAGCCCCGCATACCCGCCAGCCATAGCCCCCGCATACCCGCCAGCCATAGCCCCCGCATACCCGCCAGCCATAGCTCCCGCATACCCGCCAGCCATAGCCCCCGCATACCCGCCAGCCATAGCCCCCGCATACCCGCCAGCCATAGCCCCGCATACCCGCCAGCCATAGCCCCGCATACCCGCCAGCCATAGCCCCGCATACCCGCCAGCCATAGCCCCGCATACCCGCCAGCCATAGCCCCGCATACCCGCCAGCCATAGCCCCGCATACCCGCCGGCCATAGCCCCGCATACCCGCCAGCCGTAGCCCCGCATACCCGCCAGCCATAGCCCCCGCATACCCGCCAGCCAGCCAGCCTGCCTGTCTCTATGATCGTAGTCATCGTCCAGGTGTTTTAGGCCATGATTTTGCCCTCCTGGCGAACTAAACTAGACCGGGGAGTTCCATAATGAGTTTAATGCGGTGAAAGTGAAGTAAAGAAATGCTCCCATTAGCGACTTCCTGGTGAATGGATGTTTTACTGTGTGCCATTGTTAAACCGGCTTGGGTTGGAGCTCGATGCCTTTCTTATCCCGTCTACTTAGTCACGTAGATGACTGCTTCTTTTTTAGCCATAACTAAAGGATGTCTTTTTGAGTCTATTCTTGCAATGTGGGAGGACATTTTCATACCCCTCGAATGTCAATAAAACAACTTTCCGCGAAAGTCCGTTTTCCCAAAAAAATCCGGATCCAACTTCCTCCGGGTCTGCTTCTGCGGTACTTCCCCTTCATCTCTTTGTCTCCGTGGGTTCCTTGGCCCGCTTTAGGCCTTGTGTCCACAAAACAGGGCTAAAACACCAGTCCGACCACCCTCCCATTCCTCACAAAAGTTTGAAGAGAGAGTGGAGAATGGCGTCGCTATGACGAGGGTCGGCGTCGCTATGATGAGGGTCGGCATGGTTTCCGGACGTCTTGTTCGAGACGAGCGCCGTCGAAGTGACGTGACTGACAATCGACAGTCGAGTCCATGTCTATCTGGTTTCCGGGCAAGAGAAAAACCAAGCGGTTAAAGAAGAAAAAAGCCGATGATTATCTACTTCCAGAGGACGTAGCGAATAACAACCTGGCTGGAAGTATATACGAATACTTGTCATTTTCGACCAGAATGCCTTGCCCTGCTCATGTTGTCAACACAAAAAACACTTGGCCAAAAAACGGCGATTTGTGATTATGTATTGCGCTTCGAATGACCAGAAGCGCGAGCTTGTTATGGCATTTCACCCCCTGATTAAAGGGAGAGGGTGGGAGGGTGGGGCGAGAGCGGCACGCCACTGGGGATGTGGAACCTGCCATACACGGTTCTTATCTTCATTGTTTGAGACTGATTATAACTCACGTATAACTCACACCATAGTCGATTTCGTGAAGGATGGTGGACCGTTAACGTTGTCGCACCTCGCCCTGTGCTTGGCTAATTAAAGTCCGTGACTTCTGCAATACGGACGGTAATATTACGGAATATCAGTGCAACACAGGCTGATCACTAGGAGTGCAGATTTACATTTTTATAGATTCATCCGTCTATAGTTATGGGAGGTAAAGGTGGCTCTGGTTATTTGAGATGGTGGTGGTATAATGCTTTGGCGGAGACCTCCCTGGTGATGTGGTGAGTGGGGGGAGGGTGAGGGGCAGTGGCAGACAGACGGCCTGATGGACGATCGGGCGGGGTGAAAGATAGGGACGGGGGGGGGGGGCGTTTCGGTCGCAGACAATGGTTGTCGGGCAGACGGAACGTAAATAGACGGCGGTGGGGGCTGGGGGTGGAATTGGGGCAGGGGCAGTGATGGGATTGGGGCTAAAGCAGGGGCGGTGGGGGTGGGACAGGGGCGGTGGGGCTGGGGGTGGGACAGGGGCGGTGGAGCTGGGGCTGGAGTAGGGTTCTGCCTGGCTCCGTCGGTGACGATGGCACCGGTGGCCTGCCTACCTCACCTGCACGTCTGCTCCGTCCCGCCGGTGAGTTCAGACCCGGACGTGAGCCCGCTTCCCTCTCCCTCCCTCCCTCCCTCCCTCCCTCCCTCCCTCCTTCCCAAATCCTCTCCCTCCCTCTCTCCCTCCCTTCCAAGCCCTTTCCCAGTCCTCTGATCTAACAGCAAAATCACTCACCCAGGCTCCCTGACCCCCCCCCCCCCCCCAACACACACACACACATGTGATTTCTCATTCTTGCTTTTTTCAACTTTGTCTGTCTTTGTCTTCCCTTTGTGCACTGTGCACAGTGCCAGCTGCAAGTGCGCCGTTCGACAGCCGGCCAGTCCAGAAACTATTCCTCTCCAGAAATTAATCCGCGTCCCAGACTCGGTCTTTCCCCCAGAGCCTGCCTCTCCAATGAAGTCTTTGTCTCCAAAGCCTAGACCCATTCTCAGTCCCAGCGTGGAATCCGCGTCCCAGACTCGGTCTTTCCCCCAGAGCCTGCCTCACCAATGAAGTCTTGTCTCCAAAGCCTAGACCCATTCTCAGTCCCAGCGTGGAATCCGCGTCCCAGACTCGGTCTTTCCCCCAGAGCCTGCCTCACCAATGAAGTCTTGTCTCCAAAGCCTAGACCCATTCTCAGTCCCAGCGTGGAATCCGCGTCCCAGACTCGGTCTTTCCCCCAGAGCCTGCCTCACCAATGAAGTCTTGTCTCCAAAGCCTAGACCCATTCTCAGTCCCAGCGTGGAATCCGCGTCCCAGACTCGGTCTTTCCCCCAGAGCCTGCCTCACCAATGAAGTCTTGTCTCCAAAGCCTAGACCCATTCTCAGTCCCAGCGTGGCGTTTTTTAAGACCTGTCCAACTATACGTCTTCCTCATGAAACTCGGGTATCTCTAACTCGCTTTCAGAGAACCGGAGCATTTAACTAATATCTTGCCCTGGCATCGTTTGTCTGTCCTCTCCCGACCTCCTTCCTGAGCGAGGCAATCACAGTCCATTCGGTAACTGTACAAAGAGGGGGCTCCAATTTAATCTGCGGACCCGTCTTTGTGGATTGGGGGGGGGGGGGGGGGGGGGGGGGCTCACATCCCTCAACACCCCAGATCTCAGTTCCGAACCTCTCTCGACACTCCAGATCCCAGTTTCGAACCTCCCTCAACACCCTAGGTCCCAGTTCCAAACCTCCCTTAACACCCTAGGTCCCAGTTCCAAACCTCCTTAACACCCTAGGTCCCAGTTCTGAACCTCCCTCAACACCCTAGGTCCCAGTTCCAAACCTCCCTCAACACCCCGGATCCCAGTTCCGAACCACCCTCAACCCCCCCAGGTCTCAGTTCCAAAGCTTCCTCAACACCCCAGAGTCTCCAGATCTCTCCAGACTTGCCCACCTTATCGCCTGCCCCCTGTGTGCCTGGTATGTAACCCCAACCACTCGATGGCCGGACCATGCAACACACTTAGTAACCATGGAAACCCATTCGCGCCGCGGTCGCGGTTGTCATGGGTACAGTATCAACTACAAACTGGACCTCTTTTCCCAAACCACTTGGGGCTCAGGGTGTGGATTACACAGTTCAAGCTCTGCACACATCACACCGCCACGAACAGAGAGGTTACTGATCAATGCCTGGAGTAGCCATTGTACACTGCAGTGAGGCATGCGTTTGTCGTATTTCCGAATTCAGAACGAACCAAGTTATAAAAAAAAAACTTGTTATCTGCGGGAAATTCTGTTCTGCGACATCGCGCTTCTTTCGAGAATACAGAAAGATGGATGACGAAAGCTCTAATTGAATGACGAAAAAGACTCCTGCGTTGAACCCAAAAGTTGATACATAATCAAGGTTCTTTACGTCGCCGCGGGCTGTTTAATAGGCTGTTTAAATAAAAAGTTTCGACTTTTCTAGAAATCGGGAGGGTTTGCCCAGAAATATTTTGTTTGTCCTCGAAAAAGAAGTATGTGTGTGTCCTTTTACCCCAAATTATATTTGCAGGCCGATGTTTATATGCTAATGGTACTTTGACGCTAATGGTCAACATGTTTTGTGTCTCTTCAGGGAAGCTGGTGCCACTACCTCGCTACCATGGCCTGGCCGGATATGGCGGCCTAGTTGCCGTGGGAAACCCTATGGTTGCCATGGCAACAGACAACCAGGCGCCCCAGGAAGCGTCTAGCACCCAGCACCACCCCCACCAGGCGTCCTCCACCTCCTCCTCCTCCTCTGCCGCCGCCGCCTCATCCTCGTCCTCATCTTCATCCTCATCCTCGGCCCCCCACCCGCAGCATCACCATAGCAACAGCCATCACCACAGCAGCAGCAACAGCAACAGCGCCCACCCCCACCACAACAACCAGCACCCGCACCACCACCACCATCACAACAACCACCACCACCACCATCACCACAACAACAACCATCACCACCAACAGGGCTTCACCGCGCAGACGAAGCCTCCGCCACCGCCGCCTCCCACGTCATCGTCGTCCGCGGCGCCGCAGCCCGGGGGCGCCACCACCGGCGGGGCGGCGGGGGGCCCGGCGGCGGGGGGCGTGGACCCGGACCTGGCCGCCCACCTCATCTCGGCCGCCATGCAAAGCTGCGTGACGAGCGTCAAGTCGTCATACCGGGACCCGAGTCAGGCGCCGCTGCGCAAGCTCTCTGTCGATCTCATCAAGACCTACAAGCACATCAATGAGGTCAGTGTCGTCACGTGTCGCGTGTCGCGTGTCGCGTGTCGCGCGTGTTATTCTCTGTCACTGTCTGGTGTATATCTGTCTATTGTCGTCACGTCACGTTCTCCTCGTGGCAATGTTTACAGGTTGCCGCCGTTGAGTGTCGGCGTCGGTCTAAGCGTCGGCGTTGGCGTTGGCGTCGGCGTCGGCGTCGAACTTAGCGTTGGCGTCTGCGTTGGCGTTGGCGTCGGCGTCGGTCTTAGCTTCGGCGTCGGCGTCTGGGTCACTCAGGCGGGTGTCACCGCCGCCTGCGCCGTGTGTGTATTGTATCCTCCTGTCCCATTGGCGTCATTGTTTAACGTCGACGCCGCCAATGATTGTCTGGCGGTATTACAGCCGACGTGACGTGGCTGCGGTGGTGTCAGGTCGCGTGTGTCGCTGGCTACCTAACGTCACCACGTGGACCGTCATTGGCGTCGCGTCACTCCAGGTGTCGTGTCGTTTGCGTCACTCCAGGTGTCGTGTCGCTTGCGTCACTCCAGGTGTGTCGCTTGCGTCACTCCAGGTGTCGCGTCGCTGGCGTCACTACAGGTGTCGTGTCGCTGGCGTCACTCCAGGTGTCGTGTCGCTGGCGTCACTCCAGGTGTCGTCTCGCTTGCGTCACTACAGGTGTCGTGTCGCTGGCGTCACTCCAGGTGTCGTGTCGCTTGCGTCACTCCAGGTGTCGTGTCGCTTGCGTCACTCCAGGTGTCGTGTCGCTGGCGTCACTCCAGGTGTCGCGTCGCTGGCGTCACTACAGGTGTCGTGTCGCTGGCGTCACTCCAGGTGTCCTGTCGCTGGCGTCACTCCAGGTGTCGTCTCGCTTGCGTCACTACAGGTGTCGTGTCGCTGGCGTCACTCCAGGTGTCGTCTCGCTTGCGTCACTCCAGGTGTGTCGCTTGCGTCACTCCAGGTGTCGTGTCGCTGGCGTCACTACAGGTGTCCTGTCGCTGGCGTCACTCCAGGTGTCGTGTCGCTTGCGTCACTCCAGGTGTCGTGTCGCTGGCGTCACTCCAGGTGTCGTGTCGCTGGCGTCACTCCAGGTGTCCTGTCGCTGGCGTCACTCCAGGTGTCGTCTCGCTTGCGTCACTACAGGTGTCGTGTCGCTGGCGTCACTCCAGGTGTCGTGTCGCTTGCGTCACTACAGGTGTCCTGTCGCTGGCGTCACTCCAGGTGTCGTCTCGCTGGCGTCACTCCAGGTGTCGTCTCGCTTGCGTCACTACAGTTGTCGTGTCGCTGGCGTCACTCCAGGTGTCGTCTCGCTTGCGTCACTACAGGTGTCGTGTCGCTGGCGTCACTCCAGGTGTCGTCTCGCTTGCGTCACTCCAGGTGTCGTGTCGCTGGCGTCACTCCAGGTGTCGTGTCGCTGGCGTCACTACAGGTGTCGTGTCGCTGGCGTCACTCCAGGTGTCCTGTCGCTGACGTCACTCCAGGTGTCGTCTCGCTTGCGTTACTCCAGATGTCGTGTCGTTTGCGTCACTCCAGGTGTCGAGTCGCTTGCGTCACTACAGGTGTCGTGTCGCTGGCGTCACTCCAGGTGTCGTGTCGCTGGCGTCACTACAGGTGTCCTGTCGCTGGCGTCACTCCAGGTGTCGTGTCGCTGGCGTCACTCCAGGTGTCGAGTCGCTTGCGTCACTACAGGTGTCGTGTCGCTTGCGTCACTCCAGGTGTCCTGTCGCTGGCGTCACTCCAGGTGCCGTGTCGCTGCCGTCACTACTGTAGTGTCACAGGTCAGTCAATACCGGGTGGTGTCACTGACAGTGGCTAGCGCCGCTGAATGTCATGTCGCACGTCATCTTCCGTGTTAAATCCCACGAAATTAATTATTTTAGTAAATAGTAGGTATGGAGTCCCACTTGCACCATGTGGCATGACACTCGCTCTGACACGGAACAATGACCCATTGTCTTTACGTCACCCAGTGTCAGCGGCGTACTCCTTCCTGAAATGGAAAACATCTGAAATTGTATATATAGCGTTTAAAATGACAGTGGGTGTACTGGGCACGTGAGGAACTTTATACCCTCTGGCGCCAGTGGTCACCAAATAGTAACCAGTGGTCACCAATGGTAACCAGTGATCACCAATGGTAACCAGTGGTCGCCAATGGTAACCAGTGGTCACCAATGGTAACCAGTGATCACCAATGGTAACCAATGGTCGCCAATGGTAACCAGTGGTAACCAATGGTAACCAGTGGTCACCAATGGTAACCAGTGATCACCAATGGTAACCAATGGTATCCACCCTGGCTTGGGGTTGGCGTGACTCCATGACTCTGTTCGGACTTGCTATGCAGATCTGAGGTGGAGG
>OZ025250.1:13985361-14187861 GCA_964019135.1 Arenicola marina
AGCCAAGGAGCTGAAGCGTCTTATTTGAGGCCTTGTGCTTCAATGCTCTTATCGCGTCTATGCTAACTGAGGGAAGCTCCTTGTCAATGATTCTGATTGGTCGACCGACGTCAATGTTATCAAAAGACAAGTGGGTGTGTTTTAGGCCAGCGTTGTGCTCGTGAAGGCCAGACTGGGCCCAGAAGCCTCCTCGGACAAAGCAATGGGGTCGGGATGAGACTTGTGGAGCCGGCGTGAGGGCGCGAACCCATGACCTGTTGGATCTTATAGCTCGGCTTGTTGACTAAGTAAGCTGGGAGGCTTCCTCTGCCATTTAAAGTTACTCATCCAGCAATATTTTTCTTGAAATTTTTTGGCAAAATTAGTGCATCTCGTGTGAAAAAGTGGCTTTCTTGTGTACTACGTCATCAAAATATGCACATTGCGGCAGTTTTATCCCTTTCATCATGCGATGACAGATCTATTGCTCATGAAAGTTACATTTATACAGTCAGACAATGTGTTCTGAATTGTGTTTCCAAAATATTTCGAAAACCATAATTTAAGTAAACAATTGCTGCATGAGCAGCTTCAAGCATGTGATAAAATCAATTAAGAGTTAATGGGAGTTTTTTTTTAAATGTGAAAAAGTTCATTAAGTACACCGATGTGCTTAGTGGTAGTTTAGTCACTTTGGGGGTAATCTCAACCTCATTCACGTGGTGGGTAGGGTTTAGCGGGTTCTACAATGCAAGGCAGCTGAGTACCCGCCCAAAATTGAAACTGCCCGTCCATCGGGCGGGCGGGCAGGTGGGTCTCTGGCCAATACCCTGCGGCCACCACTCACCCCACCATTGATTCCCACCCGGTGAACCCTACCCACCACTCACCCCACCATTGACAGCCTCTCCCTGACGTTCGTCACCCGATATGACCCTACGTTGAACATGACGGCGTTGAATGCAGATTACGATCGTAGGTGGAAGTATTAAAATCTTTATTGATTTTTTCGTAAATGTATATTTATATGGGTTAGCGGCTGCTTCCTGTGTACACAATACCATAGCGCTGTTACTGGGGCAGGGTGGGGCCCACTCAGAGAATGATTATAGTTCATTGGTCAGTTCAGATGACCCCCATCGGCCACCGTGACCCCGCGCTTCCTCCCCTCCACGACTTTTCCTCCACCCCCGCGCTTCATCTTACCCCTTCCGTCCCTCCCTCCCTGCTACCCCCTACCGCCTTCCGCATACCCCTCCCTCCCTCCTACCCCCCCTCCCTCCTGCCCTCCCTCCCCCTCCCTTCCTCCTTCCCTCCTGCCCTCCCTCCCTCCCGTCCTCCCTCCCTTCTGCCCTCACTCCCACCTACCCCCGCCCCTCCTTCCGCATACCCCCTCCCTCCTTCCGCATACCCCTTCCATCCTGCCCCCTCCCTCCCTCATACCCCATCCCTCCCTCATACCCCCTCCGTCTTTCCGCATGCCCCCTCCCTCCCTCCTGCCCTCCCTCCCTCCTGCCTTCCCTCCGACCCCCCCCCACCCCCTTCCGCATACCCCCTCTCTCCTTCCGCATACCCCTTCCATCCTGCCCTCCCCCCCTCCCTCATACCCACTCCCTCACTTCATCATACCCCCTCCCTCCCTCATACCCCCTCCCTCCTGCCCCCTCCTTCCCTCCTGCCCCCCCCCGCTCCCTCCTGCCCCCCCCCGTCCGCCCAGTGGCCACCACGTGTCCGGAGGGTGGGCAGCCACCGGACCTGCCGGTCGATACCTCCACATGGCCACTGTATTGTTAAGGTCCTTGGCTAAATACTAAACTGTCGATAAAGGCGCGAACGAATCGTGCGTTAACGGGGAAGACAGCGTAGATATTGCATATAAACGTGTCGCGTGTAGGTAGTAAAGGCCACTCTGTGGCCGCCACGAGCCTGTTGCTGTATTCGTCTTTTCTCAGCCAATCGATCGAAACCTGTTGAACCCCTACGAAATGACATTTTAGTATTTTAGGCCGCTTTTGTGCACATTAAGGCTAAATTGGGCCAAGGAACCGCACGGGATGATGAAGGATGAATGTATGAAACATGGGAAACCTATATCATAATTATCATATATATTGTGTCCGTTCCTCCCTCGCCGTCACAGGTGTATCATGTGAGGGGAGTGTCTGTGTGTGTGTGGGGGGGGGGGGGGCATGGGGGTGTACTTGGTGCCTACATGTGTCCATGGTTGTTGAATGGAGGATCATGGTGTGACGTCATCCATGGTAGGTCGCAGCTCAGGTTTTCGGGGTGAGTAGTGAATAGTACGGGGTTCGCGCCCCCCTTCGCAGTTGTGATCCCCATTGTGCCTTCCCCATCTATCCCCATCAAGGCCATCCAGGTCGTTACATCGAGTGAGCGCCACTGTGTGGCACCATGTGCAATGTCATCCAGGTCGTCGCATCGAGTGAGCGCCACTCTGTGGCACCATGTGCAATGTCATCCAGGTCGTCACATCGAGTGAGCGCCACTGTGTGGCACCATGTGCAATGTCACCCAGGTCGTCACATCGGGGGAGCGCCACTCTGTGGCACCATGTGCAATGTCATCCAGGTCGTCACATCGAGTGAGCGCCACTCTGTGGCACCATGTGCAATGTCATCCAGGTCGTCGCATCGAGTGAGCGCCACTCTGTGGCACCATGTGCAATGTCATCCAGGTCGTCGCATCGAGTGAGCGCCACTGTGTGGCACAATGTGCAATGTCATCCAGGTCGTCACATCGAGTGAGCGCCACTCTGTGGCACCATGTGCAATGTTGAGCGCCACTCTGTGGCACCATGTGCAATGTCATCCAGGTCGTCACATCGAGTGAGCGCCACTCTGTGGCACCATGTGCAATGTCATCCAGGTCGTCACATCGAGTGAGCGCCACTCTGTGGCACCATGTGCAATGTCATCCAGGTCGTCACATCGAGTGAGCGCCACTCTGTGGCACCATGTGCAATGTCATCCAGGTCGTCACATCGAGTGAGCGCCACTCTGTGGCACCATGTGCAATGTCATCCAGGTCGTCGCATCGAGTGAGCGCCACTCTGTGGCACCATGTGCAATGTCATCCAGGTCGTCGCATCGAGTGAGCGCCACTCTGTGGCACCATGTGCAATGTCATCCAGGTCGTCACATCGAGTGAGCGCCACTCTGTGGCACCATGTGCAATGTCATCCAGGTCGTCACATCGAGTGAGCGCCACTCTGTGGCACCATGTGCAATGTCATCCAGGTCGTCGCATCGAGTGAGCGCCACTCTGTGGCACCATGTGCAATGTCATCCAGGTCGTCACATCGAGTGAGCGCCACTCTGTGGCACCATGTGCAATGTCATCCGGGTCGTCACATCGAGTGAGCGCCACTCTGTGGCACCATGTGCAATGTCATCCAGGTCGTCACATCGAGTGAGCGCCATCACCACCACCACTTTTACCCGTCACATGATCAGCACCACCATCACTACCTGTGCCCCACGTTGATCCTCCACCCCCCCCCCCCCCAACCATCGCGACTGTTACCTCCACCATTATCGTCGCCATTGTTACCTTGACCTTCCATTGCCCTCACCACTATCACCATGGCGCCATTTAGCGTTTGTCCACAAACATGGCCTAAAGCACCCAACATTCAATTATTTACTTTCATTGTGTTATCACCGGCTGTCCATACATCGCCCCGGTTACCCCCGCATTGCCATCACCATGTACAACCGGTGTGAGGACTCCTCCACCACGTGGGCGCGACCTGCCTGTCGCGTGGCCCTGTGGCCACGTAATGCGCGGGAAGGGGAGCAGACGACAAGACATCTGTCGCGCGCCGCCTCCACGCGGCCGGAACGATCACTAATCGATGTCTCCGGGCGGGGCGGGGAGGGGTGGTGGGGGGGGACATGTCCAGCCGTCGTTGCCGTCATCGCCACCGTCGTTTGCCATTTGTGAACTGCGCCACAAGTTAAAAGCCCGCCGCGCCTGTCTAAATATAGCAATCTCCCGATCTCCCGGCCTCCAACCCGACCGACTTCGGCTATAAATAGACGCGGGGGGGTGGGGGATCGAAGGGAAAGGGCATATTGGGAGTGGGAGGGGGAGGGGGTGTAGTGGGAAGGGGAGGAGAGGTGGAAGAGCGAGGGAGGGCGAGGGGTTGTAGTTTGACGTTTTACCCTTCTTACGTCACCGGGGTTAAAACGAGGATGGGAGGGCGAGGGTGGGGGTGGGGGGTGGGGGGGACTGTCGCCGTACCACTGGGCAGTATGTTGGGGTGGCTTGGTTAGGGCCATATGGTGAGGACACTTGGTGGTGGGGGTAGTATAGGATGGGTGCTACGGCGTGGCTGGTTGCGCAACCGCATTTGACGGACCACTCCCATGCTATATTTACATGAAAAATGAACCGAACGCAACATTCCCATACACTGGACCCACCGAGCCAAGGGTGATCTCCTTTTGTACATTTCAACGACTGTCGCTTTCCCATTGAAGGCTCTTTCAGTGTCCGCCCGTGCGCTAGTTGACGCCATTAATTGCGAAAGGCAATGGTATGTCACAGTGGTCGTATGGGGATCCCCCGGCGGGAAAAGACTTTTGTTGTGCGTCGGCTGACAGCAGCGACGGCCCTGGACAGAATTATTACCTGATTACTCACAGCCATGTGTCACGGGGAAGCGTTAATCACGGGCTGTCTGATCTTCACCCATTGATTATGTTGTCGGTTGTTGTTCAACAATGCGAGAAATCTATATTTTATCGGCTACAAGTCTCCCTTTATGATCAGTTCGCGTCTGATAATAGTACTGCTTGTATCCTGTATTATCTTTGTTGTTTACCCACCCCGGAGTTGGGTGGGGGATGGGTCCGGAAGGGGGGGGGGGGGGCTCTGGTGTAGCAGATCTCCAGGTCGGCTGATAATGGTAGCAAAACCTGTATTTGCCGCTCGTACGTGCGCTGCCTCTGCTGCCATCTCTATGGGGATGGGGTGGGGGAGAGTGGCTGGATCACGTGGCTGTCTCTCTCTATCCCTCTGTCTCACCCATCTCTTCTTCCTCTTTCTCTCGTTCTCACTCTTCCTCACTCCGTCTTAGTCTTCTCATTTCACTTGCCCTCGCTCTGTTGCGTACTCTCTACCCCTCGCTCCTTCTCATTAGTTCTATCTCTGTCTCTTTTCTCTTTCATTCACCCTCTCTCTCTCTGTCTCTCGTACTCTGCTCCATGTGGTTTTTTCCCCGTTCGTGCGTTGCACGCGCCCACTTTCCCGCGGGATTATCTCCCCAGTCCGTATGGCGTCATCACTCCCACCCCACCCCCACCCCCTACACACACGCATTCACGGCCCGTCTCCACCATACCCCCTCCCCCCCCCCCACCTCCCTCCCCGCCTCCTTCCTTTCCCCGCTGTTTTACTGGGAACTGGGCAGCCTTCAATTATTGATAGCGGGCTGTAATTGGTGTGCGACGAAGAGCCCCCCCCCCCACTCCCCCACTCACCCACCCCAGGCGATGGGGGGTTGTTAGGGAGAGAAGCTGAGGTTGGTGGCGGTAAAACTAGATGAGTTTTCCTGCTTTCGTCTTTCTCAGCCAATCGATCGAAACCTGTTGGACCGGTCGCTCGCCCCCTACGCTACATAGTGTCGGGGATAGCTCTGTTCCCTACGCCACATGGTGTCGGGGATAGCTCTGTCCCCTACGCCACATGGTGTCGGGGATAGCTCTGTTCCCTACGCTACATAATGTCGCTCGCCCCCTAGGCTACATAGTGTCGGGGATAGCTCTGTTCCCTACGCTACATAATGTCGCTCGCCCCCTAGGCTACATAGTGTCGCTCGCCCCCTACGCTACATAGTGTCGGGGATAGCTCTGTTCCCTACGCTACATAGTGTCGCTCGCCCCCTACGCCACATAGTGTCGCTCGGCCCCTACGCTACATAGTGTCGCTCACCCTCCTACGCTACATAGTGTCGCTCGCCCCCTACGCTACATAGTGTCGCTCGCCCCCTACGCTACATAGTGTCGCTCGCCCCCTACGCTACATAGTGTCGCTCGCCCCCTACGCCACATAGTGTCGCTCGCCCCCTACGCTACATAATGTCGCTCGCCCCCTACGCCACATAGTGTCGCTCGCCCCCTACGCTACATAGTGTCGCTCGCCCCCTACGCCACATATTGTCGCTCGCCCCCTACGCCACATAGTGTCGCTCGCCCCCTACGCTACATAATGTCGCTCGCCCCCTACGCCACATAGTGTTGCTCGCCCCCTACGCTACATAGTGTCACTCGCCCCCTACGCTACATAGTGTCGCTCGCCCCCTACGCCACATAGTGTCGCTCGCCCCCTACGCTACATAGTGTCACTCGCCCCCTACGCTACATAGTGTCGCTCGCCCCCTACGCCACATAGTGTCGCTCGCCCCCTACGCTACATAATGTCGCTCGCCCCCTACGCCACATAGTGTCGCTCGCCCCCTACGCCACATAGTGTCGCTCGCCCCCTACGCCACATAGTGTCGCTCGCCCCCTACGCTACATAGTGTCGCTCGCCCCCTACGCCACATAGTGTCGCTCGCCCCCTACGCTACATAGTGTCGCTCGCCCCCTACGCTACATAGTGTCGCTCGCCCCCTACGCCACATAGTGTCGCTCGCCCCCTACGCTACATAATGTCGCTCGCCCCCTACGCCACATAGTGTCGCTCGCCCCCTACGCCACATAGTGTCGCTCGCCCCCTACGCCACATAGTGTCGCTCGCCCCCTACGCCACATAGTGTCGCTCGCCCCCTACGCCACATAGTGTCGCTCGCCCCCTACGCTACATAATGTCGCTCGCCCCCTACGCTACATAGTGTCGGGGATAGCTTTATCCCCCGGCGCCATATCGGGCTAGACGCAACACGGCTTATCGTGTGGGGGTTGGGGTGGTTAGGGGGGAGTGGAAGGGGGGTATGTAGGGGTGTGTTCTGAACGGGGTGAGGTCTCCAGAGGGTGTGGTCTATATTGATGGGTGTGGTCTTCAGTGGCTGTGGTCCGTAGGCGGTAGGGGAGGGGAGCGGGGGGGGGGGGGGAGTCTGCAAGGCGGAGAGTGTTTCACGATGGATTACGTTCTACGGGGGGCGTGTTCCGCACGGGGAAATGTTCTGTAATGTGATGTATTTGACAAGGTTCTGTCTTAATCACGTGATCTGTCAGGGTGTCTGCTCTGTGTTCCCCTCCAACAGACTATTAGGATGTGCTGTATACGCCTGACTGAACGGAAGCCATGAATGGGCCCAGGGGGGGGGGGGGGGGGGCGGGGCGGCTCCGGTACACACAGACTCGCTTATAACCATACATACACTGCCAGCTAGATTGCGTGGGTGGTTCGCATCCCACCGCGGCAAAAGACGTGAACTGCCTACCGAACCTTGTGTACCAATGTAGGCAGTGCGCTCTTTCGCATACATCAACCGCTAGTTATTCTGAACACGGATTTCTGGCTTCGCTGGACCCGTCTGAGAAGGTAGAACTGTGAAGATGAGTAAGTATGATGACTCAACGAGAGATTACTGAGAAGGAGTTCTCAGAAAAGATACCGCCACAAACGGAGTTGGAATGCACCGGATGGTGGCGCCCCCAAACGGGCGCTGGAGATAGTAACTGCGCCACCCGGCGCGAAAACTGGTCAGATGGAAATCAGTGCTGCCCCCTATACATCTAGACTAGTGGGCTGTGTCGCTGTGTAGGGGCGCGCTATGATGAGGTTGTAGTTTTACCTGGTCCCACAGGAGGGGGGGGGGCATCATTTCTTTGGTAGCCCGGTACATCACTGAGGTAACCCGGATACGCACACTACGCATCGATGTACCCCCCGACATTTGTTTTCGCGCGGGTTGGGTGCGCGCACTTTTAATCGGCATGCCGATTGTATCCCGCTGAAACCACACGGGACATTCGGGAGAAGATGGCGGCTGATTAAAGGTGATATTTCATAGTTTCTGAATTAGGAAACTGCGCCAAATGAGGCGTTTCTTGTGTGTGCCTTTTCGTCGTGGCTTCTCCTAGCCAGTGTGGCGGTGTTCACCTATTAGAAATGATATTTAATATCATTTGGCGCAGTTTCCTAACTCAGAAACTCCACCTCCTATGTGACTATTTTTTTAATATATTTTGAGCTCAACAAATTATTAAACCTAGCGCCTGGTAGACTTGCGTTGGGTTCATGGATAGCGAGCGGCCCAGGGATAATAGCTTGACAAATGTTCCATTTAGCGCTATGTAGATTCGCGTACCCTGAGTTTGGTTGATGAACGATCGTTTCGAACGATCATGTAGTCCTTGGAATGTTCATGATGTCGTTGGTAATCTAGACTGAATAAGTCGTGTGCCTGGCTATCGTATTGGCTGTTCACAATGCTATTGTATATATAAATTTCGTAATAATTATCTATTTTGAGTATCTATTATCTATCTGGAGTCGTGTGTTGATGGCAAGTCGCAGAAGTCACTGAATGGGGTGGCCGTTACATCAGGAACAGGGCGACAGGAGCCATGCTATGTACCACTTGTTGATACTCAGCTTACCACACCCGGTCGTCACAAGGTCCATTTAATTAATATGCACGTTAATTATATACTCTTTATAAGAGGAGATCTCCCGACTTCAGCGGCAGGTTGGTGCCCAGTGATATATAAAGGCGGTACATCTTTACAAACTGGGGAGCTCCGTGTGACCCAGGCTACGCGTCTTGTGACTCGCCTGTAAAGAACCTCGGATACTTTCCTTTCACCTCAATTAAACGGGTCCCATGAACACTTCAAAGACAGTCTTTAATTGGTTGAAAGCCAGCCGTTTACGGTGGCGGGGTCGGTGGGAGAGAAAGTATAAGATAAAGGGGGTCTTTTCAAAAGCTAAATG
Organism: Arenicola marina; assembly: GCA_964019135.1. Classification (NCBI taxonomy): domain Eukaryota; kingdom Metazoa; phylum Annelida; class Polychaeta; family Arenicolidae; genus Arenicola; species Arenicola marina. The sequence goes on from OZ025250.1 coordinate 13,994,245, forward strand.
GCAGATGAAAGGGTGAGGTCGGGAGGGAGGGAGGGAGGGAAGGGGTGGTGTATGGTGAGTAGAGAGGGGGTAGGCGTGTTGGGGGGGGGGGAGGGGGTGGGGGCCGCTGCTGTATGTATCTATGTATGTACTTACTGGTAGCGGTAAAATTAAAGTAACACTGTGGCCCGGCGCGCTATGAATGGACAGAGGTCGGGGCTAGCGACTTGCAGTGTGTGGATTTAGCACACTTCATTAGGTGTCAGAACTGGGTGCGCCGCGGGGGTGGTGCATCCAAGCCATGGCTTTTTGAACCCATGCTGCCGCGACATGTGGGGAACTAAACCGGAGCCCCGTAGCAAAAGCTGCGGCTGGTGGTTTGGGGCGGGCTGGATGGAGTTGGTTGGTTTAAGGGCCGGCAGGGGTCTCAAACCCCTCGCCATCCATCTCGTTATCTTGAAGCCGAAGCCGCGCGTATGATGTGGTCTTAATGTGAGATTTTTGTGATGTGCGGCGCGACGTGATGAGATGCTGCGGTTCAGGCCCGTCGAAATGACCACCAGAGTTCTGGACTGGAGGGGGTGCGGGGTGGACACGGAACATTGGGCATATTCGTTCTTTCGTTCTCTGAGATTTGACATCTGGTTACCAGTTGGAAGGTGCGGTGACTGACATTGTCACTGGGCGCATCACGAGGATCTCGTTGTGTTAATGTGCCAGACGTTGAGAGTAAAAGACGTCAGCGAGGCTCACTAGCCAGCTGGATCGGTAAGCACGCTGAGCTGCAGATTAACCACAGGTAGTGGGTTCGAATCCTGGTAACTGCATCTGGGGCCAGTTTCGGCCGACCCTATTTCATTGTCCCGGGAGGTTTCTTGTCCCAGCCTCCGTGCGCTCATAAGCACATTTCATTTCACGTTCTAGATATTTTCACAAGTCCTAACACGCGATGTTTTGCTATCCTATCACCTGCTTGTTCACCAACCACTCTATGAATAACAGGCACTAAATAAAAAACCAAGGTCCCCACTCTTTTCCCCTCTCCCTTTTTTCCCCGGGCTCACTTCTCCTTCACCCCTAATTTACCCCTGCCCCCTGCCCCCCGCCCCACACACAACTACTACCGCTTCCCCCCTCTCCCCCTACCCCGTACTACCTACCCCCCCCATCTCCCAGCTGGCCTGTTGACCTTCCGTCGTTTCCGAGGCGGGAAATACAAACTGGAAAGTGGCCCGTGACTGTCACGCCGAACTCGAGAGCGGGAAAAATGACAAACTGAGCGCCTGGCCAGACATGTAGAGGGAAGGGAGGCTGGCCAGTGACAAGTCGCTGTCATGTTCAAGTGGACGGTTTGACAAGTCGGGTCTGGGTTGTGTGAGGGTGAGAGCGGTGGGGGAGGGGGTGGGTGGAGAATAAACAGCGGGGAGGCGTGTCTGTCCCCCTCTCCCGTGGGACTAACCACCTGGGTTTGAACCCCCGGTCGGGGATATCTCATAAGGTGTTAGCTGCTGCAGCTGTTTGTCGGGAAGGAAACTACATGGGGTGAATGATAAAGACCAAATAGGCAAAACTGAATAGAAGGTAACACGTTATGAATGATTTCACCGAATTTCACTTATTCAAACTCTAGCTTTGTGGCGTCAATTTCTGTTTTGGACTCCTGCCAATATGGTTGCTAGAAACAGGTTGATATACTAATATAAGACTAATTGTTACTTACTGTGGTTGATGGTAGTTTTCACGGTTTTAATTGGCTTTTAAAGATCGCAAATATAAAATAGTTATTACGACTAGGACGATTGATGTAGTCTTATTCTGTCACATTAAGCCTCACAATGTTTTGTAATAAGCGCCTAGGCTGATACGGGTCAAGTAGCACGTTTATTACACATACAGCGCTACGACCAGTCAACTGTCCTTGTTCTCTTCAAGGTCTCTTGATTGTTACGTCACATTATATAACCACTGGGCATCGTCACAGAGCGTAGACCTATCTTCTCCTTCGCTACACTGTTATGTGGCCAGGATTTATCCTTGGGCTCGGGTTACCCTTTGTTTTACGTCACAATGGCGTTACGTCACAAAAGTAGTTCACCGGCCCTCGGCCTTGAACGCCTCTGCTCATTGGCCTAGATTTGACGGCTCGCGCGCACTCCTCGCCTTTGTTGTGTCTACCGCCCGCGGCTTGTTGTGTCTACGAGCGAGTCGCTTCGCAACGAGGTGTCAAGTACTGATATTGATTCTCCCGTTTCATGACAAATAAAACGTTAGCGGTTTGAAGAATTGAATCCATATTTTTATTGGTATCCCAGGCCCAGCTCACCTGTCAGCCGTACATCGAGCTGCCTACTCACCTCGTCCTAGATTGGTTTTTGTTCATGTGGTGGATGCATAAATCCATATGCCAGATGTGTGTAGTTAGATAATAACTGTTAGTAAGTTTGATATCGGTTTGTGAAGCCATATATTACTAGCACATGTTACCCTATCCGAACCAGATTTATCCTCAGTGGGTAAGCAGCTTAAGCTGTAGGCAACCAGTCATGGGTTTTCGCCCTGACATCTGCATCAGATGTTTAATCCACTTTCACATTCCAAACCCTATTTTATTATCTCGTGAGTTTTTTTTTTGGAGTGCACCACCAACATTTGGTTTTCACAGGAAACAAAAAGCGGCTGGCTTGTAGATACTGCTATCACACCGAGCCAAGTTGAGTCGTAATTCGGTAAATGTGTCACAAATAGATGCTGCTTTAGCATTGATTAAAGCGCGCTGGTAAATAGTCCATGCCAGGCGGTCCAGTAGTTGACACCGTTTAAAGATAAAAGTTGGCGCAAAGCTGTTAGTTTTCGGTTTATTTTATTGGCTTGTGCCGTGTAATCACCGCGGAGTAGCGTGACGTGGGTCAGTGAGCTAACTAGGCGATAAGGCGAGGAGGGGGTGGGGGTGGTACTGTGTCGCCCGGTGTAATGCATTGTTTGTAGATAGCACGCAGGGTGTGACATTTTTTTTTCTCTGCACCGTGCCAGGGGTAGTGGTGGTGGGGAGAGAAGGAGTTGGGGGTGGGGGAGGGGGAGGGGGCAGAGGTTGGGGGTGAGGACAAGGGGTTGACCTCTGAAAGGCGGGACGTGTCAGTATAAGGGCGGGAAATTCAATTTCAATTTCCTTGGGGGGGTCATGTCCGCGGGGTGAACGGGTCGGGCCCGGCGCTAGGCGGGTGGGTTTCACAACGGCGGGAGAGCTCCGAGGGGGGTGGGGGGGGGGGAGGGGGGCGTAGTGTCTTACTTTTGAAAACAATTTTCTCGTTATATAATACAGCAAATAAAAACGAATGGGTTTGCTACATACCGCGATAAAACGATGCTCCGTCACTCCAGTTTGTACGAGTAGGAAATAGGATAAATGAAATGTATATATCTTCACATATGTATATCCATCACTTACTGACATTTTGTGCCAACTTATCTTAAGGGAACGGTGGCCTACTTCACACAGAAAGGCGGGAGGGAAAGTAGCATTTCCTGCAGTCTTCACTTCGCATTTAGTAGGTTTTATTACCAACTAAAGGGCCGCCACATTTCTTGCTTGTTGACCAGCTGCCTTGGAAATGGCGAATCACACCCTTTCAACAAAAGTTGTCATTTTTTATGTACATGTCACCCCTTTTTTTATGAAGGCCCTTGAGGTCTAAACTCTGGCCTTGACTGGCAGTAGATAAGGAAGAGACCCCCACACCTACATGCCAAAAGAAACCCCCGGCGTGAAGAGTCCAGTGGAGGACTGATTGTCCGCACCCCGTGGTTTGTGTTCTTCCTCTTGGCGGTGGGTGGGCGGAGGTGGGGGCCCTGTGCTCGCCCGCCCACCCTTCGACTTTTCGTCAGAAATCGGTAGTTTCAGTGTCACTATCGCGGGCAATCTACAGCTTGGGGAATAATGTCCCCGCCCTGTTCATACCCCCCCCCCCCACCTCTCGCTCTCTCCACAGGGTGGTAGGTGTAGCAGGACACGTAGAGGGGGGTGAAGTTGTGGGTGACGGAAGAAGTGTTTCCGCTGTCCCAGAGCTTGGTGTGTATTGTCGGAGGGATGCAAAACTGAAAAGACCCATTTGAAGCGTTTATTTTCATTACGGAATCTGCGATCGGCTGTATCCTCTGAGATTTTGACTTTAGGTATTTTTGCGTGGTCTTGATGGCCCATATGTCCCTCCTCCCTCGACCCCCTACACCCCCTCGACCCCCTCGACCCCCTCGACCGCTCTCCCGCTGTCAGACAGAAAATTAAGGGGATATTACGTGGGTCTGACCCCAGAGACCACGATGTGCAGCTGGTCGGGCTGCGCCACCCCTATCTGGGCTGTGTGTGACAGGCTTGGCCTGTGGAATGAGGGCGGGAAGACAAGAGGTGAGTGAGCGCCATGGGGTGCCTGGGGGAGGGGGGGTGGGTGTTACAGGGAGAGTCAGTCGCGCGTCACATCACGGGGCCCTGTGATTGGTCGCCGCCCCCTTCCCGCGAAAATTGAACTTAGCCTACCCGTCCACCCCAGCCCAGCCAGCCAGCCCCACAACTACCCAGTGCTCACACACCCCCTCCCCCTCCTACCTTCCACCCTGCCCCTGCCCCCTGCCCACCGCCCCCCCTCAACAAGTCGTTGTATCCCCGGGAAAATGTCCGTAGTATTTATTTACCAAGTTGGCGTCCAGCCGGGCGGAAGGGCGGATAATTACAGAGCAGGGTCGGCAAGACTTGCCGTATGGAAGGAAAGCTGATGAACTATATGCCGCTGTTGTCCTACCCAGTGTGTGCAGCAGCCTAGCCGCATCCTCCTCCTCCTCCTCCTCATCTCAACAGTCTTCTCACCCAGCCGTCATCAGGCAGGGCCACCTTTTGTTGGCAGAAACACCCCCAGCCAACTACTCTGGAAGAGTACGCTGATTCACACCTATCGGCAAGGTTTGATATCTATGTATAGGTTCAACAGCTGGCTTAATGCGTACAACACGGGACTGAATGTGCCTATGGCCTTCAGTGATTTGACATCGGTTGGATGAATGACAACAGACGTATATATGCTCGGCTTGCGTTTGTATCGGCTGTCAGTGCTTATTATGGCCAGCGGCTTGGATAAATGCTGAGCCAGTATTCAGACTTGTGTGCCGCGGAGAGTGGCCTTAATGCTGCTGAGGCAGGAGATACAGATGCTGATGATGTGAAGGTGTAACGACATCTTCGTATCGCCGACGACAACCCGTCATTCAGTGCCGGTGTCTGTGTTATGTACAGAGCGATGGACGTCTCTGCTGGATAACGCAGGGATACCACAGTATCGCTGTGTTATTAGGGGCCCGCCAACCAGCTGTGGAGAACATGGCGATGGCTGTCTGGAAGTCATGGAGGCGATGGCTTCTCGCTCCGACACGTCACTGAGAAGATATATATATCACGCCATTTGTGCCATAATAGTTGTCTTACGCGTTGATGGTACGACCGAGGGAGCGAGATGAACCAGAATTGGTAGTCCACTGATATATGCATACCTGCTTGGAATATGGCTGTCTGGCGATGTTGTTGTGTTAAAGCTGATGTCCCAAGGATGTAATTAAAGCATTGTGGATATCATCACGTAACGTTCTACCTCCGGTGACTTGTGCCTCTTTACCAAGTGGTCTCAGTTGGTCGCCCAGACAACAAGCCCCGTTGGACTCAATTGCATGTATGTATCCAGGGAAAACCACTGGATTTCAATGAAGACGGAATGCCATACGAGACCCAAGGACCTTGTTGAATGAAAGTCAAGGCCACAGACTGCCTGCCATTTTTGAATTCTGTAACTGCCATGACAACCCGCGTCAGTGCCAAGCCAGTCTCTGATTTAACACCACATAACCGTGCCATATCACCGGATACGATTCTAGGTGCCATAAGCCGATGACCCAGGATTTTGTGATATTATTAAATGCCATTGGAAGACAGTTGCAGTGATTGATTCAGCCTCCACCGCTGCATAGTACCCGTATATCATCCGCTTGACGACGGCGACTCATTCGATGAGGTAGTGTTCCTCCGGCTCGTCGGATTATAAGCATGTTGATCCACCACTCCCAAGGCCCGACGGTGTTCCAGAACTTGACCAATGTGGTGGGCAGGGAGGTTGTACACGGGGCCTGCCGTTGCCTAGTCACCCAGGGGGCCCCGTCCCCCGCCAGAGTAGTAAAGCTCGACTTTGGTGACGAGCCGTGTATGCAGCCCGCCGACCAGCCGCTCAACCTCAGCAAGGTAATGCACAATGACCGTCCCGACTCCATGGACGTACTGCCTCCGCGGAAACTTCCCGCTGTCTGACATAAAATGTGGCTGTTTTTAGTGCACCTGAAGGCTAAATTGGGCAAAGAAACCTCCCGGGATAATGATGTGGAAATATCACGGGAATATCAAATGGGGTGGGGTGAAATTTCCCCCAGATGCAGGTGCCAGCGAAGGGTTCGAACCCACGACCTGTTGATTTAGCTCCCTTTATTTACCAAATTAGTTTGCTTGTTGTCTATCGGTTGCATATGCCTATTTCTTCCAAAGGGAAGCAAGGTGGGGGGGGGGGGGACGTAGGTCAGTTAAGTTGAGCTATAGATCCTGGGTTCGAACCCTGGCACCTGTTTGTATCTGTATCTGGGGCATGGTTTATCCGACCTCGGGATATTTCAATTGAGCCTTGATGTGCACATGCATAACCTTAACTACTGATATTTCATTTCACGGTCAAATCGTTGGACATGACTCCACCAGCCAAGCTTAGAAAATGTCATGTTCGCATTATTTGCTAGACAGTTGTCGGCCCGATCTAGTCAATGCTCGCAATATAGTCAGCCCAACACACCAATCTATGTGTCTCGTTCCTCTGGTCACTGCCTGGTGAGCTTGCATGAAAACAATGTACAGTCAAGCTGCCAGGCAATAACACTGCGTGTACGGGGCTGTGTGTAAGAATGGCTTATGGAAGAAGACAAACAGCAAGCTGTACATAACAGTAACACTAATTCCGCTGTCAATGAATACTTATAAATAACAGCCGTTGTGTCTGTACCAACCGCCATTGTTGCAGTTGTCTTACAGCTGCGGGGGCCATAACTACAAGTGATTAAGTCGCCTTATCTCCTTACGCGGCTTTCAACGACTGTTAGTGCCACTTACTAATCGTGGAGGAATGGCCGTCTTTTGTCTTAACCGCATCAGTGGCAACCATGTTGACACGTAAAAGTCCGATTTCGGTAATTGCTCGAGGCTAGAGTCAACAGACACATTACGGAGTGGGTGATAACGTCAGTGCTTAAGCTTGTATATCTCTTTGTAGCTTGATCGCGGTGTTCTAACGGTTTGTGTGTCACAGTGGCGGGATCTAACAGTACTTTTACATATCGATTTGCTACATGATGATAACGGGGGATTTAAACGCCATGATGGGCAAGCGGTTGGTAAACACGTTTGCGCGTGTAAATGACACATGTCAGCGGTTGTATATGTGGCGGAAGAGAAAGTTGACTCCCCGGGGCCCCCCTCCCCCAATCCCCATTTCCGTCTCGTCTTCAGCGTGAGGGATGGCAATGCCGCGGTGGATTGTGTAGTCGCATAAAATGACGATTGTGTATTAAACTGGCGGCCTTTTGGCGCGCGTTGCCATGGCGTGGCGTGGTTGTCATGGCGGGAACTCGTGCCACCTGACGACCCGTGAATGGGGAGGAAAACATCCTGTCGGACGCCAAAGGTCAGCGAGTGCGACCATCTGATTGGCGGACGCGTCCAGGGGGTGTTTACTTCGACCGAGATCAGCAGACTTGTCTCTTTCTTGTCCACCACTGTGATTACCCCGTGATATGTTATGGGTATGAATTTCCCAACATTAAGGAGCCTCCCACTTTTAGCATGCTGTGAAATAACACTGTAGTCAAATCAATATTACTGGGCCCCACTAATGCTCTTTCTGACCCCTGTATTTGTTCGTGAAAATGACGTACTTGATATTTGACGCACGAAATCTAGTTGATCTCCCCCAGCAAGTGTCACTCAGTAATTACTGAGAAAGTTGGCATGGCTTGTTTTCCCAGATTCGCCATTTCCTTTTGGCTACTCAAGTACCCGTCCACTTGCACCCCCTTGACCTATCCCACCCGCCGGTTATGTACCCTCCCCTGGCACCCGTTGGGCCCCCACCCCCGCGCCCCCGCTCTCCCCCTGCCAACCTCCACCGGTTCCCGCCCCTCACACACTTGTTAACCCGCCACTGTTTTTTCCCGCCTCAGTCCGCGTCCCCTGTCGTCTACCCGCTTTTGGCGGCAACGGCTTGGGGGGCGGTTAGGGGAGGAGGAGTGGATGGGCAGGGGGGGTGGGGGGTAGGAAAAGTGGGAGGGGAAACCTCTCGGCGGTAGAAGTTTCGTGTTTAATGAACTTAACCAATTAGGTTTTTAAAACTTGAATGAAACAAGGAAGCCGTCGAGCCGTAACGTTTAATTATAAATGCTCAATGGCGGCAGTTTCGCTATATGCGGTGTCCCTTCACTGTATTCAACATGCTGATTGCCGACGAAGGCACCTTACCGCTGGTGAGAAAGTTTATCGAGTCAATGACGGCATCAGAAGCTTGCAAAATCTCTTGCAGATAAGACGACTCTTTATCTTGGTATCTGATAAGGGTGAGTAGAGGAGTCATCAGTTGATCAGGACCCTACCGACTGGTTTATCTTCTGGCGCGGCGGTTTGTTTAAATCGCCCCTGGAACCGGGGAGGGGGAGGGGGGGTGGGGTGGAGATCTGTTTACCTAGTGCTCCTCCTTCGTCATGCCCACGAGGCTGCATCAAGCGGGTCAGTGTTGCCTTTGCAATCGCGGCCCCCTTCCTGCTTCTCCTTACCCCTCGCAGCGCGCCAAGGAGGGAAGTAAAGAGGGCTCGACGAATGGCACTTACTTTGTGGATTCCCACAAGGCCTTTGATAGGATTGAGTGGGTTAGCCTTTGCTGTATACGTACAGTTCGCGTAACGCGGTGTGTGTAGGCAGCGCCGGGACTGGTTAAAAGGCCGTGCCCATTTCACCGCCGCTGTTTGAACCAGGATGGAAACATTTCGATAGTTTGGCTTCAGCACTTGGCCCTGGGCCTTGGCCGTGGTCAGCCGTTGTACGTACAGATGGTTAAGGCGGGTTGCTCAGCAGGAAGGACAACACTGGAGATCAGTGGGGGGGGGGGGGGGCGGAGAGGGAGGGATCAGTTGTTGAGAAGCGTGTTTGACCGTCTTCCTGCGTCAACAGCGCTCGCTTTGATCCGCGTAACGGCCACCAACTGGTGAAATGTGGTGGGGGGAGTTCTGAGGCAGATACAATGTGTTGCCGCTGCCTCTACAACGTATTAATCATGTAGTTAGTTCGACGACTCTCATCTGGGATTTCAAAACGATGGCTACTTTGGTGGCGTTGCAAGTTTTAGTCGTTCCGTTGAAGCCATCCTCACCCCCCCCCCCCTCCACACACACTGCCCACTATGCTCACTCGGTGACACAGGCGGCCTCCTGGTGTAGTTGTTGCCACCCTCAGATCAAACATAGGCCTTGGGTTCGAATCCGGGCCCGGGCACCTAATCTGGGGCATGTTTCATCCATCCATCCTCTAATTCTTCATCCTTCGTGGTCTCGTCGGAAGATTGTTTTGCCCAGCTTACCCCAGGTGCGCACACAAAAAAACGACCTAGAACATCCAATTCCTTTCACTCGGTAACTCAACGATAGAACCATTGTAACCACCACGATTACTTCTTGCTTTTGACCGATAATCTTGCGACAGAATGAGCTTTAAATCATAGTGCTACATTAGGTGGATGATCGGTGGGATGATGTAGGGCCGCTCCGGTAGCTCAGTGGGTTAGAGCGCTCGCATTGAGTGTGCTGGCCACCTGAGAGCCTATCAGCACGTGGGTCGGTGGTTCGAACACCGCTGTGGCCATATCTGTGTGATCGCAGGGTAAAGATCCCATGTCCTTCTTCGCAAAGAGTAGGGGGTTACCCCCGGGACATGGATCCGCTCTTCCTTGCCTTCTCCCATTGACGCGATATGACCAGATTGGTTAAATCGTTCTAAATATACAACCAAGCAACTGGGATGATGTTGTTGTCGACACTGGGCACGCGTTCCTTGTACTTCAGGAAGGGAGGGTGGGGGGGGGGGGGTGAAGGCGGGTGATAAATGGCCTGCACCAGGCGACCCCGGCCAGCGGACGGCCTATGGGTCTGTGGCCCCGTTCGTTAGGTCACTGAGTGAGCGGGGTGGGGGGGGGGGGGGGCACCCGGCTATTACGGCAGGACACTGGGTGGGGCGTAATGGCTTTAAACCCAATTAAACCCACCACTCGTGACTGTTATAGGCAATATATAACTAGCATCCCCGGTGGGTTGGTGGGTGGCTGGGGGCTGGCGATGAAATCAGATGAAGGGAATTATGGTACAACACATACGGACTCGCGGCGTTGGTCAGGACAAAAACTTTGATGGAATATTTAGAACGTTATGCGTGAAAAGACTCGAGGGCATAGCGATGTCACAGTGCGGTTGTGAACCCCAGATTTCCTCCCCTAGTCCAGCTGTTAAATGACCGTTCGCGGCCTTCGATGCCTGCCGCAGAAAGGCATGTGTTGAAGTGTTGGCGTTGAAGTCTCCCGTCACCATGACTGCTTTAATGTACGGTGAGCCCCGTGGAGTTTAAGGAGGGAAAGAGAACCATATAGTGTGACACATATTGACTGGGGATAAAGTTTCGCAGCGTCTGCCCTTTTAACCCATTTATGACCCAAATCGGGTTAATTTTATTTTCTTAAATTTCTTAATTTTGAGAACAACGACTCTTGGTGTTGCTTCTATCGGGTGTAGGACCGAGTAAATAGAGTAAGAACGGCATGTGATGTCGTGGAATGTATCGCAAGAGAAGGAATTGACATGACAGATGGTTAAGTATGACTTCCGATGGAAGCTGTACATCGTGCCAGCATATTGTTAATACTATAAAGAGGCGAGAACCGGACGAGTCTGACATTAAAGGGACCTGGACCCGCCTCCCGAATCAGGCTCGGGTAAAAAAATGCCGAGATCCTCTTGCGATATGCCATCTTACCCCCTGTTATTGCGAGGTCTGAATGACACGTTTATGTGTCAGTAATCACAGTCTTCCCTCCGACCCAAAGTGCCTCGCTGTCGCGTGCCATCAAAACCCAGCTTGTGGCAGCTCCCCCCCCCCCCCCCCTCCCTCCCCGCTGGAGCAGAGGGGTGGACAGGATGGCTTTACGAGCCTTTAACCATGTGTGGACGACCCCCCCCCCCCCCCCCCCCCATGTGAGACCCCTCCTCCACGTGCCCGGGGGTCCACAGCCCAAGGTTAGGAGGGTGTTACCCTCCAATAACCGGGTATAAAAGTCCGGGTTTTATAGCGATTTGAACTTAACACCCGCCCCCTTCCCCCTGGGCACTGATTTCTAGTATCAGTCGGGTAATTGTCGTGTTTATCATTGAAATTACTCACTTCTTTATGGCCTATTTTTATCATTGCGCTCGACTTTCTTCCTGTGTGTCCCGGTCCCTGTGATGTAGTTACTGCCTCTCATGCTACGGGTATGCTATGAGTAAGAAGGAACTGCCTGCGTGTCTCATGCTACAGTATACTATGAGTAAGAAGGAACGGCTGTCTGTTTCAGGCAATAACCTGAATTGAGAGACGGTCCGTTTGTGTGCCCAATCCAAATAGACTGTGTGCTATGCTATATAAGTCATCTAACCGTTGTCTGTCTAAATCATTAAATGTCACAAATTGCAATATAATAAATCATTATAACCATTTTTGTGTCTCGGACTACAATCTGCATGTGTATTAATAATCTGTTGTCTGTCTGTATTTTGTTGTTGCAAGTGGTAAGCAGGTACATAATAATCGGTGTATGCAATGTCCCAGGCTATGTATAATAACCCTGTGTGTCTGTCTGTCTGTGTGTCCCAGGCTATGTATAATAACCTTATCTGTCTTTGTCTCAGGCTATGTATAATAACCTTGTCTGTCTGTGTGTCCCAGGCTATGTATAATAACCTTATCTGTCTTTGTCTCAGGCTATGTATAATAACCTTGTCTGTCTGTGTGTCTCAGGCTATGTATAATAACCTTATCTGTCTGTGTCTAAGGCTATGTATAATAACCTTATCTGTTTTTGTCTCAGGCTATGTATAATAACCTTATCTGTCTGTGTGTCTCAGGCTATGTATAATAAACTTATCTGTCTTTGTCTCAGGCTATGTATAATAACCGTGTCTGTCTGTGTGTCTCAGGCTATGTATAATAACCTTATCTGTCTGTGTCTCAGGCTATGTATAATAACCTTGTCTGCCTGTGTGTCCAGGCTATGTATAATAAGCCTGTCTGTCTGTCTGTGTGTCGCAGGCTATGTATAATAAACCCTGTCTGTCTGTGTGTCGCAGGCTATGTATAATAACCCTGTCTGTCTGTGTGTCCAGGCTATGTATAATAACCCTGTCTGTCTGTGTGTCGCAGGTGTACTACCGGCGGAAGGACGATGAGAAGCAGAAGGCGCCGGCCGCTGGGGGGAGCGGCAAGCGGCACGGTGCCGTGGACAGCCGCCAGAGGGCGGGCGACAAGCGGGGTCGCGTCCTCATCAACGACGGTTACGACGACGAGAATCACGACTACGTTCGTGAAGCCCGGGCGAGAAGTGGATGGACCGCTACGTCATCGACTCGCTCATCGGCAAGGGATCCTTCGGACAGGTCAGTGTGGGGAGGGGGGCGTAGGGCGGGTCAGTGTGGGGAGGGGGGTGTAGGGCGGGTCAGTGTGGGGAGGGGGGGGGGCTGGGCGGGTCAGTGTGGGGAGGGGGTGTAGGGCGGGTCAGTGTGGGGAGGGGGGTGTAGGGCGGGTCAGTGTGGAGGGGGGGGGGGCGTAGTGTGGGTCAGTGTGGGGAGGGGGGGTGTAGGGCGGGTCAGTGTGAGGAGGGGGGCGTGGGGAGGGGGGTGTAGGGCGGGTCAGTGTGGGGAGGGGGGTGTAGGGCGGGTCAGTAGGGCGGGTCAGTGTGGGGAGGGGGGCGTAGGGCGGGTCAGTGGGGGAGGGGGTGTAGGGCGGGTCAGTGGGGGGAGGGGGGTGTAGGGCGGGTCAGTGTGGGGGAGGGAGGCGTAGGGCGGCTCAGTGCGGAGTATGGGGGGGGGGCTGTAAGGCGGGTCAGTGTGGAGTAGTAGGGGGGCTGTAAGGCGGGTCAGTGCGAGGAGGGGGACTGGACTGTATGGCGGGTCAGTGTGGAGTGGCGGGGGCTGTAGGAAGGATCAGTGTGGAGTTGCGGGGGGGGGGGGGGGGCTAGAGGGTCTGGGTATACTACGGGAATAAGGAGGTTTGGGCGAGCGCATGGCCATTCTACTGAAAACTGGCCGCGTTTCAAAGTTTAAAAAAAAAAAACGGTTGTGCGTTAGTTAATGTCTTGGTTTTCGCGGCGAAGTAAGTCGCTGTTTCTGGAATCTCATTCACACGAGGTCGTAAAGTAATTGAGATCCAGGCAGCAGCGGCCGTCGCCATGGGAATTAGGGAGCGTAATCGCCTCATCATTGTGACCCCTCCTTCCCCGCCCCCGGCCCCACTAACAGCACCCCCCGCCCAACCTCTGCATACACCCTACCCATTATCCATGGCTTCTCCCCTTCTACTGGCCCCGATTTGTCACCCTCTCTCTTCCTCATAACCTCTCATCTCTTGAGGGCACATTAGGTTGAGAACTACCCTACTCTCCACCCCCCCCCCCCCGCCGCCCCCATGGGAGCTATAATGGGACTGGGTGGCCGGTTTTTATCACCCCCTTAATGAGACTTGCCTGTTTGCCTCAGAGCAACGGAAAGAAATCCCGCGAAAATGCTCGTGACGAGCGACACCTGGACGAGATTTCGGACAGATATATATTTATATATACATGAATATATATATATATATATATATACAATGTGTTGTATCGAAAGCCTCTCTCATCTGTCCCACTAGAACCGAAATTAAATTGGAAACCCGGGTGTTTTCTGCTTGACATATCGTTACGTGTACTGTTATGTATTAATGTCTGTTGTATGGCTATAAAAAGGTCAAGGGACGTATACCCCGCTGCTTAATGCCCTACGATATGGCGTGGGAAGGGGGGGGGGGCGAGCGATAAGCGGTGACACTGGAATTTCCGGATCCTCCCCTGACCAGCGCCCCCCCCCCCCCGCCCCATCCCACCCTGTGAACCCCCCTACACCCCCAACCCAACCCTGCCCTGCCTCCTATCATCACAGCTGAGCGGAGTTGCAACTCATCATCGCCCGACCCGGCGCTGTCATGTAAACCGCCACCCCTACCCTCCCCCTCCCAACCCCATACGCCCTTTCCCTCTTGAATGCCTTTGGATATTGAGGTATCTTTATATATATTCGTTAATACGTGATAATGCTTCAGGCAACATTTTACACATCTTTGGCTGTGATGCTGGCCCCTGTTTATCACTTGTTTCTGCCTGGCGAGACCATATGTTGTCTGCGCGTATTTTGCTTACATACCCCCCCCCCCCCCGTTCTCGCACCCCCCCTTAGCCCCCCCCCCTTCGTCCCCATATAAAGTTGTCCGGACCCAGATTGTTTTCCCTAGTCGATGGTGATAGTTCCCGGGATCGCCGTGTGAGGTCGCTGTGATGTACGCGCTTGCGGGCCAGCGTGAGACATTTATTTTATAGACCTCAATTGGCTTTAAATAGCTAGCCCCCCCCCCCCCCCCGCTGTATAATGGCCTCGCAACAAGTGTTTGATACGGAAAGCGGTTACCGCATGAACCCTGGGGTGTGTGAACCTCGCGATGGGGGAGGGGGGGGGGAGAGGGCAAACTTCGGGATGCGGTGAGAGTTAGGGACGTAAACTGGTGTGACAAAGGCAGAGCCACCCACGCACCTCCTCTCCCCTCTCTCAGCGTATCCTTGTCTCATGCGGCCCCCTAACCCCCACCCCCTCCCTCCACTACCCGCACTCATTCTCCCCTTCCCACCTATCCGCCAATTATTGGTTGTGCCCCTGGAGTGAGTTCTTTGAAGTGGTCGAGCTTCAAAGGGAACCCACTGAGGGCCTTCTTGTCCGTGCTGACGGCGGCTCAAGCCTTCCCCCCTGCTATCCCTACCTACCCACGCACCTACCCACGCACCTACACACGCACCTACACACGCACCACCCTACCCACGGGGTGGGGGCCGAGTGGGTCGTGAGAGAGCTACGAGGGTGGGTGGGTGTAGGCACCAGGGTCGATGTGGCATCACTTGTGTAGCTCACGTTTTACTCGCGCGTAACGGTATATTATCATAGGGGTTCACAGATCAGGAAGTGGTGGGTTCGAGTCTGGTTCTGAGGACCTTATCTGGGGCATATTCCAACCATTCAATGGACACACAATTCATTTCCTCCCGTGGGCCATGGCACTGGAGGCGGTGAGCGGCCGTGACCCTGGGCCACCGCGGGGGGACCCACTGGGTCCGGTAGTGCGCGGACACTGTGTCCCCGTGGCGGAGACAGACGTCCAGTTATTGTGGCCTTTCTAATTGTCTGTCCCAGCACTCTGTCTGTCTATCCCCTCCCCAGTCTAATGGTCATCGTGTTTATTGGATGCGGGCTCCTTGTCACCGCCCCCATCCACCCCGTCCTATACACACACACCCCGCTCATCCCACCCTCCACTCACACACGGACACCCCCCCCCCCCGTCCCTCCCTCCAACCCAGGTTGCTGTCACCTCGGGTAGCCTCGCGCGTGCCGCCCGCGCCGCTCCCCTCCCACTGTTGACACTCTAATCCTCCCCTGACCCCCCCCCCCCTTCCCCTCCTTCAAGAGTCGTCTGAAGGGTCCGCTATTGAATTTTCTCGGCCTGGATCTTTTCTAATTATGACGTCATAGTCCGTCACGAAGGCGTCACGAGGCGGAGGGGGTGGGGAGGGGGAGCCGTGAAGTCCATCAGTGACGTCATATCGAGATATGATGAGAAGAGCAATCGCTGCTTGGCGTGGTGTGGTCACCCCCTTTCAACTCCACCCACCCCCCCCCCCTCCCTTCACCACACCCGCTGCGCCTCCTCTTCCTACCCCGCCTCTCCCCGGGCCGCCATTACCCCGCTCGCATTATCACACCCCCGCCCCTTCACACTCGTCCCTCCCATTCATCACGCCCCCCCCACCCATCCTCCCCCATCACTGGGGTCATGCCGTCGTCACCTCTTGCTTCCAACAACGTTCACCGACAGTCAATTTAGACGGTACGACCACTGACACCCTGGCTTCACCTGGGTTCATATGTATGATCGCAGCCCATCACCACCACCGCCGCCTCCGACTGTGAAAACCCACGACCACCAGACACTTCACATATAGTGATATGACACTGACCCTTGGTATCGTTTTGCCCACAGGTTGTCAAAGCCTACGACCACCAGACACTTCACATATAGTGATATGACACTGACCCTTGGTATCGTTTTGCCCACAGGTTGTCAAAGCCTACGACCACCAGACACTTCACATATAGTGATATGACACTGACCCTTGGTATCGTTTTGCCCACAGGTTGTCAAAGCCTACGACCACCAGACACTTCACATATAGTGATATGACACTGACCCTTGGTATCGTTTTGCCCACAGGTTGTCAAAGCCTACGACCACCAGACACTTCACATATAGTGATATGACACTGACCCTTGGTATCGTTTTGCCCACAGGTTGTCAAAGCCTACGACCACCAGACACTTCACATATAGTGATATGACACTGACCCTTGGTATCGTTTTGCCCACAGGTTGTCAAAGCCTACGACCACCAGACACTTCACATATAGTGATATGACACTGACCCTTGGTATCGTTTTGCCCACAGGTTGTCAAAGCCTACGACCACCAGACACTTCACATATAGTGATATGACACTGACCCTTGGTATCGTTTTGCCCACAGGTTGTCAAAGCCTACGACCACCAGACACTTCACATATAGTGATATGACACTGACCCTTGGTATCGTTTTGCCCACAGGTTGTAAAAGCCTACGACCACCAGACACTTCACATATAGTGATATGACACTGACCCTTGGTATTGTTTTGCCCACAGGTTGTCAAAGCCTACGACCACCAGACACTTCACATATAGTGATATGACACTGACCCTTGGTATCGTTTTGCCCACAGGTTGTCAAAGCCTACGACCACCAGACACTTCACATATAGTGATATGACACTGACCCTTGGTATCGTTTTGCCCACAGGTTGTCAAAGCCTACGACCACCAGACACTTCACATATAGTGATATGACACTGACCCTTGGTATCGTTTTGCCCACAGGTTGTCAAAGCCTACGACCACCAGACACTTCACATATAGTGATATGACACTGACCCTTGGTATTGTTTTGCCCACAGGTTGTCAAAGCCTACGACCACCAGACACTTCACATATAGTGATATGACACTGACCCTTGGTATCGTTTTGCCCACAGGTTGTCAAAGCCTACGACCACCAGACACTTCACATATAGTGATATGACACTGACCCTTGGTATTGTTTTGCCCACAGGTTGTCAAAGCCTACGACCACCAGACACTTCACATATAGTGATATGACACTGACCCTTGGTATCGTTTTGCCCACAGGTTGTCAAAGCCTACGACCACCAGACACTTCACATATAGTGATATGACACTGACCCTTGGTATCGTTTTGCCCACAGGTTGTCAAAGCCTACGACCACCAGACACTTCACATATAGTGATATGACACTGACCCTTGGTATCGTTTTGCCCACAGGTTGTCAAAGCCTACGACCACCAGACACTTCACATATAGTGATATGACACTGACCCTTGGTATCGTTTTGCCCACAGGTTGTCAAAGCCTACGACCACCAGACACTTCACATATAGTGATATGACACTGACCCTTGGTATCGTTTTGCCCACAGGTTGTAAAAGCCTACGACCACCAGACACTTCACATATAGTGATATGACACTGACCCTTGGTATCGTTTTGCCCACAGGTTGTAAAAGCCTACGACCACCAGACACTTCACATATAGTGATATGACACTGACCCTTGGTATTGTTTTGCCCACAGGTTGTCAAAGCCTACGACCACCAGACACTTCACATATAGTGATATGACACTGACCCTTGGTATCGTTTTGCCCACAGGTTGTAAAAGCCTACGACCACCAGACACTTCACATATAGTGATATGACACTGACCCTTGGTATTGTTTTGCCCACAGGTTGTCAAAGCCTACGACCACCAGACACTTCACATATAGTGATATGACACTGACCCTTGGTATCGTTTTGCCCACAGGTTGTCAAAGCCTACGACCACCAGGACCAGGAATACGTGGCGGTGAAGATCATCAAGAACAAGAAGCCGTTCTTGAACCAGGCGCAGATTGAAGTGCGACTCCTCGAGCTGATGAACAAACACGACATCGAGAGCAAGTACTACATAGGTGAGTCTGGCTGAGAGCCTCACGGCACGCGTGGGTCGGTGGTTCGAGCCCCGCTGTGGCCATGTGTGTGTGGTCGCAGGATAAAGATCCCATGTCTTTCTCCGCAAAGAGGGACCGGCGCGATAGCGCAGTGGGCTAGAGCGCTCGCGTTGGGTGCTCTGGCCACCTGAGATGTATGTCGCCCTTCCGCTCACCGATTATTGTCTTCCTAGCGATTGATTTTCTTACGAGTGGTTACATTGATGTCACGTCGTTATTGCCTTAATAAAGAGGCAAAATAATCACAACTTACAAACTCACCGATTATTGTCTTCCTAGCGATTGATTTTCTTACGAGTGGTTACATTGATGTCACGTCGTTATTGCCTTAATAAAGAGGCAAAATAATCACAACTTACAAACTCACCGATTATTGTCTTCCTAGCGATTGATTTTCTTACGAGTGGTTACATTGATGTCACGTCGTTATTGCCTTAATAAAGAGGCAAAATAATCACAACTTACAAACTCACCGATTATTGTCTTCCTAGCGATTGATTTTCTTACGAGTGGTTACATTGATGTCACGTCGTTATTGCCTTAATAAAGAGGCAAAATAATCACAACTTACAAACTCACCGATTATTGTCTTCCTAGCGATTGATTTTCTTACGAGTGGTTACATTGATGTCACGTCGTTATTGCCTTAATAAAGAGGCAAAATAATCACAACTTACAAACTCACCGATTATTGTCTTCCTAGCGATTGATTTTCTTACGAGTGGTTACATTGATGTCACGTCGTTATTGCCTTAATAAAGAGGCAAAATAATCACAACTTACAAACTCACCGATTATTGTCTTCCTAGCGATTGATTTTCTTACGAGTGGTTACATTGATGTCACGTCGTTATTGCCTTAATAAAGAGGCAAAATAATCACAACTTACAAACTCACCGATTATTGTCTTCCTAGCGATTGATTTTCTTACGAGTGGTTACATTGATGTCACGTCGTTATTGCCTTAATAAAGAGGCAAAATAATCACAACTTACAAACTCACCGATTATTGTCTTCCTAGCGATTGATTTTCTTACGAGTGGTTACATTGATGTCACGTCGTTATTGCCTTAATAAAGAGGCAAAATAATCACAACTTACAAACTCACCGATTATTGTCTTCCTAGCGATTGATTTTCTTACGAGTGGTTACATTGATGTCACGTCGTTATTGCCGTAATAAAGAGGCAAAATAATCACAACTTACAAACTCACCGATTATTGTCTTCCTAGCGATTGATTTTCTTACGAGTGGTTACATTGATGTCACGTCGTTATTGCCTTAATAAAGAGGCAAAATAATCACAACTTACAAACTCACCGATTATTGTCTTCCTAGCGATTGATTTTCTTACGAGTGGTTACATTGATGTCACGTCGTTATTGCCTTAATAAAGAGGCAAAATAATCACAACTTACAAACTCACCGATTATTGTCTTCCTAGCGATTGATTTTCTTACGAGTGGTTACATTGATGTCACGTCGTTATTGCCGTAATAAAGAGGCAAAATAATCACAACTTACAAACTCACCATTTGTTTTATAAATTACGAAAATAATTTATATTTTTCAAAATAATATTTACTTCTAATGCATCATCAGTCTTATATTATTTTGCGTACTATATATAAACAAACAGCAGATGTTAATGGCTGTTGTTGTCTCCGCGCCTTGCAGTGAAGCTGAAGCGCCACTTCGTGTTTCGCAACCACCTGTGTCTGGTCTTCGAGCTGCTCTCCTACAACCTGTATGACCTGCTGCGTAACACCAACTTCCGCGGAGTGTCGCTCAACCTGACGCGCAAGTTCGCCCAACAGCTGTGCACGGCGCTGCTGTTCCTGGCCACGCCCGAGCTCAACATCATCCACTGCGACCTCAAGCCCGAGAACATCCTGCTGTGCAACCCCAAGCGCAGCGCCATCAAGATTGTCGACTTCGGCAGCTCCTGTCAGCTCGGCCAACGGGTAAGTCACGAGGGTAAATTTTTATTAAAATATATAATTTGGCATTGTATTTTTATTTTCTTCCTGGTCCTTAATTTTCCTCTGTTTTTTGGTGATTTTTTTGTTTATATTGACTTGTTTTTGTCTTTAACGGGGAAGGTATCCAACTGTTTTTCTTTTTTTTTCATCGTGATCTTAGCGTAGCTCACGTAGAAAGAAACAACCGTGGCGGCGGCCCCCCCCCCCCCCCCTCCCTCCCCTCCCCAGCCTGCTCGGTTTGTTTACCCGTGGCGGGTTTGTCACCCAAGCCCCGCCCCTTCACCCCGCCCCCCTCCCCTCCCCTCCCCAGCCTGCCGTGCGTTCAATGCCTGCTCGGTTTGTTTACCCGTGGCGTGTTTGGTTCCAGATTTACCAGTACATCCAGAGCCGTTTCTACCGGTCGCCCGAGGTGCTGCTCGGCATCCCATACGACCTGGCCATCGACATGTGGAGTCTGGGCTGTATCCTGGTGGAGATGCACACCGGGGAACCGCTCTTCGCCGGCCAGAACGAGGTGGGTCTGCGGCACAGTGTATACATCTATCACGATACCAGTAATAATAAGCATAGCAAAATAATAATTGAAATAGTTTAATGGTTGGAAATATTTAATAATTAAAAGAAAATTAAAATACATAGTGGAATAATACTTGAAATAGTTTAATTAAGGATAGTAATATTTAATAATTAAAATTAAATTAAAATACATAGTGAGATAATAATTGAAATAGTTTAATTAAGGATAGTAATATTTAATAATAAAAATAAAAATAGTAAGCGTATTAGTTATCAAAACCGTAATGGTAGCCAGTGGGAAAAGAAGCCTAGAAGAATGTATATGTCGGTGTGGCTGAGGACCAATGTCTCCACTTGTACCTGTTGCAGTATGACCAGATGATGAAGATAGTCGAGGTGCTCGGGTTGCCGCCAGCACAGATGTTGGACCAGGCGCCCAAGGCGCGCAAGTTCTTCGACAAGCTTCCCGATGGAAGCTACGTACCAAGGAAGTCCAAAGAGGGCAAAAAGGTGAGGAGACCACGTGACAGGGATCGGGTTTGACGTCACGTGAGGACTCGACCTGACTTTGTATCAGTTCTGTATCAGTACAAGCGCGTTGGATTGTATATTGTGATGTGTGCTTATAATTATGTGGCAAATGAAAATGGACTCACCACCTGAACGTACAAGGAGTTACTAGTGACATGTCTAGATTATCAAAATTGAATCTGAATATCATATATTTACTATGATACTTCCCTGCACAAACAAGTAAATTGGAAAGCGACACTATTTTCTCGCTTCAAATGACACATTTTATACCACTTTGTATGGCACTTTAAGGTTATAAAGACGACGTTATGCCACGGCGTTAACGGTGCTTTATGGTTTACCCCGGCAGTACAAGCACCACGGGTCGAAGCGGCTCCATGACATCCTCGGGGTGGAGGTGGGCGGGCCGGGGGGGCGGCGGGCCGGGGACCAGGGCCACTCCCTCAACGACTACCTCAAGTTCAAGGACTTGATTCAGCGCATGCTGGACTACGACCCCAAGACGCGGATCACGCCGTACTATGCACTGCAGCACAACTTCTTCAAGCGGACGACGGACGAGAGCACGAACACGTCCAACAGCACGTCCAACAGCCCGGCCATCGAACAGAACACCAGCCCGTCGCAAGGTCAGTGGGGACCCCAACCACCCAATCACTCACCCAGCCACTCACTCAGTCAGTCATTGTCAGTTAATCTTTCAGTTGTCAGTTAATCTTTCAGTCGCTGCCAGTCAGTCTTTCAGTTAGTTAATCTTTCAGTCGCTGCCAGTCAGTCTTTCAGTTAGTTAATCTTTCAGTCCCTGTTAGTCAGTCTTTCAGTCAGTCTTTCAGTCCTTGTTAGTCAGTCTTTCAGTCACAGTCAGTCTTTCAATCCCTGTTAGTCAGTCTTTCAGTCATAGTCAGTCAGTCTTTCAGTCCCTGTTAGTCTTTCAGTCATTGTCAGTCAGTCTTTCAGTCATAGTCAATCGGCCAGTCTTTCAGTCTTTCAATCACTACCAGTCCCGGTTTGTTATTACCTGTAGTAGTTAGCGCATTAGATCGTAGATCCATAGGTCGTGGGTTCGAGTCCGGCCCGCCCCGGGTCGTGGGTTCGAGTCCGGCCAGCCCCGGGGTACCTAATCTTGGACATGTTTTACCCATTCATCCTCCGTCATCCCGGGAGGTTCCTTGGCCTAGCTTAGCCAGCTTAGCGACATCGGCCTGAAACACCAATTCATTCATTGCTACTTGCTTTCAGGCTCCAGTTCTGGGAGCGGCCGCGCGCGGTCTGACCCCATCCACCAGCACCGGAACCACCCCCAGGGGCCAGCGGCCCAGGGCCAGCAGTCGCAGTCGGTCTCCCAGCACGGCACCCCCGGAGGTCCCCGGGGCGGGGCCTCGGCGGCGGGGGGTGCGGGCAGCGGCCTGGGCCTGGCCGTGGGGCTGACCGTCATACAGCCACCTGGGGGTAGCGGCGGCGGCGGCGGGGGCGTTGCCATGGAGTGCGAGTCGCCGGCCGTACAGCACGCCAGACTGCAACAACAGTTGTTGCAACAACAACAACAACAGTTGTTCTTGCGACAGTCACAGTTGGGTAGCGCCGACTTGAGTAGTCGGCAAATGTGGACCGGGGATGTTCACTTGTCGGAACAGCGGCACAGCGGGGGGAGCAGCAGCGGGGGGAGCAGCAATGGACAGAACGGCCACCAACAGCACCATAGACATAACAGCAACAATAGTAACGGTGGCGGTGGGGTGGTGGTGCAGCACGCGCACGTGGCGCCGGCGCGGCACCACTCCCAGCCGGCCAGCGCCAGCGGCATGGTGCCTATTGGCGGTAGTTCGCCGGCCGGCCGCTTGGTCACGCTAGCGCAGCCGCAGACACAAAAACTGGTGGCCACCGCGGGCATAATCACCACCATGCACGGCCAACAGGTGGCGCTGGCCGACCCGACGGCCGTCAACGTGGCGCTCATCAGCCCCGAAGTGCAACTCGTGTCGGCAGGGGGCGCCATCGGACTACATCACCACCCCCTGGCGACGCCCCTGGCCGCGCAGCCGCAGACAATGACCATCGACCTGAGTAGCTTTCAGCTGGTGGCGGCGCCGCAACCCGGTCACATGTTGGCGGGCGGCGAGCTAGGGCTGGGGCCAGGGGGCGCCGGGGTGCTGGCCCAGGGGGCGGCCGCGGCCCCCGCCGCCTTCCCCGTTGACCCCACCGGCAGCGTGAGCCTGCAGTTAGCTAACTACCCGACGGTGGTGACGTCGGCGGCCCAGTACACGACCGCGCCGCTGGCGCCGCAGACTTTCATGGCGGCGGCGGCGGCGGCGCCCGCCTTCCCCTTCGCGCTGGCGACGGCGGCCAGCGGGGCAGGGGTGGGCGGCTCGGGACTCGGTGCGGGCGAGGCGGTGACGGTGGCGGCGGCGGCGACCCAGCACCACCAGCACCACCAGCAGCGGGCGGCGGCGGGTGGGGACCGGGGGGAGGAGTCGCCCATGGTGGGCGTCTGTGTACAACAGAGTCCCGTGGCTAGCCATTGATGACTGTCCTCAGCCCTAGGCAATACTAGCGGCTCGCTCACCTTGTCCGCCTGCCCCGCCGCCCCGCCGCCGCCCCGCCCGCCGACCCCGCACGTCGCGCCCCCTAGCGACAGACATGAAACGCCCTCTAGCGGCCAGACACACACGGAGATTGAAGGAATCGCCACGCATACCGACAGCGCACCGGGAACCTTTCCGACAGCCACTCCAGTTTCCGGCCGCCACTTCAGTTTCCGGCCGCCACCGCAGCCCACAGCGACCGGACGCCGTCTCGTGCGCCCTGGAAACCCGTAGACGCTGTGACGTCACTACCTTGAGAGCGTTTTTTTTTTATTTCCCCACGACGGCCACACGGCCCAAAACAATTTTTATTAACGCGCACTTCCATATCTGACTTTTGGTTGCCGTGGTTGCCGGGCTATATATATATATATATTTATATATGATATACGCCGCCTGTCCCGTTTTAGGAAGTGTGGTTGCCGTGGTAACAGTTTGCGAGGCTGTCTTATTATATTAGAACCGCATTGACGCCAGGATAGCGAGCGAACACCTTAGCCCCCTCCCCCCTCCCCACCACTCTCTCAATCTTCTTTCCCCCTCCCTCCCTCCCTCCCTCCCCCGTTTGCGGAGACTGTACCGGGTCAGATGGGAGCGATATGCCGAAGGTGGGTGGGGTGGGGTGTAAGGAGCGTGGGTTTCGGAGGGAAGGGACAGTTATTTAAAGCTGGTAGGTGAAGGGTCATGCGCTGTCATAGCTTCAAGCCAAAGAGGTTTTCGTTTTTATCCAGCACTCATGGCCGAGTGCCCCGTTTAATGTTTTATATAATCACGATAAGCGAAGGGCGTTCGCTTTTTAATGTCACAGCCACTTATTTATTGGGCTCTTTCCAGTTGGTCGGTTAAATGAAGTATATAAATAGGCGCGAGGGATTTAGGCGAAGGGGGGTGGGGGGCATGATGAGGAATCTTACGTAAACTGGACCATGGTGACGAAACTTAAGTCTGATCTGAGCTGCAAAAATATCCTCCCCTCCCCCTCTATAGCACCCATCTTCCCACCCTCCCTCCTAAAAACAGACCTTTAGCTGTCATCAGATGTTTTCGCTGTGGCTTTGTATACGACGCCAGCAGAAACAGAAACGAGGTGTAATGTAAAATACGGAGCATGCAGACAGGAATTTGGAAAGGCTACAGGTTTACCGACTGATTTTTGGTTTATCCCTGTTTTAGTTGAAACGGTAACCGGTCGCTTTCGTGAGGTGCTACAAAGAAGAAAATAGTTGGTCTTGGTTTCCGTCGCCAGGGGGCGTTCGTCAATGTCGGGGGTTGTTCGCCAGGTGGCGCACACGGTAGCCGAGTCTAGTTAACAAAATACATCGTTAGAATTTTGTGTCTAATGAAAGGAAAAAAAACCCCAAACAAACAACATTAAGCGAGACGAAACTGTACATAGTGGAAATATCTTGTGTCGTTGTTATTTATTACAAGACTTTGTTATCGGTATGGTATGTACAGTGTCTGCAAGGCCGTGAATCTGTCCAGCTAGGCGGGCGGCTTCCGTCTGTCTGTCTGTCTGTTTGTCTCTCAGTGCCTACCTGGGGAGCCAGTGCCAGGGGCCAGGGAGGGATGTAAGGTCAGCTGGGGTGGGTGGGCAGAGGTGGAGGGCTTATCCCGTTACAGCTGGCAATTGGCAATTGTTTTTTTGAGCCTATTTGCTGGAGGTGGGTGGGAGGGATGAGCTAAACAGATTTGTTACCGGGATTTATTGTGTATCATATGGACATAGGGTCACGCATGCGCCGTGAGTGTCTGTGCGAGTGGACGCGGACGGAAGTCGTTGAAGAGGTTACAAGGAGGTCTCGGGGGTTGGGGGGGGGGGGGATCGGCTCGTTAGTCGCTTGGCAACCTATGTCGTTTGTTTAAAACTCTGAATCTTACTCTGCCGGTCACGAAATGTGACCGTCCTTGTTATCGGGGTCCACCTTCCATGTTAAGGCCCACGACTAGGTACGAGTAAAACGTGAGCTATGGCGTGAAACAAAATGGTTGGCCCCACCATGCGAGCACGACTCGGGGGGTGGGGGGGGGGGGGGGTAAGACGTGCAATAAATGGGTACAGGGCGATTATTGGTGAAACGTGCTTTCGTGCCGTGTGAATGTGTACATAGTTCTAGCGGCTTGTCTCCTCTCATCCGGTTGCTGGGGAGATGCGGTTGCCATGGTGGGTTACTAGGTGCCGTACTTGAATAGTGGCTTGGTCATCTTCCCAAAGTTTTCGTATCTGTGTTAGGCTCTTTCTGGTGATAGCGCTGTTTCTGAAGTTTTTTGCTGAAATACTTGACAAGGCCACAGTTATGAAATATATTGTTTCTTTTTCTCAATCCCGTGATAATGTGTGAAATAAGTAGGAGCGAGTAGAGTACTTCAGTTCCGCTTTCTTTGTTGCCTCGGTAAAAGAAACTGATTTTTTTGTTTGAAATCTTGCCATGTTTATAATAATCGGTGATTTTCGTTCCACCTCGGTAGAAATCATGGCAGTGGTGAAATAATTAGTAATCTTAAAAAGGCAATTAGTCAAAGCCGCTCTGATGAAATAGGAGTAATTATGATACAACAAAAGACACAACCGTTGTGAACGTGTGGACACAACTGGTTTAGATGGGACAAGCGTTAAATCTGTGAACCCTCCCTACCCCACCCCACTCACCCTGTGCAGACGAGAGCGCCGCCTCGTGGTGGAGGTAGAAAGCGTGCGAAGCGTGTCAGATTTTTAACAACCAAAATGGTGAGGCGTTGTGCGGCCGACTTTGGCCCCAATCACGGATCACGTGACAATGTTTTTAGAACGCCTCTGTTTTAGCTTGCATGTATATCAGTGTAGTTTGAAATTTCATGAAATATAGAATTAGTGAAATTTACCCTGATCTTGTGTTGTTTGTAGTCGTCGTTGATTTATTCCGATCGCACATTGACACAAGGAACAACTCCTCGCATACAGTATCCACACATCACCTAGCGCCGGAGAATCAATAACAGGATAACACCAGTTTTAAGACATGGAATTTTATTTACCGTTAAAGGTTTCTTCGCTTAAGGTTCTTTATACAAGTTCTCCTCGCGACTCGATTTGGTCGACATGTCTTCATTACACACACCGGGAAGTAGTACAGTTACCAGTTAGCGGTATAACGGGGGAAAACAACTTGACATAGGCATGGAAGGAATGTAGCGGTGAACGTTATGCCACTAGAACAGACAAATAAATAAATAAACAAAACCTCTGATAATAAAAGATACAAGAAACGTTTATACAAAACCGTATAAATTGATGAGGAGATTTCCAGAAGAGGCAATAAGCTGGTTCTTCAGTCTTCCACCTCAAAGTCGCACTTCATGTACTACCCAAATAAGAGAACAGGGCAGGTAGAGTATATTTCAGGCAACCGGCATTTGTTTCATGTAACCAAAATACGTATGGTGCCTTGGTGAAAGGAGTTGATGAGTATTTCGGTTTTTAATAAAACCTGAGATGAAAACAATGCGCTGAAACATCGGGAAGAGCGCGAGTTCTATGGCAAGTTCACTGGTCAGACAAGCTTCTTTAATAAAAATTGCCATATGCCTTGAAAAATATTTGGGCGGGGGCGGCTTGCGACTGTGCATTACGGGTAAGATTTCGGTCTTAGATAGCGAGCTAACCAAAATGTACTAATATTTATAGTAAGAGGCAATTAAACTCCCTATATAAAACTATAACGTAAATCGCGACGTAACATAGACAAGCTTCTTTAATAAAAATTGCCATATGCCTTGAAAAATATTTGGGCCATTAAGGCTAATATATAAGTTACGGAACAGCGCTATCACTGTATATTGCAGATACAGGGAACAGCGTTATCACTGTATATTGCAGATACACGGAACAGCGCTATCACTGTATATTGCAGATACACGGAACAGCGTTATCACTGTATATTGCAGATACACGGAACAGGGTGATCACTGTATATTGCAGATACAGGGAACAGCGCTATCACTGTATATTGCAGATACACGGAACAGCGCTATCACTGTATATTGCAGATACACGGAACAGCGCTATCACTGTATATTGCAGATACAGGGAACAGCGCTATCACTGTATATTGCAGATACACGGAACAGCGCCATCACTGTATATTGCAGATACACGGAACAGCACTATCACTGTATATTGCAGATACACAGAACAGCGCTATCACTGTATATTGCAGATACACGGAACAGCGTTATCACTGTATATTGCAGATACACGGAACAGCGCTATCACTGTATATTGCAGATAGACGGAACAGCGCTATCACTGTATATTGCAGATACACGGAACAGCGCTATCACTGTATATTGCAGATACACGGAACAGCGTTATCACTGTAAATTGCAGATACAGGGAACAGCGCTATCACTGTATATTGCAGATACACGGAACAGCGCTATCACTGTATATTGCAGATACACGGAACAGCGTTATCACTGTATATTGCAGATACAGGGAACAGCGCTATCACGGTATTTTGCAGATAGACGGAACAGCGCTATCACTGTATATTGCAGATACAGGGAACAGGGTGATCACTGTATATTGCAGATACAGGGAACAGCGTTATCACTGTATATTGCAGATACACGGAACAGCGTTATCACTGTATATTGCAGATACACGGAACAGCGTTATCACTGTATATTGCAGATACACGGAACAGCGCTATCACTGTATATTGCAGATACAGGGAACAGCGCTATCACTGTATATTGCAGATACAGGGAACAGCGCTATCACTGTATATTGCAGATACACGGAACAGCGTTATCACTGTAAATTGCAGATACACGGAACAGCGTTATCACTGTATATTGCAGATACACGGAACAGCGCTATCACTGTATATTGCAAATACAGGGAACAGCGCTATCACTGTATATTGCAGATACACGGAACAGCGCTATCACTGTATATTGCAGATACACGGAACAGCGTTATCACTGTATATTGCAGATACACGGAACAGGGTGATCACTGTATATTGCAGATACACGGAACAGCGTTATCACTGTATATTGCAGATACAGGGAACAGCGCTATCACGGTATTTTGCAGATAGACGGAACAGCGCTATCACTGTATATTGCAGATACAGGGAACAGGGTGATCACTGTATATTGCAGATACAGGGAACAGCGTTATCACTGTATATTGCAGATACACGGAACAGCGTTATCACTGTATATTGCAGATACACGGAACAGCGTTATCACTGTATATTGCAGATACACGGAACAGCGCTATCACTGTATATTGCAGATACAGGGAACAGCGCTATCACTGTATATTGCAGATACAGGGAACAGCGCTATCACTGTATATTGCAGATACACGGAACAGCGTTATCACTGTAAATTGCAGATACACGGAACAGCGTTATCACTGTATATTGCAGATACACGGAACAGCGCTATCACTGTATATTTCAAATACAGGGAACAGCGCTATCACTGTATATTGCAGATACACGGAACAGCGCTATCACTGTATATTGCAGATACACGGAACAGAGTTATCACTGTATATTGCAGATACACGGAACAGGGTGATCACTGTATATTGCAGATACACGGAACAGCGTTATCACTGTATATTGCAGATACAGGGAACAGGGTGATCACTGTATATTGCAGATACACGGAACAGCGTTATCACTGTATATTGCAGATACACGGAACAGCGCTATCACTGTATATTGCAGATACACGGAACAGCGTTATCACTGTATATTGCAGATACACGGAACAGCGTTATCACTGTATATTGCAGATACACGGAACAGCGCTATCACTGTATATTGCAGATACAGGGAACAGCGCTATCACTGTATATTGCAGATACACGGAACAGCGCTATCACTGTATATTGCAGATACACGGAACAGCGCTATCACTGTATATTGCAGATACACAGAACAGCGCTATCACTGTATATTGCAGATACACGGAACAGCGTTATCACTGTATATTGCAGATACACGGAACAGCGCTATCACTGTATATTGCAGATAGACGGAACAGCGCTATCACTGTATATTGCAGATACACGGAACAGCGCTATCACTGTATATTGCAGATACACGGAACAGCGTTATCACTGTAAATTGCAGATACAGGGAACAGCGCTATCACTGTATATTGCAGATACACGGAACAGCGCTATCACTGTATATTGCAGATACACGGAACAGCGTTATCACTGTATATTGCAGATACAGGGAACAGCGCTATCACGGTATTTTGCAGATAGACGGAACAGCGCTATCACTGTATATTGCAGATACAGGGAACAGCGTTATCACTGTATATTGCAGATACAGGGAACAGGGTGATCACTGTATATTGCAGATACACGGAACAGCGTTATCACTGTATATTGCAGATACACGGAACAGCGCTATCACTGTATATTGCAGATACACGGAACAGCGTTATCACTGTATATTGCAGATACACGCAACAGCGCTATCACTGTATATTGCAGATACACGGAACAGCGCTATCACTGTATATTGCAGATACACGGAACAGCGTTATCACTGTATATTGCAGATACACGGAACAGCGCTATCACTGTATATTGCAGATACACGGAACAGCGCTATCACTGTATATTGCAGATACACGGAACAGCGCTATCACTGTATTTTGCAGATACACGGAACAGCGCTATCACTGTATATTGCAGATACACGGAATAGCGCTATCACTGTATATTGCATATACGCGGAACAGTGCTATCACTGTATATTGCAGACACACGGAACAGCGTTATCACTGTATATTGCAGATACACGGAACAGCGCTATCACTGTATATTGCAGATACACGGAACAGCGCTATCACTGTATATTGCAGATACACGGAACAGCGTTATCACTGTATATTGCAGATACAGGGAACAGCGCTATCACTGTATATTGCAGATAGACGGAACAGCGCTATCACTGTATATTGCAGATAGACGGAACAGCGCTATAACTGTATATTGCAGATACAGGGAACAGCGCTATCGCTGTATATTGCAGATACAGGGAACAGCGTTATCACTGTATATTGCAGATACACGGCACAGCGCAATCACTGTATATTGCAGATACACGGAACAGCGTTATCACTGTATATTGCAGATACACGGAACAGCGCTATCACTGTATATTGCAGATACAGGGAACAGCGCTATCACTGTGTATTGCAGATACAGGGAACAGCGCTATCACTGTATATTGCAGATACCCGGAACAGCGCTATCACTGTATATTGCAGATACACGGAACAGCGCTATCACTGTATATTGCAGATACACGGAACAGCACTATCACTGTATATTGCAGATACACGGAACAGCGCTATCACTGTATATTGCAGATACACGGAACAGCGCTATCACTGTATATTGCAGATACACGGAACAGCGCTATCACTGTATATTGCAGATACACGGAACAGCGTTATCGCTGTATATTGCAGATACACGGAACAGCGCTATCGCTGTATATTGCAGATACACGGAACAGCGCTATCACTGTATATTGCAGATACACGGAACAGCGTTATCACTGTATATTGCAGATACACGGAACAGCGCTATCACTGTATATTACAGATACACGGAACAGCGCTATCACTGTATATTGCAGATACACGGAACAGCGTTATCACTGTATATTGCAGATACACGGAACAGCGCTATCACTGTATATTACAGATACACGGAACAGCGCTATCACTGTATATTGCAGATAGACGGAACAGCGCTATCACTGTATATTGCAGATACAGGGAACAGCGTTATCACTGTATATTGCAGATACACGGAACAGCGCTATCACTGTATATTACAGATACACGGAACAGCGCTATCACTGTATATTGCAGATACAGGGAACAGCGTTATCACTGTATATTGCAGATACACGGAACAGCGCTATCACTGTATATTGCAGATACACGGAACAGCGCTATCACTGTATATTGCAGATACACGGAACAGCGCTATCACTGTATATTGCAGATACACGGAACAGCGCTATCACTGTATATTGCAGATACACGGAACAGCGCTATCACTGTATATTGCAGATACACGGAACAGCGTTATCACTGTATATTGCAGATACACGGAACAGGGTGATCACTGTATATTGCAGATACACGGAACAGCGTTATCACTGTATATTGCAGATACAGGGAACAGGGTGATCACTGTATATTGCAGATACACGGAACAGCGTTATCACTGTATATTGCAGATACACGGAACAGCGCTATCACTGTATATTGCAGATACACGGAACAGCGTTATCACTGTATATTGCAGATACACGGAACAGCGTTATCACTGTATATTGCAGATACACGGAACAGCGCTATCACTGTATATTGCAGATACAGGGAACAGCGCTATCACTGTATATTGCAGATACACGGAACAGCGCTATC
The DNA here is from genome assembly GCA_964019135.1 of Arenicola marina. Classification (NCBI taxonomy): domain Eukaryota; kingdom Metazoa; phylum Annelida; class Polychaeta; family Arenicolidae; genus Arenicola; species Arenicola marina. The sequence continues at coordinate 14,026,888 of OZ025250.1, forward strand.
ACTGTATATTGCAGATACACGGAACAGCGCTATCACTGTATATTGCAGATACACAGAACAGCGCTATCACTGTATATTGCAGATACACGGAACAGCGTTATCACTGTATATTGCAGATACACGGAACAGCGCTATCACTGTATATTGCAGATAGACGGAACAGCGCTATCACTGTATATTGCAGATACACGGAACAGCGCTATCACTGTATATTGCAGATACACGGAACAGCGTTATCACTGTAAATTGCAGATACAGGGAACAGCGCTATCACTGTATATTGCAGATACAGGGAACAGCGCTATCACTGTATATTGCAGATACACGGAACAGCGTTATCACTGTATATTGCACATACAGGGAACAGCGCTATCACGGTATTTTGCAGATAGACGGAACAGCGCTATCACTGTATATTGCAGATACAGGGAACAGCGTTATCACTGTATATTGCAGATACAGGGAACAGGGTGATCACTGTATATTGCAGATACACGGAACAGGGTGATCACTGTATATTGCAGATACACGGAACAGCGCTATCACTGTATATTGCAGATACACGGAACAGCGTTATCACTGTATATTGCAGATACACGCAACAGCGCTATCACTGTATATTGCAGATACACGCAACAGCGCTATCACTGTATATTGCAGATACACGCAACAGCGTTATCACTGTATATTGCAGATACACGGAACAGCGCTATCACTGTATATTGCAGATACACGGAACAGCGCTATCACTGTATATTGCAGATACACGGAACAGCGCTATCACTGTATTTTGCAGATACACGGAACAGCGCTATCACTGTATATTGCAGATACACGGAATAGCGCTATCACTGTATATTGCATATACGCGGAACAGTGCTATCACTGTATATTGCAGACACACGGAACAGCGTTATCACTGTATATTGCAGATACACGGAACAGCGCTATCACTGTATATTGCAGATACACGGAACAGCGCTATCACTGTATATTGCAGATACACGGAACAGCGCTATCACTGTATATTGCAGATACACGGAACAGCGCTATCACTGTATATTGCAGATACACGGAACAGCGTTATCACTGTATATTGCAGATACAGGGAACAGCGCTATCACTGTATATTGCAGATAGACGGAACAGCGCTATCACTGTATATTGCAGATAGACGGAACAGCGCTATAACTGTATATTGCAGATACAGGGAACAGCGCTATCGCTGTATATTGCAGATACAGGGAACAGCGTTATCACTGTATATTGCAGATACACGGCACAGCGCAATCACTGTATATTGCAGATACACGGAACAGCGTTATCACTGTATATTGCAGATACACGGAACAGCGCTATCACTGTATATTGCAGATACAGGGAACAGCGCTATCACTGTATATTGCAGATACCCGGAACAGCGCTATCACTGTATATTGCAGATACACGGAACAGCACTATCACTGTATATTGCAGATACACGGAACAGCGCTATCACTGTATATTGCAGATACACGGAACAGCGCTATCACTGTATATTGCAGATACACGGAACAGCGCTATCACTGTATATTGCAGATACACGGAACAGCGCTATCACTGTATATTGCAGATACACGGAACAGCGCTATCACTGTATATTGCAGATACACGGAACAGCGTTATCGCTGTATATTGCAGATACACGGAACAGCGCTATCACTGTATATTGCAGATACACGGAACAGCGCTATCACTGTATATTGCAGATACACGGAACAGCGTTATCACTGTATATTGCAGATACACGGAACAGCGCTATCACTGTATATTACAGATACACGGAACAGCGCTATCACTGTATATTGCAGATACACGGAACAGCGTTATCACTGTATATTGCAGATACACGGAACAGCGCTATCACTGTATATTACAGATACACGGAACAGCGCTATCACTGTATATTGCAGATAGACGGAACAGCGCTATCACTGTATATTGCAGATACAGGGAACAGCGTTATCACTGTATATTGCAGATACACGGAACAGCGCTATCACTGTATATTACAGATACACGGAACAGCGCTATCACTGTATATTGAAGATACAGGGAACAGCGTTATCACTGTATATTGCAGATACACGGAACAGCGCTATCACTGTATATTGCAGATACACGGAACAGCGCTATCACTGTATATTGCAGATACACGGAACAGCGCTATCACTGTATATTGCATATACACGGAACAGCGTTATCACTGTATATTGCAGATACACGGAACAGCGCTATCACTGTATATTGCAGATACAGGGAACAGCGTCATCACTGTATATTGTAGATACACGGAACAGCGTCATCACTGTATATTGCAGTGTAGTCATTGACACAAGGAACAACTCCTCGCATACAGTATCCACACATCACCTAGCGCCGGAGAATCAATAACAGGATAACACCAGTTTTAAGACATGGAATTTTATTTACCGTTAAAGGTTTCTTCGCTTAAGGTTCTTTATACAAGTTCTCCTCGCGACTGGATTCGGTCGACATGTCTTCATTACACTCACCGGGAAGTAGTACAGTTACCAGTTAGCGGTATAACGGGAAGCAAAACAAATTGACATAGGCATGGAAGGAATGTAGCGGTGTACGTTATGCCACTAGAACAGACAAATAAATAAATAAGCAAAACCTCTAATAATAAAAGATACAAGAAACGTTTATACAAAACCGTATAAATTGATGAGGAGATTTCCAGAAGAGGCAATAAGCTGGTTCTTCAGTCTTCCACCTCAAAGTCGCACTTCATGTACTACCCAAATAAGAGAACAGGGCAGGTGGAGTATATTTCACGCAATCGGCATTTGTTTCATGTAACCAAACGTATGGTGCCTTGGTGAAAGGAGTTGATGAGTATTTCGGTTTTTAATAAAACCTGAGATGAAAACAATGCGCTGAAACATCGGGAAGAGCGCGAGTTCTATGGCAAGTTCACTGGTCAGACAAGCTTCTTTAATAAAAATTGCCATATGCCGTGAAAAATATTTGGGGGGTGGGGGCTTGCGACTGTGCATTCCGGGTAAGATCTCGGTCTTAGATAGCGAGCTAACCAAAATGTACTAATATTTATAGTAAGAGGCAATTAAACTCCCTATATAAAACTATAACGTAAATCGCGACGTAACATAGACACGCTTCTTTAATAAAAATTGTCATATGCCTTGAAAAATATTTGGGCCATTCAGGCAAATATAGAAGTTACCAATATGACCAGTTGAGTAGAACGTGCATTAAGGGAACATGAAAACTTGATCTCAGTGAGTGTCCAAAATTGAAACTGATAAGCAATTCCATGGATATTTCAGTTAAGACACGATGAAAACCTACCAGCTCACACTTGTAAGCCAGATTTTTTTCTTTGAAAGTGCGACATATATTGCAGATATACGGCACAGCGTTGTCACTGTATATTGCAGATACAGGGAACAGCGCTATCACTGTATATTGCAGATACAGGGAACAGCGTTATCACTATATTGCAGATACAGGGAACAGCGCTATCACTGTATATTGCAGATACACGGAACAGCGTTATCACTGTATATTGCAGATACACGGAACAGCGTCATCACTGTATATTGCAGATACAGGGAACAGCGTTATCACTGTATATTGCAGATACACGGAACAGCGCTATCACTGTATATTGCAGATACACGGAACAGCGTTATCACTGTATATTGCAGATACAGGGAACAGGGTGATCACTGTATATTGCAGATACACGGAACAGCGTTATCACTGTATATTGCAGATACACGGAACAGCGTTATCACTGTATATTGCAGATACACGGAACAGCGCTATCACCGTATATTGCAGAACACACATTTCACCAGATCTGCGTCGCACCCTAGAGAAGACCTGTTTCACCATTGGGTTGATAGAAGAGCCTCTCTGACTAGAGGATCATGGTGCCGTAGACCAGATTCCGCTGCCGCCTGCCCGCCCAGAAGTCGCGCCAGTTCCTGACGAAGCCGCGGCTGTTGGGGTTCTGACGTAGGAGGAAGCCACACGTGACCTGGCCTCGTTGTCGCTGGCGGTGCAGTTCTTGCTGAGTCACGTTCTGGCTGATGGCGACCACCTGGAGGGCCAGCATCAGAACGAGGCCGCACGTGGCCAGTGACGTGTACACGGCACTCACGTAGCCCAGCGCCGCCCTGGCGGACAAAGAATAGTTTTCTAAAGATCAGAATATCACTCCTCACATCGCCTTAAATGTTACCCTCCAGGGAGTACTGCAAACTGTGTATTCGAGTGCAAAAGTACTGAGTACTTCGACCAACCCCATGTCTGGGTATCACATGACATGTTATATAATGTAAACACGCCCTACTGTAGGAAAAGGCAAAGACATGCATGTACATATCCATGGCAGTGTTCACGTATTGGCCGAGATCTACTTACATGTAATTGGAATAGACGAAGTTGCAATCACTGGGCACCAGAAAGAAATCAAACACCATTTCCGGCGTGCAGACGGTTGTCAAGGTGAGGTGGGTGCCATAGCAACCACAAAGGACGGCTAGCAACAGGCCCAGGAAGAAAGCCCGATGATTGCATTCTCCAATACACATGTCGACCCTAAAGACAGAAACAACACAGGATTAGGATTTAGCCGAGACGATGAATTACAGCCCTTGCTTTGACGTTCGCAGGATTGTATATTCAAGTTCATCATTGCATTTCGACCATTCAGATCGAAGGCGTGAAAGTCGAGTCCAGTGGCGTCGCTGTAGTTGTTTATTACCGGCAGCGACGTCACAATTTTCGCCTTTTTTTTAATACAAACTACCCTTGAAAGCGCTATTCCTAAGGTGCAAATAGTTTATTATTATGTGCCAGAGCGTTTCTCAATAAAAACATATATATATATTTGATGTGGGATTAGATTTTACAAGCACATGACTTTTATTTATGTTACTCCTACAATAATTGACCGCCTGAGAAGCTTATAGAAGCTGAGAACTAAAAAGCGACGGGATGAGACAAGTAGTACGACCGAGTAGAACTTACCACACACAATGGTGATCTCGACCTTGGATACAGACACTGCACACTGGACAGTGACCCGCTCGCGCAGGCTTCTGCAAGTTGCACACCTGGCACCATGACGACGACGCTCCACCTGAAAAGGCACCAGATGACTATATTTACGAGATACAATGCAGAGTGAAATATGGTTTAAAGCGACCAATGTTGACAAGCACATGGTTTATTACCACTAGCATGGTTGTCATTACCTACACTGTAGCCAGAAAGTTCTGGCAGTGACCAGACCAAAACGATCGCTTGGCAATAAAAACATGCATTGAAACAATGTGTTTGCAACATTGTGGCAATAATAGATGATGGATATATATATGTGCATTACGACAAGTATTGGACGCAACAAATGCTTTTCCCTCAACTGAATAATGCAGACGAAAGTGACAACGTTATGACGACCATGTGTAAACATGTGTCAACAGTCGTTGTCTGGTAACTACGCAATGCACACAATAATCCGACATTTTTAAATGAATTGACTGTTGTTACCCGTATCCGGCGCCCCCTGACTTCCGCTTCTGGGTGGCGCGTCCTGATCGAACCTTACGGGCGGATTCAACGGCGTCCGGCCCAGAAATGTATCAAGATGAGCCTCAAAGTCTGTCGGGTTTGTATCCCTGGAGGGTCTCTCCCCTGACCCCGGACCACCGCCGTGGTCAGCACGATCGGTGACCCCTGTGTGACTAGGTTCGCCGCCGCCGCCGCCGCCATGTAACTGAACATTCGGCGGGGGTGATGATCCAAAGGGCGCATCCCTGCGGACGGCGCCCGGATCGCGCCTGATGAAGAACAAACTGAGCATCATCCCGGCGAACATGCCGCTCAGCAGCAAGTTCTCCCAGAAGAGAATCTCGCGGAAGGCGAGCACTATAAACTGGAAGGTGTAGTACATCTGGAGTACAGACACCAGCGCCCACGTGTAGAACAGGGACGTCCGGCGGCGGCGTTCCGGATCGCGCGTCCGACGCCGGTAAAAACACAGTAACACGACCGGAAGCGCTGTCATGACGACACAGGTCATGAAGAACCCGGATGCGGCCAGGATGATTCCGGCCGGAATGAGGAGGATGGGGAGGGCTTTGTCCAAGTTGATCCGGATTGCCCCCTGTTTGGAGCAGCCAGGGATCCGACAGCGGTCCTCCACGGTGGTCAGCAGGCGATCCATGTCGGCGGCGAGCACGGGGCGGCACCTCATACAACTGTAACCATTGCAACGCTGCATCAAACGATTTGTTCAACCGGGTTGTTAAGTTCAATGTGGGTTGTAAATTTACTTCACAAAATATATCAACCAATAAAGAACAACATTCATGTTTTGACTCAAATAGAGAACGGCTTATTCTTCCCTTAACCACTGACCTATCACAAACATTGTCGAATGCTTCACAGTCACAGCAGCAGGCTAGAATGTGGCTGACGTCTCCAGCTTCACTCTCATACTCGCAACAACACAGGCTGTCTCTGGCACTAGCCCTGGAGCGACGAGTTGACATGACACCAGTCTTTCTCCATCACTGAAATTAAAAATTTAGTAGCATAGTGTGCATTGTTCAGAGCATTATGTACCATGGCAACTATGTAATATGTTTTAGAATAAATGCGACAGAGCATCGGCCAGCTCCCAGTGGAGTGCATGAAATATTCTTTGTATCATACAGAAGGACAGCTTCGACATTAAAACCCATTTCTTAATACAAAAAGTAAAAAGTCAATTTTTTTTTCATTTAATAATAATAAATGGCTGTAACTTACACAATTATTAAATAAATTGCATATTAGCATGCTACATATAATGTCAAAAGCAGGCAAGTAAAGAATGAAATAAAGGTAAGCTCATATCATTACATTTGGTATTAATCTTTTCTCTTTTCCGTACAGCAAACTATTAAAGTAGGTTGGTGTAGAGAAACTTGAGCTTGGACACAATTACTTTACTCTGTGCATGTTGTAAAAAATGTTAGCCTTGTCCACAGCACGTAGATGGTAGATGCAATGCAGCGCTCCTCATATACACATAAGCACCTCAAATTTAAACATCAAGTGCATAATAATCAGCTATACACTGGTATACGAGGAATGCCACGTCAAATCTAAGCAGTTTGACTGCAACCTTCTTTCCGGTCATGTGCATCAAACCATTTCTGTCATCCGATATTTGCTTTCAATCAGCCAGAGAGGTTGAAGGTATTGTTTTGGTAGCAAAAATATAGGCTAAACCAGTACATATGCAAGCAAAAATTAGAGAAATTGGCTAACCTGACCTCCCTCCTATGGCTGAAGAGGGCTTAAACTGTGCTAGATACAAGACATATGCAGTTTTGTTCCCCGTTCCCAATGACTTGATAGGTGTCATCGCTAGTTACAGCTTGTCAGGCAGTAGCGAATCGCTTTTGTCTAAGGATTGATTGAGAATGTTTTCTAAGGAGCTGGTGCATCATCTTAGGCTCATTCTTTTCAGAAATGCAGGCTCTTTTCACGTGTAACGAACTTGATCATTCTCTGGCAACAACCTGTCTAAAAATGGTTCATGTTGTAGGGTACTGTACTAGGCAGTAATGGATCACTTTAGCCATATTTTGACGGTAAAGCAGGTATCATAATGCATTGTCATAAATTTACAAAATCAGGTTGTCAATGATATAATATGGCATATAGTTTATAGTTAGGTAAAATAATTCATAACATATTTGGATATTTTCGGAGCCGTACCCTTATTGATATGGGACCAATGATTCATGTTATGCCACCTGGCGGTAAAGCTTGCTGGTAAAGCTTGGCGGCAAAGATGTGCGTCACTGATCCGCTACTGCCGAGAAAGCAGCTAACACAATTTGGATGACAACAGCAATTATGCTTTATGGAGGGATCTACCGTAAACTGCCTATTAGAAGCTGCATACATATTAGAAGCCGCACCCCAACTTTGGCCAAAAAAACGGGTTGGCCGGCGCCCAGAACCATTTCCGGAAAACTACATATTATAAGCCGCACTCCGACTTTGGCCTTTCGACCCCCCCCCCCACTGGCCCGCCCTCCGCCCTGTATTCCTGCTTAATCCATCTGGCCAACCAAGCCACTTAATTGTTTATACAAGCAGTCGCGACTACTAACAACATTCACCTCTCCCTCTCCGATCGCTGCTCTTATCAAGTGTCACACCAGTGGCTGGCTCCCACTGCATGTTTATGAATCCGCCAGCCGTATCAAGTTACACAACCTGAAACCTGGCCTCTGATCATTGGTCTACAATAGGTGTGGGGGAGTCTTGTTTATACAAGCAGTCGCGACTACTAACAACATTCACCTCTCCCTCTCCGATCCAACCTTAAGTAGCTCATTGTCAGTCTTGATTGTCACAGTAACACAATGCCTGGGAAAAGAGCATCTTACAACACAGCTTTCAAGTTGAATTATCTCCAGACTTCTTGACTTGTATGACCTTATGATGCAATAAATTATTTTGGCAACATCGGTAATTTTCGCATTACTCCCCCCCCCCCCTTGTCCTGCCACGCTCACTTGAAATCGGCAAAAGGCCCTATTTAAAGCTGCACCCTGACTTCTGAGTAAAACCCGGGAATTTGACCCTCCAACTTCCTAATATAAGCCGCGGCTTCTAATAGGCAGTTTACGGTAATTATTTTTATGAAGGTTCATGGTTTTTACAGCTATGAAAAAATTACCTCAGTTGTGTACATGTTATGTATCTACTTTGGCAAGAATGGCCTGTTGAAATGGAAGTTGATGTTTTGCACAAGAACTCGCTGAGCAAAGAGCTCACTGCTGGAAGTGCATTTGAGGTAAAAAAAAAGTGTAAACATTGGTAGAACCTAGCCCAGAACCCTAGGCTGTGTGGGCTGAAACACAGCCTAGTCGCATTCCATAGTAAAATTCTGGTCTGGAACAACCCCATTTCAGGGTTGTTTGACTTTGACCAAGTTTGGCTCTGATTCTCCTTTGCTGTGGGAAAAGTTTTATAACAGAAACAAACTCTAATCCTTTTCTTTTTACTTCCTGGCTTATAATATCATGTGATGACCTAGCCCTGGTACATGCCTCTCTTACCACGCCCGTAAATGGAGCAAGGGTGAGAGCACTCGCTGCCAGGCAGCGTTTGTTGATGTCCGGCGAGCGGCAGAGCATTCAAAACGAAGTGAGAGAGGACACAAATCGCCCGGATTACAAGAGAATATACTACTGACCAAAGACATGACTCTCCGACGAAAGTCATAAAAGCTTCAGGAATCTAATGGAGCAATTTAACGGGCAGGCACTGCATATTTATTCTGTTAGGACCTTCAACTTGAGCCACCAGTCCGCGATTTCTAATTTTAGGCCTGGTGAGCGGCATGGCTCTCACCCTTGCTCCATTCATTCATGGGTATACATGCCGTAATATGGCTATGATTCTTCAACCATAGCCATGGATTCACGGATTCATAGAACCTCACATTTTTGGACTTATTTCAAGCCAGTGGGTAATTATTTTCGAAATAAAGTTATAATTTATTACATTTAGATCTAGTGGCTTTTAATAGAAACGATTTTATGGTGAACAGCAAAGTGATCCGCTACAACCTGTGATCCATCTGTCCATTACTGCCCGACAAGCTGTAGTTCAATCCCTTTTCAACTTGGCAGGACTCCACCATCATAAAAATTAACCACCAAACATCCCCACACCATCACAACACACAAACTTTACCCCCCAACCCCACTGGCACTGGCGCCGCGAGTCAAAAGACAAATTCACAAAACGTCCCGCGGGCAAAATGGGTGTTGTGCCGTGTCGGCGTGTGGATAGTCAGTAGAGTTGTGTGATTATTCGAATAAGCATACATGTCTGCTAAATGACTGCAATATCTTGTCAAAGACAGCGTTTGTCCAGAGATCTTACCTATGAAGACAGAACACCAATTTCTAACTTTTGACACAGACACATCAGATACAAACGCCGTGGTTTTCTCTACATCCGGTTTCGTTGCAACGCAAAACACGATCTCGGTAGGCAATGAACAGCCGTTCAAACGCTCGCTATTTGGCGTCCTCGGTACGGGGGGGGGGCTTCACGCATCTCTTTAAATGACATATGTGTGAAGCCGCCCCCACCCCTCCCGCCCCACCCAGCCACGATTGAGGCAACTGTGTGTAGGCCTACCCAAAGAACTTCTTTGGCCTACCTCTAAAAGTTTATCTTTCTTCTACTTAAATAAAATTTTGCAAAAATCAATACCATTTGTCTGTTGTTGAGCAATCACTAAAGTAATACGGCCCGATAGACAAAATATGTTGGTCGCGGACACAGCCACAACACAAAACCGAGAGTTTCAATATATTTTTTTATAGCATCCGGAATCCGGTGTATCATAATCTGTCCGCCGTGATAGTGTCCGGCGGCTGACGTGTGCGCATGCGCAGCGAATGGATGTATGTCAGGTTTACCGTTCGGTTAGGGTTAGGTTAGGATTAGGTTAGGGCCAGGGTTAGGTTTAGGATTAGGGTTCTGGTTAGGATTAGAGACGTGAAAGAAGCGTGGTCGGACAGGTTATTACGGCCGGACAGGTTATTATGTTGCACCGGGATATACAACGGCGACATGCGACCCGCGGGCATGCGACATTGCCCATGATTTCTGTTTCTGGAAAACGACACCCGACATCAGAATCCAAACAACAAAATTGCAGGGGGTCCTAACCCCGATTTTTTTTAGGCAGAATGCTGTTTTTCAATGCATTCAGTTAATTACCCCCCTGCCCCCCTTATGTTTTGATTGAGGAAGAACGCTATCCGAGGCACCTATACTCATTTTGTTCAGAACCCCTATACCCTCTCCCCAGGTCGCAAGTATGAAACCCACCCCACCCCCCTTATTCAAATTCCTGGATCCGCCCCTGGAATATGAATCGGTCTTAGCCCGTAGATCTGATCAGTCTCTATATGTGTGTTAATTGTCGCCTGGACGCACACACACACACCACCACCACAAGGGGAAATTACAAATTACGAAATAGCTTCGGGGTAGTACGAATGCTTATAAAATCCGGTCGAGCTAGTACAATTGAGTCGCACTCTAATGGGGTTATCGAAGGAGGACCGCGTTTCTGGATTATTAGTCTTATATTTTTAGTGTTATCTGCAATTGTATATATCATGATAGGTACATTGAAATCCTGTAAAAATAACACTTAATCTCATTGATATATTTTTTGCAGCTTTGTTGCCCCCGCCCCCAACCCCCTGCAATTAATATTTCAAGGTTTGCCTGAAGTAGAATTTGTTCGGCTTGGAAAAAGATTCATATCTATTTGATAGATGAACAATGGGAAGAAACATATGGGTAGTTACTAATTGACAGTTAACATTTTCTTGGAATTTTCTAGAGAAAAAAAATAAAAATTGCGACGAATTTGTTTTGACCCCCCCATCCGCTTTCGACCTTAAATGGATACTAGTCTGAGAGATAATAAGGCGGCAGGAATGGGGGTTGGGGAGAGGGATGGGATTAATATTTATTTCTAGCCAGTAGGTAGGCCTACCGTCGTTTCCACTGTTACCGACTTCACTGGGGGTATGCGACGTATTTCTTCAACCCCAACACACCTTTCTACCCCTCTGTCTCTCTCTCCCCATCACTCCAAAGATTGAGAAACGTTTCAAATTGGAAGTCACGCCGCCGTTGAAATAACGATCACGGGGTAACTGGGGAGAGAGACAGTAAATGCCTTCACGGCTACAAACAAAACATGGCATGTCTACATTTCTTTATCCTCTTTTATGTAGCGTGCGCGGGCTGCGGGCAGCTCTCTGCGGGCGTGGGGCGGGCTGCGGGCAGCTCTCTGCGGCTGCGGGCAGCTCTCTGCAGGCGTGGGGCGGGCGCGGGCAAGTTATTGCGGGCGCGGGGCGGGTGTGGATAGCGAAGTTGGGCCCGCGCAGATCTGTTACTAGTGTACATGCCATGGTGCTAACTGTATTTACCTATATATATTGCGCTATGTTTCGCATTTTCTCGCTCATTCCACGTTTTCTTGACATCGTTAATTTTTAGTTGAAGCGGATTTCCGATCTCCCGGCAGAAGGCGCTCCGCTAACGCATGTGACGAACGAGCTCCCTCTGCTAGCAGAATGGTGACTTACCTGCTTGTGGCGCCAAATCGATTTTCTAGCATAATAGCATATAGTCTGCACAAGTGCCCCCCCCCCCCCACACACACACAAACACACACTGACACAGAAGGGAGGGCCGGGGGTGGGAGGGCACATTGGTCATGTGGAAATGGTTGCCATCTGTGAACCGAAAAAAAGCTGCAACTGTTTAGGGATCAATCAATAGTGATTGTCACGAAGTGAAAATACCTGGCCCTCGAGGGTTGAAAAATAAATAGAACCTTTATTTTTATATAATTTAACGTTTGATAGAATACAAAGAACACATATCACAAAGCATACACAAACGACAATTACTTCAGATTATAATATTCCCGTGGATGAGTAATATTGCAAGAAAAGCTATATCATACAGTTCGTAGCAGACCCTATGGCCTATGGCCGGGCGCGGCGATGTTTTGTGGCAGATTCCCATCGGGGAAAGCTACATCCACTTGAATTCTTGTACTAATTAGGCAGCCTCGGCAAAGCCGCATCTAATGGGGATCTGGTCCCCGGCGACCCCAGCGAAGGCAGCATCCAATGGGGATCTGGTCCCCGGCGACCCCAGCGAAGACAGCATCCAATGGGGATCTGGTCCCCGGCGACCCCAGCGAAGGCAGCATCCAATGGGGATCTGGTCCCCGGCGACCCCAGCGAAGGCAGCATCCAATGGGGATCTGGTCCCCGGCGACCCCAGCAAAGGCAGCATCCAATGGGGATCTTGTCCCCAGTGCCCCCAGCGAAGGCAGCATCCAATGGGGATCTTGTCCCCAGAAATCTCAGCGAAGGCAGCATCCAATGGGGATCTGGTCCCCAGTGACCTAAGCGAAGGCAGCATCCAATGGGGATCTGGTCCCCAGTGACCTCAGCAAAGACAGCATCCAATGGGTATCTTGTCCCCAGTGACCTCAGCGAAGGCAGCATCCAATGGGGATCTTGTCCCCTGTGACCTCAGCGAAGGCAGCATCCAGTGGGGATCTGGTCCCCAATGACCTAAGCGAAGGCAGCATCCAATGGGGATCTGGTCCCCAGCGATTTCAGCCAAGGCAGCATCCAATGGGGATCTGGTCCCCAGTGACCTCAGCGAAGGCAGCATCCAATGGGGATCTCGTCCCCAGTGATCTCAGCAAAGGCAGCATCCAATGGGGATCTGGTCCCCAGTGACCTAAGCGAAGGCAGCATCCAATGGGGATCTGGTCCCCAGTGATCTCAGCACGGGCAGCATCCAATGGGGATCTGGTCCCCAGTGACCTCAGCAAAGGCAGCATCCAATGGGGATCTGGTCCCCAGTGACCTCAGCAAAGGCAGCATCCAATGGGGATCTGGTCCCCAGCGATCTCAGCCAAGGCAGCATCCAATGGGGATCTGGTCCCCAGTGACCTCAGCGAAGGCAGCATCCAATGGGGGTCTGGTCCCCAGTGACCTAAGCGAAGGCAGCATCCAATAGGGATCTGGTCCCCAGTGACCTCAGCAAAGGCAGCATCCAATGGGGATCTGGTCCCCAGTGATCTCACCACGGGCAGCATCCAATGGGGATCTGGTCCCCAGTGACCTCAGCAAAGGCAGCATCCAATGGGGATCTGGTCCCCAGTGACCTCAGCAAAGGCAGCATCCAATGGGGATCTGGTCCCCAGCGATCTCAGCCAAGGCAGCATCCAATGGGGATCTGGTCCCCAGTGACCTCAGCGAAGGCAGCATCCAATGGGGGTCTGGTCCCCAGTGACCTAAGCGAAGGCAGCATCCAATAGGGATCTGGTCCCCAGTGACCTCAGCAAAGGCAGCATCCAATGGGGATCTTGTCCCCAGTGACCTCAGCAAAGGCAGCATCCAATGGGGATCTGGTCCCCAGTGACCTCAGCAAAGGCAGCATCCAATGGGGATCTGGTCCCCAGCGATCTCAGCCAAGGCAGCATCCAATGGGGATCTGGTCCCCAGTGACCTCAGCGAAGGCAGCATCCAATGGGGGTCTGGTCCCCAGTGACCTCAGCGAAGGCAGCATCAAATGGGGATCTTGTCCCCAGTGACCTAAGCGAAGGCAGCATCCAATGGGGATCTTGTCCCCAATGACCTCAGCAAAGGCAGCATCGAGTGGGGATCTTGTCCCCAGTGACCTAAGCGAAGGCAGCATCCAATGGGGATCTTGTCCCCAGTGACCTCAGCGAAGGCAGCATCCAAAGGGGATCTGGTCCCCAGTGACATCAGCAAAGGCAGCATCCAATGGGGATCTGGTCCCCAGTGATCTCAGCACGGGCAGCATCCAATGGGGATCTTGTCCCCAGTGACCTCAGCGAAGGCAGCATCCAATGGGGATCGGGTCCCCAGTGACATCAGCAAAGGCAGCATCCAATGGGGATCTGGTCCCCAGTGACCTCAGCGAAGGCAGCATCCAGTGGGGATCTGGTCCCCAGTGACCTAAGCGAAGGCAGCATCCAATGGGCATCTTGTCCCCAGTGACCTCAGCGAAGGCAGCATCCAAAGGGGATCTGGTCCCCAGTGACCTCAGCGAAGGCGGCATCCAAAGGGGATCTGGTCCCCAGTGACCTCAGCGAAGGCAGCATCCAAAGGGGATCTGGTCCCCAGTGACCTCAGCAAAGGCAGCATCCAATGGGCATCTTGTCCCCAGTGACCTCAGCGAAGGCAGCGTCCAAAGGGGATCTGGTCCCCAGTGACCTCAGCAAAGGCAGCATCCAAAGGGGATCTGGTCCCCAGTGACCTCAGCGAAGGCAGCATCCAATGGGCATCTTGTCCCCAGTGACCTCAGCGAAGGCAGCATCCAATGGGGATCTGGTCCCCAGTGACCTCAGCAAAGGCAGCATCCAATGGGGATCTGGTCCCCAGTGACCTCAGCGAAGGCAGCATCCAGTGGGAATCTGGTCCCCAGTGACCTAAGCGAAGGCAGCATCCAATGGGCATCTTGTCCCCAGTGACCTCAGCGAAGGCAGCATCCAAAGGGGATCTGGTCCCCAGTGACCTCAGCGAAGACAGCGTCCAAAGGGGATCTGGTCTCCAGTGACCTAAGCGAAGGCAGCATCCAAAGAGGATCTGGTCGCCAGCGATCTCAGCCAAGGCAACATCCAATGGTGATCTGGTCCCCGGCGACCTCAGCAAAGGCAGCATCCAATGGGGATCTTGGGCCGTATTCATAATCGCCACTTAGGCTACACCACTAGACTTAGCGCTAAGTGGAAGATTTGTTGAGCGATTATCGGATTCAAAATACGTAAGTAGATCTAGTCATCCAAAAAGTGGATTTTCTGAATTAAGAAAGTGTAAAAATTATATCGAGGAGGATTTCTTGACAATTAGCACCACCGCAATCAGCTAGTGAGGCAAAGAAAAAAATGCACCCCCTGCGTAAAGTACGTGGGGATAATGAATACGACCCCTGCAGGTCCCCAGTGACCTGAGCGAAGGCCGCCGCAAATTGCACCAGCGCGAACCTCGCCGACGACAACAGTGCCTTCCGGCGAGACTGATATTCACCAACGGAAGTGGTGTCTACGGGGCCAGGCATGACTGGCGATCCCGGGGTGAACATTGATATCCACCAACGGAAGTGGTGTCTACGGGGCCAGGCATGACTGGCGATCCCGGGGTGAACATTGATATCCACCAACGGAAGTGGTGTCTACGGGGCCAGGCATGACTGGCGATCCCGGGGTGAACATTGATATCCACCAACGGAAGTGGTGTCTACGGGGCCAGGCATGACTGGCGATCCCGGGGTGAACATTGATATCCACCAACGGAAGTGGTGTTTACGGGGCCAGGCATGACTGGCGATCCTGGGGTGAACATTGATATCCACCAACGGAAGTGGTGTCTACGGGGCCAGGCATGACTGGCGATCCTGGGGTGAACATTGATATCCACCAACGGAAGTGGTGTCTACGGGGCCAGGCATGACTGGCGATCCCGGGGTGAACATTGATATCCACCAACGGAAGTGGTGTCTACGGGGCCAGGCATGACTGGCGATCCCGGGGTGAACATTGATATCCACCAACGGAAGTGGTGTCTACGGGGCCAGGCATGACTGGCGATCCCGGGGTGAACATTGATATCCACCAACGGAAGTGGTGTCTACGGGGCCAGGCATGACTGGCGATCCCGGGGTGAACATTGATATCCACCAACGGAAGTGGTGTCTACGGGGCCAGGCATGACTGGCGATCCCGGGGTGAACATTGATATCCACCAACGGAAGTGGTGTTTACGGGGCCAGGCATGACTGGCGATCCCGGGGTGAACATTGATATCCACCAACGGAAGTGGTGTCTACGGGGCCAGGCATGACTGGCGATCCCGGGGTGAACATTGATATCCACCAACGGAAGTGGTGTCTACGGGGCCAGGCATGACTGGCGATCCCGGGGTGAACATTGATATCCACCAACGGAAGTGGTGTCTACGGGGCCAGGCATGACTGGCGATCCCGGGGTGAACATTGATATCCACCAACGGAAGTGGTGTCTACGGGGCCAGGCATGACTGGCGATCCCGGGGTGAACATTGATATCCACCAACGGAAGTGGTGTCTACGGGGCCAGGCATGACTGGCGATCCCGGGGTGAACATTGCCCACGAGTGACAGCGGACAACATCCGGGTGATCCAGCAGAATGATAATAGCGCAGCAGAACGTTGAAGCGTCGGAAGAGGTTAGTCCTTATGATGCCGGGTGTCCTACCTCAACTTGTCACTATGGTAGTCTGAACACTTCGGGGTTGATGCCGTATTTATATCGGCGTACATGTAGCCACTCCCAGAAGTTGTCACGATTGACAGGGCCGAGGAGATCAATAGGAGTCCGCACTCCGAAGAGGGTATCAGCGATCAACTCCTCCAGCTGCGAAATTAGTATCTCGGCCTATCCGAGAACTAATGTGACAATAGCCCGACCCAGGCTGTCAATGATTCACTGACGTCACTGTTGCTTTTATCCAATCATGTGGTGAAAAATATCTTCCACGTGCGTTATGTCGGATAAACAAGTCGGACAAACAAAGCAGCATGTTACTTTCTTGTCAGTTGTCGAATTCATACTCACGATCAAGGAAACGGGGACTCAAGCGTGGGCGAGGCTTAGTGTCGGAGCCTGGATCGGTCTATAGATAACTTCGCTAAGCGTAGTTCGAATTTTGCCACCCTGAGGCGCCACTGCATGTGCAATGCCTTCTGGGTATTATTTTGGTCTTTGCGAGATGTCGGGGATGGCGTCATCGCCTGACAACGTATTTTGTAGACATTTAAACATGAAATAGTGTCATATATGTAACGGAAAAGTTACGTAATCTGAATGTAAGTTAGATATGCTCATTAGTTTTATACATGTCTTGCCAATAACGTGGAAATATGGTATTTATCTCCATAGAAAAAGTCAAGATAACACCAAAATATTTCCCATATCTCTTTGCGCCAGTCTCGATTTTTCCAAGATGGCGTATAATTGCGAAGTCGTGTATTGGAGCAGATTATTGCAAGCATCACTCATCTCATAGACTGATACTTGATTTCATGACAGTTAACGGTCGAGTTTGAGTGCTTCCCTCCTCCCTCTGAACTCACGAAGTTAAATTTGTAATCGCATCTTTAAAGTGTTCGTGCCACGATTTTGTCTTGCTCAGAGTTAATTTGGTTTAGGGAAGACAAACAAATAACAATTTGTTTTTATTTGTTTACATTTTTTATTGCACGATATCACCAAACATATTAGTACACCAAGATAGGTCATACGGCGATCGCCCATTGTAAAATGTGTAATGCGGCGAGCAGTGGCGCCGCTATGCGGCGAGCCCGTAACGTTGGGCTGCCACTGCGCTGACGATAACGCTGTCTGCGTGATAAGCGGCGCCCTGTGAACTACAAATTGGATTTTAGCGCTATTATTCCCGTTGAAGTAAAGCCTGATGGTGTCCTTTCGCGCATTCAGATATATTTTACATTAAATATATATACTTTTTTAATTTTTTAGGCGGCAATAAATAGTTGTTAGTGTCCTCAAGGCGTCATATTCCGAGTACGTCATTCACTGACAGTCGACTGTTTGGCTCCCCTAACTTGCTGATAACTGTGCTGGCTGAAAACTTAGACGTACCCTTGACTGTTCGATTATTGAACACAACAACTTTACAATTATTTAGCATAGGTGTTCTCCTGTCTTTGTTTTATTTTGTCACACAATAGATTCGTCTACCCTTCGACGCCACTGCAGATAGGGGGAGAGGGGGGGGGGGGGCTAAGGGTATTTCCGTTCCTCAGGAATGGGGTTTTCATTTCACCGTGAACTGGGGTTGAGGCAAATGATTCTTCGTGGACTGCATGGAATGAGATATTAGCCGACCGTCGTGATCAAGGATTTTATTCTTTGTGATCTGAGAACACGACCGCCCCCCTCCACTGCAAACACAGGCTCCCAACAAGTGTATAACAAACCCCAGTGGCCCACGACGCCCGAAGTTCAGTGATATATTTTAAGCCTAAAAATTGATGATAAACAACAAAGTTATGCTAACCAATTGATATGTTTTAATACAAAAATACAAACATCAACAAGATTACTCATTTCTACTGAAACTCTTTAAGACATGAATAGCTTTAAGAATATAAAGTACTTCAGCTGATGCGGATACTGGACGTATTCAACAAGTCTTTCCTTCTTGCATTGACCACCCATCTCTGGGATCTGAAAAATAATAATAAAAAACAACATTTTATAAAAGCTTATAAACATAAAAAAAATTACTTGACAATCGTTAAGTAGAAATGCTAACCAAGGCTTTGCTTTTTCCCGGTCTGGCTAGCTTTGTGAGATTTGTCAAAGGTACCCAGACAGCCGGAGCCGGACACCCATGGCAGCTATATATGCCTATAGGTCTATATATGATCATACGCTATATGGTCTGAGTTCACCTAATTTTTACTCAAACCCCAGGACATCGATCAGGACACCTGATTGCACATTCGTTAGGCCTTAGCAGTCACTTGAAGCTTGTTGTCATCTGATAATTATTGAGTAATAATTGGCAACGATAGATTTTTGACTGCTTTCACTCGCATCAGCCGGCTTCGACGTGGGCAATAATAGAGAATTATCAGCAATTGTGGCGGTGATAATCGATGCACGTTATCAATGACTGATAAATTAAGGCAAGCAGCAGGGATTACCTTTCTTTTTCCTTGGGGAATCTGAAGAATGACATTCCTTGACATTTCTTTCGTGAATTCGCGCAATTTATGGCACAACAAACTTGATGCATGTCGACGGCGGCACTGTGCACACCGCTTGGAGGCGCCACCGGAGAACGATTACAAGGAAATCGCCGTATGACCTAGCTTGGTGTACTAATATCTTTGATATCACTATAAACGCGTTCGTCAAAGTAGCTAAAGTGAGATCCGGTGCGTTTATTTCTGAGCGTTATTTGAAAAGTCCCCAATGATGTCACAAGATTAACAGTTGAGCTTTGATGTAGTGCGTAGACATCTGTTTATGGTTGAGTGCGTTTCGTTGAGTTCAAGCCAATGAGCAGAGAAAATCTGAGTCTCAATATAAAAGTACATGCGTTTGTATTCCCCATTGACGTCACTTTCCTCGCTCCCAGAAGTTAAATTGGTAGGTGCGAAAACAAGTGGAAAAAGTATGCCGATCTACTATTTGGGGCGTTACAGCTCGATAATATAAGCGTGGAAACACAGAAGATTAATATGAGCTAAAGTTGTTTTGGCGTGGCACGAACACTAAGTAGCCAAACCCCCCATCGGTAAGCAACAGAACAGTTTGAAATTTGAATACTTGGAATAAACAGAAGAAGTTCTATGGAAGGAAGGGGGAGGGAAGGGTTCTCAGAAATAGCAGAATTGTTTGTCTTCCCAATTCATGTCTATGCTAAAGCCTTCATCTATAGATCCGCATGTCGATGTCTCTTCATTATAATTAAGTCTCAAAACGTAACATTTTCGTCATAATCCCACGCGATTCTCTGTCCATCACTTCTGCTGACGTTTTCGATCTGTTTCACCTCGCCCTCCGACTGAATTATTTATTTATCTGAGATGCGTCAACTGTCTTGACACTTAAATTGTTTGTCCCCGTGGGTGTGGGGATGGGGGGGGGGGGGGGCGATCAGTAGATGCAAAAACACTATAAAGAGGTGTCTCTTGGAGCCCCAATATCTTACCCATCCAAGAACCACGAACAGTGCAAAATTAGGGCCCATCCATGCACATACCAAGCTGCACGACTGTTTTGACCAAATCTATTATGACGAAAATCCTTAGGATTGCATACTTTATATAGAAGAAACTGGCTTGACTCCTGCATACATCCTGTGACTTGGCGTCAGTTTTAGACCATAAGATGCAGGTCATGTAGGTTAGGCTATTTAAGATTTCCAGGTATCAAGAAACGGAGACAATAGGTTCTTGATAATTATTTTTATGTACGGTCTATAACAAATACAAGATCAACGACTTTTTCTTTGATGCTTGTTTAGCAAAGACCCCCGCATTGGCGTACCAAAATGCACGAAAAAGACACCCACCCTTTTCAGCGGCACGTCGACACAGCAGTCAATTACCTTAAGATACACCCACTGGGCGCTAGCGCCTTTTGTTCCCGACGAGCTCGGCACCAGCCCTGTGGCAGTAAAAATGCATTAGAGACGCCGTCGGCAGTACAGGAAGCTCTCATTCCTTTTACAGTAGATGATAATCAATTAGCCCCAGTTCTGCGGCTGTGGAACGGCCAAAAATCTGACAGGGCTTCTCTTTTTTTCGCCCGTCCTACAGCCACAGAACTGGGGCTAACAACCAATCTGCTTTAGATTAAAGCAATATATTCCGTAATTTTTTGTCTTACCAAGCTCTTCCCCATGTCAAATAAGTATATTTTGTCTTGAATTTAAATCCTGAAAGCCTGTGGGCTATCCGGAGAGAAGCAATTTGGTCACCGGAGCAGAAGTTGGAGGCCGGCTTTATATCCCTGCACGCCTGTTCGCTGTTATGGTATTGTGTTAGCCCTGATGCATAGACCTCACGACCTGAACCCTAACGGGAAGGGTCAAGTTCACTGGGCTAGTATTGTGTGTGGTGTCGACCGCGGCTCGCTATGACGTCCGCGCGCGATAAAAATAAACCGCGCAGTTTTATGTTGAAATTGTTGTTTTACATACTCTCAGAGATATAAAACATATACGCATCATAATTTTCAAATACTTTTAGTCTTGATTCTAAGATGTAAAAAGCTAAGATAGCGCATGTAAGTATATTGCTTTAAAGCAATATATGCTGTAATTTGTTGTATTACCAACTCTTCCCCATGCCAAATAAGTATATTCTGTCTTGAATTTAAATCCTAAAAGAGTCTGCGCTATCCCGAGAGAAGCAGATTTGTTCACCGGAGCCGAAGTTGGTGGCCGGCTTTTATTATATCGCTGCGCGCCTGTTCGCTGTTCGGTATAGGGTATGTAAGTGACATCACGGACAGCGCGCGCTCACCTCCAGCGAATTCGGTTTTGGGTACATGACGCTTCACCGCCCCATATACAAAGCATAGGGGGCTCTTTGTAATGGCGTGAAACGCACAGAAAACCAGCGTCTTGCGATTTAAAACTAGTACGAGTATGAAGGTACACCCCCAAACATTTATTCCATATGGTTTTCAAATCTAACATTGCATTCATATCTCAAACATCAGTGAGTCTAGTTTGAGGCCCATAGTACAGTATAGGGACCCGCTGACGCGTTGTACCCAGAACGGTTGTTTCTAGAGGTGAGCGCGCGCTGTCTGTGACGTCACTTACAGACCCTATTCTGTGTAATGTCGACCGCGGCTCGCTATCACGTCCGCGCGCGATATAAATAAACCGCGCAGTTTTATGTTGAAATTGTTGTTTTACAAACTCAAAGAGATACACAACATATGCATCTTAACTTTGAGAAAGTTATAGTCTTTAGTAGAATCTAAGATGGTTCATGTAAGTAATATCATGCAATTATAGGGATAAAAAAAGTGGCGTACTGGGGATTGTCCCACCATGGTAACATCGCCTGTAGCCACGGTAACCTGATGTATAATACGTATGATGAAGTTTTCTCGTTTTTTCTTCCACTATAAGAAAGAATGCATGCGTTATTTGGTCGCCACGGATGGAAACTAAGGAAAGGAAATATGATGCCGATTGGGTCTCCAGTATATTATAAGAGAGCTTAGTGGGTGGGAGCCTGGGGGTGGGGTGGGTGGGGGGGGGGGGTATATCCGTTGCTTCTCTGCGTGATTGACGTAGCCTAAAGTTAACTAATGGGATGGGAGGAGGGGGGGGGGGGGTATATCCGTGGCTTCTCGTCATGATTGACGTACTCTAAAGTTCACTGATGGAAGCTCTGTCGTTCGTGACGTCGTAAAAAGATAGGTTTGGCGGTGTGCTCATTTATACGCTGAAAGCATGTCCGACTCGGCTCATATGTGAGTCGCACAAAAAAGGGGTGAAGAAAACAACAACAACCGTTCCTGCATATATAGGAAGGCACCGTGGGGCATTGAGAATCAATGGTAAACAGTGCTTTGAAGATAATCATACCACCTGATCATGGAAAACTCGGCAACAGACATGTTGGCAACAGAAATTTCCATAACAACCGACTTTCCCTCGTCTGGAACTTCCACCGCTACCGTAACGGTGATGGTGAATGATCGCCGTCCCCTCAATGGTTACCCTGGTTACCGCTTCTGGCTGATTCACGGCGTGGCGCTGGTTAGTCTCGGGATCATCATCGCCTTCAGCGCGGGAGTCCTGTTCTACAGCTTGTGTCTCTGGAGGAGCTTCTACACTCGCCCGATCGGGGAGCGCCTCGTTATCTACCTGGCCATCTGCGACCTCTTCTTCGGCGTGAGTCACAACCTGGATTACCCGCCGGCCGCTCTCTGCGTCCTCACCGCTTTTCTGCTGGTCGAGTTCCCCATGTGAGACGTGGCTGAGAAAAGCGCAGTATATGTTTTTGTTTTGCTGGTGCACGATGGACATGCGTCGCCCGGTGGCACGATATGTGGCCAACGTCGGTTCCCTCGAAATCCTGGTGGCCTTCCTCTTAGTCATCTTCTGCTACCTGGGAATCGGGATCAAGATCAAGAGAACGTCCATGGATATGAAGGCCGTGGGCGGAGGGGGTGGTGACGCCGCCGAGAAGAGCCGGCGCGAGAGGAGGCAGCGGTCTGTGCGCGCGATGATGTGCGTGGTGGCCGCCTACATCGTCCATTGGTGGGCCTACATCGTGTACTCCACTTAGGGGCTCTTCCAGACGCCCCCCCCCCCACCGTCATGTTCTGTGCCTCGGTCTTCTTCACCAACCTTGGCGGCCTCTTCAACTGCCTGGCCTACACCTTTGTCCGGCGTCGCTACGGTGACGGCCAGGCGAATATTAAGTAAATACGAACTTTTTAGGGAGAACGACATGGAGAACAGAAGACGGGACGATCGAAGCGGCTTTGCATGGAAAGACCGATAGCACCCCGGCCCTTGAAATTACGAAATAAAATATAAGTGTGATGATAATCATATTATTGGCAATTAAGGCCAATATTATAGAAATTCAAGTTAGGCAAGTAAAACATGAATTGCAGTGGAGACACGTATTTTATTTTGACGAATGCGTGACATCGAGTTCTTAGACGTATTTCTAGTACAAATGCAGACGTGTTCATGGGGCATTACTTTTTTAATCGGATCCGCTAATGATCCCGCCTGTCTATATCATGTTTCGAGTATATCAGAGTGAGAAGTTTACCTGTACCATGCTTTGTCTTCACGACTAAGAATAAATGAATCGATTATAATAAATAACGTTCGCAATAAAGCACGACCATGTGTAAAATAAAGCACTAGAACAATAAGCATATAAAGTTCGATGTTTGGCTGCTTTATTTTTAGCTGATACGCTACTTGGCCGCTCGTTGAAATCTTACATTATCTGTGATACGCGGTAAAACGACAAGTTCCCGTGGTTGGCTCTGCCTGGAATATTGGGGGGGGGGGGGGGTGCCCTAAGAATTAGGGAGAGCAATATCAGATCTCCAAGAAAAAAAACGCCCTAATGGTGATATCGCGAATATCGCGGAATTCACAGACTGCTATATAGCGGATCGCGGCAAATAGGGAAAGAGTCTTGGCATTGAAACATGAATTGTACGGATAACGATCCGCAAAAATTGCAAACAGCTAATCGCAAATCTTCCCTGTCACGTCTTGCTGGTCCCGGGCGGCATACCGAACCTGTCCCAAAGTAATGTGCGCAAAGAAATACACTTGATGAAGTAAGTATACGGCGCTGTTTCCTAGGAGATTCTTTCCATGCGCTCCGGTTTACTGCAACCACGGCATTTCTGTACTTATGTTACTGTTGCTATACATGCCCACCTCGAGCATACTTTAGGCAATCCGAGTAGGCCAATGTTCAAATTCCAGCCGCTATGCATCCAGAAGTTTTAACCGTAGGCGCTAAGTAGACCAATGTTCTAATTGTCGGAACTCTGTCTTCCGAAGTTTTAAATGTAGGCACTATGTAGTCCAGATTTCTAACTGTAGACGCTCTGTAGTCCAAAGCTCTAACTATAGGCGCTATGTAGGCCAATCTTATAACTGTAGGCGCTAAGTAGACCAATGTTCTAAATGTAGGCGCTATGTATTCCCGAGTTCTAACTGTTGGCGCTATGCAGTCCAAAGTTCTAACTGTAGACGCTATGTAGTCCAAAGCCCTAACTCTAGGCGCTATGTAGGCCAATCTTCTAACTGTAGGCGCTAAGTAGACCAATGTTTTAATTGTAGGCGCTATGTATTCCTAAGTTCTAACCGTTGGCGCTATGTATTCCTAAGTTTTAACTGTTGGCGCTATGTAGACAAATGTTCTAACTGTAGGAAATGTATCCCGAAGTTTTAAATGTAGGCGCTATGTAGTTCAATGTTCTAACTGTAGGTGCTATGTATCCCAAAGTTCAACCTGTAGCCTCTATGTAATTAAAGTGCTAACTGTAGGCTGTATGTAGGTAAAATGCTAACTGTAGGTTATATGTAGCAAAGTGCTTACTGTAGGCTCTATGTAGGCAAAATGCTAACTGTAGGCTCTATGTAGATAAAGTGCTAATTGTAGGCTATATGTAGCAAAGTGCTAACTGTAGGCTATATGTAGGCAAAGTGCTAACTGTAGGCTATATGTAGGTAAAGTGCTAACTGTAAGCTCTATGTAAATAGAGTGCTAACTGTAGGCAAAGTGCTAACTGTAGGCGCTATGTAGGTAAAGTGTTAACTGTAGGCCCTATGTAGGCAAAGTGCTAACTGTAGGCTACATGCAGGCAAAGTGCTAACTGTAGGCTCTATGTAGGTAAAGTGCTCACTGTAGGCTCTATGTAGGCAAAGTGCTAACTGTAGGCGCTATGTAGGTAAAGTGTTAACTGTAGGCTCCATGTAGGCAAAGTGCTAACTGTAGGCGCTATGTAGGAAAAACATTAACTGTAGGCGCCATGTAGGCCAAAATTCTAACTGTTCTACATTTCTAAACATTCTAAAGTTCTAACTCTAAACGCCTTGACCAAAGTGCCATGTGTAGGCCAATGTTCTAAATCTGGGCGCTGCTTAAGCAAAAGGGCTAACTGTAGTCCAAAGTGCTAATTGTAGTCGCTATGTAGCCCAAATTGCTAACTGTAGTGGCTCTATGGAAAAATGTTCTGACTGTAGGCGCTATATGTATCACAAAGTTGAAACTGTAGGCGTTATGTAGGCAAAGACGTAGTTCCACATGAGATGGTGTAAGCGAAACACTTTAGCCAGAGTAAAAAGAGGCTTCCCTAATCAAATCCCATTTGTACAGCTGTGAAAACTGTCAACTGTTTTCCAAGGGTATCTGCAAATTGGCATTGACTACACCAGCTCACGAGCTGAGTTTGGACCGACAAAACATTCAACCTTGTGTTTGAAACGACTGCGTCACCATAATAATTTATTTGCAAAGTGACTAGGCACCAGGCCCAAGAGATACATATATGCTTGGTTCATAGAAGTAAAATATTTGCTTTATTCGGTATAACTTGTAACAAGAGTAAATTCATTATCCTACATTATATTTGCTGATTGAGTAGATAGCCACATTAAACCTTTGATATTCAGTAGCCAATAGGTTTATAACTTCCCTTGACCTAACTTCATATGAATAGTTCAATGCTATATTTTTTCTAGGCTTGAAATAACCTGATCTAGGACCTTTCTTTTGTATAAATAATTAATTTAACCATAACAAACACACATCAACGGCTATCTGAGGGCGTGTGTGTGTGTGTGTGTGGGGTGGGGGGGTAATCCATATTCCATCGTTTATGAAAGCAATTAAATATATCTGAAACCGAAGAGTTATTGCCTATATATTCATTGCCCCCGTCAATAGACAGCGATCGAGGCACAGTGCGAAACTGTACATTTGCACCTAGACGTTTTCGTCACAATGACGTTTTGGGTGCTAACAAACGTTAGGACACCTCTTCCTTTCCTCAATAATCGGTATGGATAAATTAGTTTCATGAGCAACATCCCCGTTTATTTCCCACTTGCTTTGGCATTTTATTAAATATTTATAATAGATCCCCACCGAAGTCATGAATCTGATTCACTCGAAATAACAATAATAATTCGACAATAAAGTAATAAATATAAGTCGAACCTCACAGCCGAATATATCACAGATTTGCTGCTGTGAAAGCGCCACAAATGGATAATAATATTTAAATAATTTGTATTTAAGGCACACCGTGTTATTCTTTTTGTCCGTGATCGTTTGGCTTTGGTTTCTGGAGATAGCCGCGCCTGAAAAGAAAAGAAAAACATTATTCTGAAACATCCCATAATAGAACAGATCGACAGCGTCACATACCGAGGAAAATGGATAGTTCAAAGTGCACGCACAACTCTTGTACGTTCATTCACATTCATCCGGATTCATTATAAATAAATTTTTGATACAGTACGACACGACAGTGTAAACGAGTAAGTCTAATCCTTAAAGCAGAAGCATAATGATACAATTATGAGATGCGAGGACGGGTTGGTTGGTTGTATATTCAGGACGCTTTAACCACTTTGGGTCATATCGCGTCAATGGAAGAAAGAAGGGAGAGTGGAGCCATGCCCCCGGGGGGTAACCCCCTACTCTTTACGAAGAAAGACATGGGATCTTTATCCTGCGACCACACAGACATGGCCACAGCGGGGCTCGAACCACCGATCCACGTGCCGTTAGGCTCTCAGTTGACCAGAACACTAAAGGCGAGCGCTCTAACCCGCTGAGCTACCGTTACCACATCAATCAGGGCCGAGATATTATACTATATGGAATAAAAGATTTCTGTTAGCGGCCCGATATGAGCGTTGTTATTTATATAAACAGGGTGCTCACAACAAGGCGTTGGTTTGTTGGAGGTCTTCAATCTTCTTCTCCGTGGCTTCCATCCACTCTCGGTATTTCTCTCCCCATTGTAGTTTCAGCTGGAAAGCAGACCAAGGTGACTAACGACGTTGAACTATAGACGTTGAACGATCATATATAGACTGATAGCTTTTACAAATATGTTCATTAATGTGGTATACGTATGTTAGAACCCAAAATGTCATAGTGACGAAAACGTCAGGCCCTTTGGTAGAATGAAATACACAGTTTTAAGTTTGACTTCAACCATCCCGGTTATCGCTCATACAACCCTGCGTGACGTTTCTGAAAGAGACGGGGCGGGGCCACTAGGGCCTAAAGCAGTGTTTGATTGACAATTAGAGATCTCTTGGAGGCCATGAAAGATTCGCAAATTAAGGCGCATGAAAAAAAGAAAATTTTAAGTTTCTTGTTTATGAAAGCCCTTAAATATACCTGAAACTGAAGAGCTACTGCCGCAATCGAGGCGATCGAGGCAGTGTGAAACTGTACATTTGCTCCTAGATGGCTCAGACCGTATGGGATGACGTTTTCGTCACTATGACGTTTTGGGCTCTAACATACGTTTGGTTGAGTGGATCGATCCTAATCAGAGCAAGATCTTTCGCTTCGCTAATTTTACTATCATATCGCATCAAAGCACACTGGTGCCCTCTACTGGAAGAGCCGTCCTAAATCACCAATGCGCAGAGGGCAGACTTTGTATTTGGGCGATTCTACCACCAGATAGCAACATTGTTTCATGTGGTGTTAGGACAATCGGCATTGAAATGAAAATTCTTATCATCCCCCAACTGTTTCCTTGTCACAAACCATCTTTTGGTCTCCCTGAAATGCCGCCCTCACCTTGATGCTCCCATCAATCTCGCTAGCAGGTTGAACTGCAGATCTACAAGCCGTTGGTTCAAACCTTGGTACCTTCATGTTCATTGCCCGTCCCAGGACGTATTGTGGCCCAATTTAGCATTCATGCGCATTAACGTTAAAGTTTCATTTCTCACCTTGAGGTTGAGCCGTTCCTCCGTTTCACACCAGGTGGCCTCTTTCACGCTGAGATCCTGTATCAAGCTGGAAACTCTCTCATTTAACTCCTCGTTTTCAAGCCTCAAAGCCAGTTTGTCTGAGGCCATATCTTCCAATGTTTTCTTTAATCGCTTTATCTCGTCCTCGTGGTCGCAGGACACATGCTGCAATACGCAAAATGAGCAGACATTAATTGTAGTCGAAAGTTTAATTTCTGATGGCTGGGTGTGGGGGGCGGGGGGGGAGAGGGGGGGGGAGAGGGTGGGCAAGGGGGAAGGGGGGGGTCATGTTCCCAAGTCACGAAGAATACATTTCTTTATCCCCAGGTCACGATGAATTAAAAGGAGAAGTCCCCATATACAATGGAAGAGGCGGACACACGATATAAATTGGCCATTTCCCAATTCACGCTTATTTAATATTAAAATTCCCAGTTCACGATTATGAAAAAAAATCCTTGATCACGGCGGTCGGCTAATATCCCATTCCCAGTTCACGAAGAATTATTTTCCTCATTCCAATTTCACGGTGAAATGAAAGGCCGATTCCCGAGGAACGGAAATACCACTTGCCCCCACTGGGTGGGTGATCTGGTGTTTTACGTTGCCTTTTACACATATGGATTAATCAAGGGCGATTCCAAATCGCCCACTTAGGGTTGAGGTTCTGTACCAAAAAACAACATTTCATGTCATAAATGTACTTCACGTTTAGTGCGGGATCAAAGGCTGGTAAATTCACTACTTCGAAGTCTGTTTGCAATATTATTTGGCCTTGTAGCGTGGTAAGCGCGATTCTATAATGAAATCGGCTACGTACATTTCTTTTGGCACCTGATTTCTTGTCAACTGCAGCGTACGTTTTTACTGTATGTGTGTTTTTCGTTGATCGATACGCATATAAGTATAATGCAGATAATACAGTCGGTACTGTGTTAGAGTTCGTCGAGTGTAAGGCAAGCTTGTGTGCTAAACATCTCCAGAATGTCGCTTAATAACAGACCCGCTAGAACTATTCTGCCAAGAGCACTAAAAACTGTACTTTGATAACAATTGAAGTTTAGACACACGATATATACGTCACAGAAATTTGCCGCATCTACGAACATATTGAAATATGAAATTGAAAAAATTAAACTCCGGTTGGAGCCTACATGTATTTAAGGTCGAGAGCGGGTGGCGCCTGGCGGATTTTTTCAGAACTAAATTCAATTTTTTTTTTTGAATTTTTAGGATTAAATGGCAACCAATATCAATCTATGTCACATCAAATAATATTTCCTCCACCAAATTTGCATGTATTTGATGTATTACAAGCAAATACCAAGATATTTAGTGATTGCACATGTGTGCCGAAAGGCACAATTGTGACAATTCGTCCTTTTTGGCCTATTTTATAGCCTATTTTGGTTACAAAAGAGCTCATAGAACAAAAGTTAGTTCAGTAACATATCGTTTTTTTGTTATTTTTGTATTCACCATGAAGCTAGGCTTCAGCAGGCAGTTTTTTGTGGAAGTCTGTCGACCAGTTTTTATAGGGGATTTTAAAACATGGAGAAAAAAACACATTTATAGGATTTTCCCATTGACCGCCATGGTAAAGCCAATTTGACAAAAATGCCCAAAACTTTTTTTTTAGTGAAGTGACATATATTTTTTATTACATTTTCAGGTAGATCCATACATGATACTTATCTAGAGAAAAAATTTAAACAAAGCTAGCACCCCTCCCCGACCTCACCGCCGGTTAGAACCAAAACGTTGGTTACTGTTAAAACCCCACTTGGGGTCAAAGAAGTGATTGATTGACAATTAATGACCTCTTGGAGGCCAAGTCCGCGAATATGGCCCATGTAAAATAAAGATATCTAAGGTTTCTAAGGTTTCTAGGAGTAGAAGGTTCCAAGGAATAGACCCGGCGGGGGGGGGGGGGGGAGGGGGGCGATACCCCATATATTCCATCATTTATGAAAGCACTTATATACATGTATATATCTGAAACTAAAGAGTTACTGCCTCATGTGTTAATAGCCCCGTCAACAGACACGACGATCGAGGCACAATGTGAAACTGTACATTTGCTCCCAGATGGCGCAGGTCGTGCGGTCTGACGTTTTCGTCACTATCACGTTTTGGGTCCTAACAATCGCCTGCGATTATAAAGCTACTTGAAACCTACAATGAAAGTACATACATTTGACATTTCTTCTCTTAATGTTCTTTGTTCGGCCATGTGGGTGTCCTTCAAGGCCTGAAGCCGCTGCTCCCACACCTTATTGAGATCAGCCGCATTCTCCACTTCTTGGTTGTGAGAGGGCTTTGAACCCCTGTGAAATCAACATTTAGAACACTTTTCTTTATCTTTTATTCGTTTACATTTGAATAACTCTTGACAAATAATGTTTAATGTCAGAATATGACATAGGGACAAACGTTGTTGTGACATGTTATTATATATTTAATATAGTTAGCACTTGGTTAAAAATGGTTGCTTTGGAATAATTAGTGTGAAGACTTTGTTGGAGAGTAAGAGGGGGCGGGGGGGGGGGGGTGGTGGGGGTGGAAGACATAATTTAAATAAATATACATGCGTATATACAAATTTGACACATGCGAAGAAATAATACAACTGAAGAATTGGTGTTAATTAAGTTAAAGCCGTACGTCACATATACATACAATAGCAGGAGACAGGCGGCGTAATTACCGCTAATTGCATTGAGTAGGCATGCAGTGTCGACGACTTTTGGGAAACAGAACATATCGTTGCAAATATCGTATTATAATGAACGTGCTCTGGTATACCATCATATATCATCAATGCATGGCCGGGTACCTTCGTCCTAAGTCTGGGGCATTTACTTCCAATACTTCTCTCTCTCTCTTCAAAATTGTTGTACTCTTTGCCTTCCTCAGTTCCTCCAGTCGGCTCTTATAGCTCCTTACCATGCCTTCTAGCTGCAAATAAAAATACTACAGAAATAAGAAAATTGTCTTATTGAAATCATGGAAGTAAAATAACTTGTTTCTAACATATAAATACATGTACCAGGTATTGCAAAGTCACTTCTCTGGCATGATGACTAATACCCCTTTAATAGTACTTAATAGTACTGATGACTCCTACAGGTCAGTCCCAAAACGTACTGGTAACTTTGTTTAAAACAAAATGCTATGAACAATGTAATTACAAGTTGTAAATAAGGAAAAAGATATGACTTCAAGTAAGGCCTAGGCAACATTAACTTATATGATATATATGAGGTACTGATAAGGTTCTGGTAAGTCATACCTCTTTGACTCTGGCTTTCAGCGATTGCTCACTTTGAGATAAGCGGGCAGATGCCATAACTGCTTTCAACATTCACTTCTAGCTGTAGTTCCTGGGCTGAGATATCGCAATAACACTGTAAAATGTTAGAAACAATAGGCACAAAACTGAGTCACATATGCAGAGAGGCAGAATGTAACTTTGTAAACATATCTAAAATTAGGATTTTGCCCTTTTAAAAACGAGCCACACTGTGCACACTTTGAAATTGGGGGGGGGGGGGGGGGGGGGACACTTCGGAACTAAATATCATAACGTCATCCATGCAATGCATGCTTTCATATAAATATAGATTAAAATATTTCATTGCTGTATATACAAGATAGATATAGTCCTTTGAGGCTCATTCCGTCAGTGACGCAGCAGTGTCAGTGTCAGAGTCACTTGTCTGAAACAACATAGCTTGCTCGGTTGGAACTGAGGTATGTACAGTGACAGGTGTTGCTGGTGAAGTGGAGTTGTGGCCCCAGCTCACACGCAACATTCGCACACGTTGGTTTTTGGTTGCAATCACGTCATCTCAGTGTTAACATCAGGACAACGTTGTTACAATGTGCGTCGCAAACATTGTAAGTAATCTGTTCTAGCTTTATCCCATAAAAATAAAACCCCTGCCATGTGTAGTGACTAATAAAAGAGAAGTCGAGAGTGGACGTTTTCCCAACGTTAGGACAACGTTACCTCAAAAATTAGACATCATGAAAACAACATGTAATTGATTGTATTTGGCAATCATGCTTCTGATTAATTCATCATATACGCAGTTGTTTCTCACAGAAGGCACCATTTTAATATGGGACTGATTGAATGCGACGACACAGTTGAGGCCAAAGTTAGGTGTAATTTGTAATTAGTTCTTATATATTACACAGCCAGCTTCAAATAAATTGTTTATTGTAATTATATAAAAAAAATTATATATATATTTCAGAGCTTAGAATCATAATTGGAAGAAGCATTAACAAATAACATCATGTTATTAGTGTTACATAATATTTTCCCTTATATTTTCACAGGAGACAAAATGAGCTTTATGCCTATCATGTAGCCTTATACTAATCCTTTGTAACCAGGAAACATAATTTTTCGTGGGAAAATTAATTGCATGAAGATGGCAGCCAGTACGTACATTGCTCATTAGAATTACTAGCAGTTAAATGTGCATGTTATATATAGTTACAAGCTCACAATTAATACATGTAACGCGATAAACCTGGATGTAGATTATCTTAACAGAGCAGTCGATATAAGAGAAGTACAAAACGGTATACATGAGTTACCGAATGGTAAAGCAACAGGCTACGATGGTATACCAAACGAAATGTTTAAAGCCGTTGCCGACAAACTGTCACCGTATTTGGTACGTCTATTTAATCTGATATTGCAAACTGGAAACTTCCCAGAAGAATGGTGTCACGCTTTAATTTTACATCAAAGTAGTTTATTGCGTACTATTGGCTGGCCTCCAGCCCTGGTACAATTAATTAGTACAAAAAAAAACAGAGAAACACAGCGACAAAAAAAGAAATACAAAAGTGCGCTAATGTGGAGATAACACCTCTTGCCTTCTCTTTCTCAAGGCAGCGACGATAAATTTACATAGTCCGTATAATGTCTTCTCATTTTCGCTGCTCATCAATTGCACAAAACTGTCTATTGATGGATAATTATAATAAACGGGGCTAATATACTTTTGTCGAAGATCGGCGTATAAATGACATTTAAGTTGGAAATGGATTTGAGACTCGACTTCGTCAACACAGATTCCTAGGCAATACGGACACAGTCTCTCCTCTAAGGGCATGTTTAAATGTCTACCTTTTTCTATCATAAGATCATGGTTACCACATCTGAATCTACTATAGGCCTTTCTTAATCGTTCACTCTTAATTACTTTTAAATAGCGTTCCGGGTTTAATAGGGTCTTATAAAAGCAATATTCTTTCGATAATTTGCCATTTTCACATACGTCCGTATACCATATTTGTGAGTGAATATCCTTCATTCGTTGTGACACTTCCTGAATAAAAAACCTCGCGTCACCCACTTCTTGACTAAGCCATGCAACACCAAATCCGTGCTTAAATAACCAATTCTTTACTTGTGACGCCCAGTTTTTCCTTATTCTACCGACGTCATCATGCGAGCATAACAGTAATTTTACCGGTGCTAAAGAAGGGTTCATCTGCAAATTTGAATAACTATAGAGGTATTTCCCTTTTATCTGCAATCAGCAAACTATTCACAAAGATTCTGAACATGAGGCTGACCGAATGGGTGAACCAAAATGACTTGAGATCAGAAGCACAAGCGGGATATAGAAAAGGGTACTCAACAATCGATCAAATATATGTTTTACAATCAATTGTCCAAAAATATTTATCAAGAGAAAAAGGTCGATGTTATGTGCTCTTCATTGATTTTTCCAAAGCCTTTGATAGCATACCTCACAGTTTATTGTGGTATAGTCTGATTGACAAGGGCATGCATGGAAATATTATTCGAGTAATTCGAGCGATGTAATCTGATCTGAAAAATCTGATCTGAAATCGTGCATTGCAACCCCCGACGGGTTAACAGAGTATTTCAAATGCACAATTGGTACCCGGCAGGGATGTATGCTTAGTCCACTCCTGTTTTCTTTATACATTGAAGAATATGTGACCATGTTAAAGTCTTCAGAGTGTCCGGGAATTTTTATCAGCAACAATGCACCAAGGGTTATCACTGTGATGTTTGCTGATGACCTCGCGAACTGTGCCGACACGGTGGGGCGGCTTCAAGCAAGTATAAATACGCTGGAGAAATTTTGTGATAAATGGTGTCTGAAAGTAAACATGGAGAAGACGAAAGTTGTGGTTTTCAGGAGAGGAGGTATTGTAAAGACAACTGAGAAATGGTTTGCAAAGGTAATCCAATTAACGTTGTATCATGTTACAAATACCTAGGAATTGTGGTTACTAGCACTCTGACTTGGACAAAAGCGGTTTCAACATTAGCAGCACAAGCAAACCGAGCACTCTCTTGCATCTATCAGCTGGACAAGAAACTAAGAGGCCTCCCTGTTGATGTAGCATTTACACTGTTTGACCGCATAATTGTACCTATTCTAACATACGGATCGGAAATTTGGGGATTTAAAGAGCTTAATGAGATAGAAAAGGTGCAAGTAAGATTTTGCAAAAGGATTTTAGGACTTCCCTAATTTACGTCGGACGCCGCAGCTCTTGGCGAATGCGGAAGGTTACCTCTGGCAAGAATATATCATGCTAAATGTATCAAATATTGGTTGAAGATATCAAGGATGGCGGAAAACAGCTATGTTAAATGTTGCTATGAAATGCTTAAAGATCTTGATGTGCACAACAGGAAAACTTGGGTAACGTCAGTGAGAGAACTGCTGAATAAATACGGACTAAATGACATCTGGTTAAATCAAGAACACGATGACGAACGAAGTATTCTCCATGTTTTCAATGAGAGGGTTCAATATAAAATGAAAGACGAATGGTTAACGATCTCACGAAATCAGAGCCGATTAAGCATATATTGCATATTTAAGGATGAACTGACACCTGAACTGTACATATACCATGTTAGCATCACAAGACTACGAAAGGCACTTTCACGGTTCAGATGTTCTGCACATAAGCTCGCCATCGAGTTAGGTCGCAGAGATGGCATGCTACTAGAAAACCGTCTATGTAAATATTGCGCAGAAATAGGTACCACAATTATTGAAGATGAGTACCATGTCCTATTATGCTGCCCCAAGTTCACTGACATTCGCCAAGAATATATTGAATATGTATACTGGAATCCGCCAAGTTTTGAAAACTTTAGAATTTTAATGTCAATGAAAGAAATCTCTGTCATACGGAAACTAGCAATGTTTGTATATATCGTTGAAAATCAGATCCGATTCAACACCACTGATTGTTAATGTTCCTGCACAAAATGTTATATGCACATATGTTTGTCATTTGGGCCTGAAGGCCTTGAAGAGGAAATAAACAACAACAACAACAACAATTAACTTCCTCTCTCAGTGAAGTGATCAACACCCTCCCTGGCAGAGTTGTGACCACCGTAAATTCCGGGGTATAAGTCGCACCGGTGTATAAGTCGCATCCACCGATTTTGAGAAATACTTCGACTTGAGCCGAATACAAGTAGTACTGGTGTACAAGTCGCACCGGTGTATAAGTCGCATCCACCGATTTTGAGAAATACTTCGACTTGAGCCGAATACAAGTAGTACTGGTGTATAAGTCGCACCGACGCATGTCGCGACGGGCATCGCTCGGTATACATGTGTTTCCACAGTTCTGCCTTGCGGAAGCCGGACTTGATACTCTGACATGTGCCATTGTTCACTATTGTCCGTAATTGCGTTTAACTCAGCGCTCCCACACTGTTTGTTGTCAAAGGCTGTAAGAGGAGCATAGTTTAAGGGGCACCGGCTTAACAGTCAACCAAAAGAGCGGGCGAGTCAATTAGGCAGTGTTTATATAAGTGGTTGATGCATGGCGTGGTCAGTTAAGCCTTGTTGCATTTGCAGAGAGGGGGTGGAGTGAAGCGTCCGTCGTCTTCGTTGGCAGGGTGCCCAATTTTGACTTGACTCGTAAAGTGACGGAGCATGATTCGGGACGCGGCAGTCGATGGTTTAACTTGATACTGTGGCTTAGACTGTGGGCCATAAAGAATTTGATACCGGGTCGGCGCGATGCGACAGTGGTTCTACAATTGGCGCTTGAGTAATTGGCTTCATTCGCCGGATGAGATAATGATAACCGGAGACAGTCGAAGAATGAGCCCCGATCTCCCGGCCGTCAAGTTAGTACGGAGGGGGAGGGGAGACAACGAAAGAAAAGTTCAACACTTGCGGAATTACCTTTTATCACTTTGGATGGTAGGCGATATATTGATAAAGCCAAAAGGCTACATAATCTGATAATGGACAGATACCCTGATCAATTCCTGGCCTTATGTGGGGTACACTTCAAGCCTCTCTCGAGCGTCTGGTACCAGCGCATATGAGCCATGTATCAGGGCTATAAATGATGCATCTAAAGTCAAAGTCATAAATGCCGTAGCATATCGTTTCGGCCAATATTTTCCACGAATTTGTTGTGATCACTCTATAAATCACTGACGTGAGAAAGCAACACCATGCAGTTTTAATGATACCAAACTTATGTGTTTACTGTGAGGTCACCCTTATTTAAGACGGAAATAATATTTCTCCATGCTGACACTCCATTGCCAACAGACACTTTGTCGCAAATAGACTAAATCACAGATAATGAAATGCTCTACAGTTGCCATGGCACGCGTGGCTGGTACAAATATAGAGCATCTATTGTTCAGAGCACTTTCAGCGCCATGGCAACTACGTCATCTTATGACGTATGCTTTAGTATATTTGCGAAACTGCGTTTGCTGCCAATGGAGTGTCAACATGGAGAAATATTCTTTGTGTCTTAAAACGGATAACATCGCAGTACACACTAGCTGTGCTCGACGTTAATCAACATTCAATGGCTCCTATACTTTTATGTTTATTTATTTAATTATTTACTTTTGACTGTTCTCTTCTCGCTTTCTTTCTTTGTTAGCTTGCTGGCAAATCAATTTCAACTCTAACCACGTTCACCATATACGAGCGAATAAGCCTTTGGCTTCTGCTCTTGCCACTATAAATGTATTGTAAAGATGTACTAAATGAATGTAATTTGTGTGTTCTTTTGGCAATAAACTGATTATTATTATTATTATTATCATTAAAATTGCACAGTGTTGCTTTCTCACGTCAGTTTTTTTTGTAGAGCGATCGCGACAAATTCGTGGAAAATATGGGCCGAAACAACATGCCAGTTCGTGACCTGCCGCATAACGGATAAGGGGCTAAGTTCTTACCCATCTGGGCTCGCAGCTGCACGGCCAGACGGGTGTATGCGGGCACCGAGTGACGGCCCGATACCAAATTAATACCAAAGGACAAACACTTTTACTCAATCAAATTAACTATATATGAGGTTTGATGTTTGTTAATAGCAAAGGACAAAGTTTGATGTTTGTTAAAAGCAAAGGACAGCATTTTTTCTCAATCAAATTCAGTTTCGTACTGACTATAAACAGTTTTGTACCTCTCCTCCCCACTGCCTGTCTCTGATCCAGCAAACTTTTCCCTTCTCCATCCTCCACCCCTCCCCACCCGTCTGGGTAAAACCAGGGAATTTGCCGCTTCCGCCCTGTAGCGCCATCTGTTGACAAAGTTGCCGCTTGTCACTTCGAATGGCTGCGCGCATGTTACGAATGAAATGCGGAGTATCGCTGGTATTGTGGACATCAACAGTTCTTCAAAGAAACAAACTATACGTAAATAGATAGTTTAAGGTATTTAGAATTCAAATATAATAAGGATTGGACGTGCTATTCACCCACAAAGTGACACTAGTCAGATTAAAGTGGAGGGGTTTCAAATCGCTGAGGATTTGCAGGCTGCACTTCAGGACCCTGGCCGAGCGGTAACGAGGCCTGGGTTCTTCAAGTTCAGGGCTAGGGCTAAGGCCGTAATTTTCCAGGTTAGTAGATAACTTGTAATCATTCGTGCGAATATTCATACTCCGTATTTACACATGTATCGTAATTGTGTACCTGTGTATTTGTTCGTGACAAACTACGGATCTGATAATGGTTTTGCATGAAAGCACCGCCTGTGAAGTTGTTTATTTACATCGCTTGCCACCATGACAGTTCTCGTTATGGTTGATTCGGTCCGCGTGATTTCGTAAAGTGTCAAGAAACCTTGTCGAAACATGTGAAAGTAGTAACATGATTTTCTGTTGTTGTGTCAAAGAAGACTTAGAAACAGAAACATATAGGAGGTCAATCGTTCTAAATAAAAAAGCGGTGCTTGTAAAAATGCCGGTTCTATCGCCTGGCCGAGACCGGAAGTTCATTAGCATAATAACGTCAGCCATATTTCCGAAAGTTTCTGAACCAGCGTTGGTAGGTTGGACGTGAAAGCTGTTTGGAAATCCACTTCCATCAGAAAAAGTTTAATACTTTCTCGTGTTAAATTTATCTTTTTATTTCCGCTGTTGACAAACAACTTGCTTGGTTAACCGTTTATGCTATAGTTTCGCCTTTATAATTAAAATATTGCAGTTTCTTTTCGGTTTTAAATGGCGTTTCGCGTCCGTTGTGCCGGATACAATTTCTTTTGAACTAATTTTGAGGCCCCCTTGTTTAACAGCACAGTGTACAGTGCTGGCCCAATGCTCTCATTCTTTGGTCTGGGTTTGTTAAAAAATATTGGTCAACGTGTATTTTTGGTTTTATCATGTTTACATGTCTTGCAACAAAGTTTCAAAACCACAGTCAGAAAGCGGCCGGGCGAATGTCTTATTTTCTCGACGTAATAAGACTAAGTTCGCTACGATCCTGCTGTCTCGTTTACCGGAACAAAGCCGAATGTTCCCACATTCCAAGGCAGTAAAGTTCTCGTGAGAAAATGTTTTTCGCCAGGAGACAGTAACCTTATTTATCATCCGCCACAATTATTTTCCACTACTTGCATGGAATCTTATTCATTTATTAAAGTCAAAGTCATAAATGCTGTGTACATACGGCATTTATGACTGACTTTAGTACAATAAAGGAACAAA
Source organism: Arenicola marina (assembly GCA_964019135.1). Classification (NCBI taxonomy): domain Eukaryota; kingdom Metazoa; phylum Annelida; class Polychaeta; family Arenicolidae; genus Arenicola; species Arenicola marina. The sequence continues at coordinate 14,066,620 of OZ025250.1, forward strand.
TCATAGCACATATAAACAAGCCTGTTTCACTGTTTTTCTTGCCGGCAATTTTAAATTAGGTGGGGGTTCTAAAGTTGGTCCGTAAACAGTGTTTACCTGTCAGACAAACTGTCTGCCAAAATTGAAACTGCATGCCTTTCTCTGGGGTGGACAGGTCTCTGGCTAATACCCTGGTTCTTTGGTGCAAGTGCTGACATCAAGAAAGTATGTCAACATTAATTGTTGCATATTTTCGCGAACGAATGTTGGAGTGTGGGATTTTTCCCGACATACCACCATGTATATGCAGCGCCACCTGGTGAATCCTGCCACCATTTGTAGCCTGGGTCCCAACTTTGTAACAGTCAATTACCTGTGAAAGAGGGCGCTGCTGTTGTCCTTAAGTTAAACTCTTCATAAATGTATACTGGACATGAATATGTGAACGATATGTGCCGTCTCCATTACATTTTTGTGGAATCCAGAAATCGTTGTCACTACCCCCTGCTTTCCGACGACAGGCATTGATCGTTAATCCATGGCCCTCCGGTGCGGCCGGTGGGCCATGTTACAGGGCTAGTTCAAAGTGAGTGCCTGACAAGGCCCTCTAGTGGATAGTCATATACTAATGAGAGGAGGAACCAAGTCACATTCACAGGTACCGGCATGCGCCAAAAACAAATATGGCAGATGGCTGGTCACAAACAGTTGTGTTTTAAGTCATGTATTAAAACACAAACAATATTTCTCCATGCTGACACTGCTGACAAATTAATGTATGCAGTACTGTATAAATAATTTTCTTTCCTTTTTTTCTGTTTCAGAAGTGAAAACTCCTTTGGTATTTGTGGATAACCCTCTGGTCAAATGTTGACCAAGAAGGATTACAGTTGTTGATTTGTGTGACAATTTGGCCAGCTTCTAAGCCAGACTTTTTCTGCTATCAAGATCCCCATTATTTGGAATCTCTAAAGAAGCAGAGGCTTGGTTTCTGCGAGGCCTTACGTATATTGCATTGCGGCTTATATTCCACTGATCTCAGCATTGACTGGACTATTTCATCAATTCATCATTTCATTAGACACAAACTGGTGTACATATATTTTCCTGACATTTTCATCATCGGAGAGGACCATTTTATGTGTACATAGTGAGGTGAGGTGAGCGTGTGAGTGGTGCCGGGCAGCCCGTCGTCATTCACCATCATGGCAGCAAGCGTGGATACAAACAACCACAATCAAGCGGTGAAAAATGCAGCCTTGACAGAGGAAAATAACCATAAAACCGGGTAAGGCCAGTGCAGATGAAAGAACTATTTCTTTGCTCCAAAATGTACTTGTAGTTAGCCCAGAACCCTAGGTTGTGTGGGCTGAAACACAGCCTAGTCGCATTCCATAGTAAAATTCTGGTCTGGAACAACCCCATTTCAGGGTTGTTTGACTTTGATCAAGTGTAGCTCTGATTCTCCTTTGCTGTGGGAAAAGTTTTATAACAGAAACAAACCTTAATCCTTTTCTTATTAGTTCCTGACAAGTAATGACTAATCACATAAGTAACCTTTCTTGAAAGGCAAAAATAGTCCAGTCTGTCACCAGAAATTCACATGAAAACATGTGTTTTCACTGACCCAATGACTGGGTCCCTGAACAATGAACCAATTAGCATGGCTTATAATATCATGTGATGACCTGGTGGCATGTTATTGTCCATTTTTATGCCAGTAGGCAATTATAGCTCTTTTTGAAGACTAACAACTTTGGAAGAGTTCATACATCAGTAATTATATATAGAAAAGTACTTATACATTGTTGAAACTATTTATGAAAGCTATACTTAAAGGGAACCGCCAGCCTGGCCTATAACGCTGCTTTACCGATTCATATAATACCCAATTGTCTATCCTCTCATCCTCTATCAAATTACAGAATTGTTCGTTCTATCTGTAGCTCACAATAAAATTTAGAAGTGACCGCCAGGCACGATTTCGCCGCCTACCCAGGCGGCAGCCCTTTTTGGAGGCGTGTCTGTGATTGACCAATCAGGAGGCGATACTCTAATTTATTCTAACCGGAAATTGCGCCTATTGTGTGAGCAAAACAAGAGCGCGTGATCATCGCTAATATAAAGAGCTGCGATTCTAACTCCAATCATGGCATTATTGTGGAGTCAATCGTCGCAAGACGTATATCAATTTGTTTGGACGGTACTTTTCCATGAAAGGCTAAGATCTTGCGCTGGAACTGCCGGTGTTCATCTGTACATCGCGGCCCTGATCTCTCTCTCCGCGAGTTATAACGTAAGGCGGCGCCATATGAATAGTCACAATATGCGTCACTGCTCCCGGCAAAATGGCGCTCTGCTTGACATTGCTGGGGGCGGGTTGCCTTAATTTGGTTCTCCTTACCAGTCGGTCAAAACGAGGCGTTAACACTCGCCAATTTAATTTTAAGATGTAAACTTTCGGTGCAGATCGCGATAAAATTAGGTTGGACACCCGCTTTAAACAATTCAATTTGTCATGTGAAGTTGATTTTTCACTATAGAATGCTACATGGCTATGATTCTTCAACCATAGCCATGGATTCATGGCTAACTTGTAGTAAAGTTCAAGGTACCTCATGTAATACTGGGTAACAGCTCATTAAGAACTTATTTATACAGTGCACTGAAGCATTAACATATAACAATCAAAGCTTTGAATTGATGGTAAGGAAAACACATGGTAGCAAATATGTGGATTCTGATATGGTTACTTCGCATGAATAATTTGCTGTCTGCTATTAATAAACTTTATTCCTATGCAGTGATGTCGGGTGGAAGAATAACCTGAAACTGCCAGAAAAAGACACAAGGTTTAGGACTGAGGTAAGTGTATGGCAATGCATAAAAAAACATTATCTTTGAGATGTACCAGCAGAAAGACATTCTTTTTCTTTTGGGTGCTATACAGTTTCAGATCCTTGAAAGTTCTGAAACTGATCTTCTGAATTTGACACATAGTTAATCTGGTCAGATATATATTTTGGAGTCAGTTATAAAATAAAATGGTAAAGTTAACTAAAGCAGACTATTCCAGAAATTTCAATTCTTTATATGTTCCCTCTCTCTCTGATGACAGGATGTGACAAACACAAAGGGTAATGAGTTCGAGGACTACTGTCTGAAGCGCGAGTTGCTGATGGGAATCTTTGAGAAGGGCTGGGAGAAACCCTCTCCCATTCAAGAGGCCTCCATTCCAATTGCTTTGGCACGACGAGATATTCTGGCCAGAGCCAAGAACGGCACCGGCAAGACTGGAGCTTATGCCATACCAATTATGGAGATAGTAGACCCCAAGGACAATTATGTGCAAGGTGAGTTGTATGATATAAGTAATTATGGAGTCGCAGTTTTAAAATTTACCTTTAATATCCATGAAGGTGCCAAAAGGATGTAAAGTTGTTCGTATTAGTAGTGAACGTTATTGGCGTTAATTAAACGGGATTATAATTTTTTTTAATTTCCAAGGTGCATTAAGTCTTACTTCATACAACTGCTATATACTTGTACTGTGTTTAAATGTTTGCAACTGGTACAAATTGATCATGTCACTCGTAATTTACCCTTTCACATTACAGCTATGATCATTGTGCCAACCAGAGAATTGGCCTTGCAAACAAGTCAGATTTGCATCGAATTAGGCAAACACTTGGGAATCAAAGTGATGGTGACGACCGGGGGAACGAACCTGAAAGATGATATCATGCGACTTTATGATCCAGGTGAGACCCAAGAAATACTTGTAGAATTTACTTTCTCAAATCACCCAAGGGGTGGAGGCCTTTAAAAATGTGGCCGGGTGTTAGAAAGTTCAATGTTTAATCAGATTGCGGCAAATGTATATTTTGTTTATTTCACACTTGGCAGGTTTAAAAAATATCACACGAGGCATATTAATTATACAGTGTCGAGTATACATCGTCAGCTAATATAAAGATGGCGATAAATCCTCCAATTTATCTTGGTCTTTCGTCTGCCCAGCAAATATTAGGCTAATATCCATAAGAAAACCTAAGAGGCCATTTAGCGTTGCAGTAAATTGCTGCAACATCATCATTCCTCCTTACTTTTGGTGTATATGTAGACGTTTCATTTCTGTTGTTTCAGTTCATGTTGTCATAGCAACACCTGGACGAGGTCTTGACTTGATGAACAAAGAGATATTGAAGGTTGATCAGTGCTCCATGCTCGTTCTGGATGAGGTTGGTATAGTTGACAGTATGTTCTACTCAATTGATTTACCTATTGCTTTTATCAAGAAGATGTTGGTGACCTGGTTAAGGCCATTGATATGTGTCATTCATTCTGGAATAATGATGCTATTCCTCATGTAGCTTTTGTAAGTTCTGATCTTGGCTACTTATAATATAGCAAAGATTGCTATGGACAGGTGATGAATTTTGTACACAACTTATGAGATTCACAGAAACAAATTATTATAAACGGTAGTCAAACAAAAAGAAACTCATATGAATGGTCATTTATTATGCTGACACCCGGTGTACTTGGGATTTCCTGCCATTGTTTTCCTTCTTTACCTTTCATATGCACAAAACTGGCCTAAAGCGCCAATGTTTCATTTCCAGTAATTGTCTGAATTTTTTTAGAAAAAGTTTTAAATTGATTGCAGGCTGACAAACTTTTGTCACAAGACTTTAAAGGGATGCTGGATCAGATGATAAGCCACTTACCGGGGGACAGACAAGTTCTGCTATATTCAGCCACTTTCCCACTCACGGTCGAGTCCTTCATGGTAAGTTGTGAGTCTTTGGTACGACGGAAGCAGATAGATAAAGTAATACTTTGGATATATTTTCGCTCTCCGCGGAGCACTTGTGGAATGCAAGGGCCGGCCCGGTAGCTCAGTGGGTTAGAGCGCTCGCCTTGAGTGTTCTGGACACCTGAGAACCTAACGGCACATGGATCGATGGTTCGAGCCCTGCTGTGGCCATGTCCGTGTGGTCGCAGGATAAAGATCCCATGTCCTTCATCGCAAAGAGTAGGGTGTTACCCCAGGGACATGGCTCCGCCCCCCCTTCCTTCTCCCATTGACGCGATATGACCAAAAGTAGTTAAAGCATCCTGAACATACAACCAACCACTTGTGGAATGCAAGGCCTTGCTTTATACACCAACCGCCTTTATTATTTGTGTGATTTCTTTTTTCATAATTGTTTGTTAATACTTTCACTTCGCTAAATCAATTTGCTACGTTACTTCATATGTTAGTGTAAGAGGAATCTGATACGAGTCTTCATGATGAAATTACTCATCCAGTTCTGCTGCTGAAAAGCGATGTTGAGCAAATGTTTTTGAGAGACCGTCGTTCCAGAGTTATGCTTTCCCATAGGACACCATCGCATATGAAATATGATGATGTTGACTAAAATAACTCCCAGTGTTTTACAAGTCCACAGTGTTTAGGAATAATGCTTGATTTGACTAGCTAGTCAGTTTCAACTCTGATGTTGGTATTCATTGGTTCTTGGACCTAAAGTTTTCTGCCAGCATTGGACTTGTACCAGTCTTTGTGATGAAATTACTCATCCAGTTCTGCTGCTGAAAAGCGATGTTGAGCAAATGTTTCTGAGAGACTGTCCTTCCAGGGTTATATTAATAGGAAACCATCCAAAAGGTCCAGTGTTTAGAAGTGATGGCAATTGTTAGGTACTTGTTAGTTTCAACTCTGATGTTGGGATTCATTGGTTCTTGGACCTAAATTTTTCTGCTAGCATTTGACTTGTACCAGTCTTTGTGATGAAATTACTCATCCAGTTCTGCTGCTGAAAAGCGATGTTGAGCAAATGTTTCTGAGAGACTGTCCTTCCAGGGTTATACTTTTTAATAGGAAACCATCCAAAAGGTCCAGTGTTTAGAAGTGATGGCAATTGTTAGGTACTTGTTAGTTTCAACTCTGATGTTGGTATTCATTGGTTCTTGGACCTAAAGTTTTCTGCCAGCATTTGACTTGTACCAGTCTTTGTGATGAAATTACTCATCCAGTTCTGCTGCTGAAAAACGATGCTGAGTAAATGTTTCTGAGAGAGACTGTCCTTTTATACTTTTCAATAGGAAACCATCAAGAAGTCCAGTGTTTAGAAGTGATGGCAATTGTTAGGTACTTGCTAGTTTCAACTCTGATGTCGGTATTCATTGGTTCTTGGACCTAAAGTTTTCTGCCAGCATTTGACTTGTACCAGTCTTTGTGATGAAATTACTCATCCAGTTCTGCTGCTGAAAAACGATGCTGAGTAAATGTTTCTGAGAGACTGTCCTTTTATACTTTTCAATAGGAAACCATCAAGAAGTCCAGTGTTTAGAAGTGATGGCAATTGTTAGGTACTTGCTAGTTTCAACTCTGATGTCGGTATTCATTGGTTCTTGGACCTAAATTTTTCTGCCAGCATTTGACTTGTACCAGTCTTTGTGATGAAATTACTCATCCAGTTCTGCTGCTGAAAAACGATGCTGAGTAAATGTTTCTGAGAGACTGTCCTTTTATACTTTTCAATAGGAAACCATCAAGAAGTCCAGTGTTTAGAAGTGATGGCAATTGTTAGGTACTTGTTAGTTTCAACTCTGATGTTGGGATTCATTGGTTCTTGGACCTAAATTTTTCTGCTAGCATCTGACTTGTACCAGTCTTTGTGATGAAATTACTCATCCAGTTCTGCTGCTGAAACGCGATGTTGAGCAAATGTTTCTGAGAGACTGTCCTTCCAGGGTTATACTTTCCAATAGGAAACTTCGAAGAGTCTAGTGTTTAGAACTGATGCTAATTGTTACTTGTTAGTTTCAACTCTGTTGCTGGGAATCATTAGTTCTTGGACTAAAGTTTTCTGCCAGAATTTGACTTGTACCAGTCTTTGTGGTGAAATTACTCATTCAGTTCTGCTGCTGAAAAATGATGTTGAGAAAATGTTTCTGAGAGACTGTCTAGCGAAGCCATCAAATATGATTATGTTAAATAAGTTATAGTGGTTTTAAAAGTCCAGTGTTTAAAAGTAATGCTTAATGTCACTTGTTAGTTTCAACACTGATTTTGGGATTCATTGGTTCTTAGACCTAGCGATGTTGAGGAAATGTTTCTGAGAGACTGTCTTTCCATGGTAACGTTTTCCACTGAAGAATATGATGATGTTAAACGAGTTCCAGTGTTTGAAGTCCAGTGTTTAGATAGGATACTGTATTGCACATATGATGAAAATAACGTTTTATCATTATGTACTGGCTGGGCTCGCGTTAGCATTCGCCATTAGCCATTTGGCGAGAAAATTCGGGATTTGGCGATAAGAACTTCCTGGATACTTGCCAAAATGGCGAATATAAAATAAGTGTTTAACCCCATTTATCAACTGTTCCTCTGGCTATTGAGGCATAGATGTGCCTGGAAAACACATTACATGGTAGATCTATTACATTAATCTCCAATTATGAGATTTATAACCAATTTATAACCAATATATTTGGCTAATTTTGGCTAATGTTTTTCCACTGAATTAGCCAAATTGGCTAATGAAAAAAATATCCTAGCGCGAGCCCAGACTGGTACTCCAAGAATTAAGTATTTTTTTGGAATTCTGTGTTTTTGTATGTTTAAGGATCACCCTGTGGCCTAGTAGGTAACGCATTAGGCTATTTTCGATGTCTCTTAACCATGTCTTTCTTCGCAAAGAGCCGGGGGTTACTCCAAGAAACTTGGCTCTACCTTCACCCTCCCAATTGTTGCGATATGACTTACAAATCCAGAGATTAAAGCATCCTGCTGCAACCAACCAAGTCACCTGTTAAAATACAGTTCTTCAGTACATAAGCAAGGTTTCGTTAGATTGAACTATTTATCCATACAATATCCGTGTAAACATACAAATGTTTTTTTCTGCCGGTCTTCAGCTTACATACCAGTTTAATGATGAAATTACTGTTCCAGTTTTGCTGCTAAATAATTGTTTGTTAAAAAGCGTTTTCTGGAAGAATCTAAAAAAAAGAATTATGAAGGTTGTTTTTTCTTACAATATCTTTACTTCACTACAGACAGGTGTTTTATTGGGGTTGAGTTTATTTTCTCATTATGTTAGGCTGGTGACCAGTCTTGTTTGATAATAAATGTATGAGGTATCCGATTGGCCAGAATGGTAAGAATGCCAGTCTTCATGATGAACTTACTCATCCAGTTCTGCTGCTGAATGGTTTTGTTGAGAAAATGTTTCTGAGAGACTGCCACAATTTATGATTATCATGTGATGAAACAATGGTGTTTTGAAACTTCCTTGAAAAACATTGAACCATTATTCTAAGGCTATTAGCTTTATTGGTTCCGACACTACACTGGTCTGATTAATCAGAAATAACAACTATAATAGTGAATCTAATAATAATACCGGTAAATTAAGCTAGTTTACGCGACGCCTCCAGTTGTACTTTTTACTGGTAATTGTATTAAGCCAAAGATGTCGACGATATCTTTAGGCTATGAATATCAAACTAAAAACCGTACCTGTACCGAGTAGTCTGGGTCAATACTTGCATTACTTGTGTCATCTGTTTGGATAAATATATTTGCATGCTTTATGTTATCACGCACACAAGAATTTGAGCTTAGACTATTTCAATGCAATCCTAAGTTTCTTAGATCTGATGTCTGGTATGATGAAATTAAAAATATTTTGCTGCTGAATAACCATGTTGAGCCAAGGTGTCCTGAATGGCTGAATTTCCTCGATTCCGTGTAAGAAGTGGATAGCAGTTGTGATGAAATGACACATCCAGTTCTGCTTCTGAAAAGTCTTGCTGAGGAAAGGTTTTTGAAAGACTGCCTCAAGCTATGCACACATAAGCCGAAGTGTTGGAATTTTTTAGACGGAACATAACCTGTTTAAGCACCATATAGCCTTACAGACTGAAAGTGCCTTTAACCCCGAATCAAATCCAAATGTTTGCGAAAAATGATGTCCAGGGACTGTAGTGTATTTATGCAATTACTGGTATGAAACTTCAGTTATTTGCCTTTTGTTTCAGAGGAAGCACTTAAAGACTCCTTACGAGATTAACTTGATGGAGGAGCTGACGTTGAAAGGAGTCACCCAGTATTATGCCTTCGTTCAGGAACGTCAAAAAGTCCACTGCTTGAACACATTATTCTCAAAGGTAAGTCTTCATCTGGAGTTTCTTGGTCTTACTTTTTTAGTTTAATTTTACAATGATCCCAACGTGTTATTTTGTATCGGATTATATTCCTTTCGTAATGAAATTTAACTGATTTCATTGCGATAGATGCAACATGTTCTGGTACATAATTAAAACGAATGATAGTACCCGGTAAACCACTAGTGCCAATCTAATTTTACTTTAATTTTTAATATATGTATGGCCTTAATTTTCGGATTGCCCGGTACTCCCATTATTTTGGGTACCGTACCGGTACAAAATGTTCACTATTGTACGCACAAAATCGTCATAAAAGACAAAATTCATTCATTTACTGGCATTTCAACAATTAGATTAAAATTGACACAAGGATGATGAGAATGCCTTGAGCATTGTGATCTGAATTAACTGATTATACCCGACACCTCTTGGCTGACTTGTGTTTTGGAAGGGCTTAGTGATGATACAATTTTGTATAATATGCGACTGATCAAGTGACTTAATATGTAGATAAATCTTAAAAAGCTGTTAACATTAGTTAAGAATACAAAATGTTTAAACGGGACTGTTATTGATGAAATTGTGCGGCACCGGTAACATTTGATGAAATTACCCTTACGAGTTGTTTGCTCCTTCTAATCCATGATGCAATGGTCACTCAAACAAAGATGATGAAAGCATTGGCCAATGAAATACCCTGATTATTTATTACATTCTCCTGAATTATTTTTATTCGACCAGGTCCTTCTATTGGTATTTTATTAACACATCTTACCCATAATACTTGCCAGTAACTTTAGTGGAGTAAAGATCACTTGTTCTTCCATATCTGAATGTCTCAATTGCCCATTATTCTTCCTATATTTCCTATAATACATGATAGTTACATAAGAAATTGCTAGGCACAAAAGTGGCTTATAGCATGAACATTGTCTTCATGGGAAAAGTGCATCAAATCTAAATACCGCTATATTTTTTTTGCAATACATATATTTACAAAATTATGTTACAGGACACAGGGGTGATGAGAATGCCTTGTGCATTGTGATATGAATGAACTGATTATACACGACACCTCTTGCCTGACTTGTGTTCGATAACTTCAGAATTGAAACCCTTTTATATAAAATAGTCCAGAATTTCAATTTCAGAAGTGCCATTCAGCTGTATATGAACATTTAAAAATAAAAATATACAACACTGAAAGCACCTGATCACAGTTGCCTGATTAGCTAGGGTGTAACATTTTCAAGTCTAGCCTTGAAAATATTATTACTATACCGGTAACTTTATGATATGTTGCACATTTAGTTTCTTGGTAAATTTTGTTGGTTCTGTTGACTTATTCACCTGATGCTCCTTGGATCTATTAGTTCGTATTTAAATAATATAGATTACTAACATATTAATTTCATTATCCATTTCGCTGTTAAATGTAGGATGTTACACGTAGAACCGATCCATCAACCATATCTTGTTCATTAGGATATCTGAACCACACGGAAAACAAGGATGATGACAGCATTAGGCAATGATTTCCCTGATTATATGTTTTACATTCTCCTGACTTGTTTCAAATTGGTTCTCATCTATATTCCAAGAGTGTAGCATTCTTTGATCTAATATTAATATGCACCCATCTGTGACCTGCATCCTGTTGTTGTTGTTGTTGTTAAACTTTTAGGTCAGATGCTTTGATTTGAAATGGATTTTTTGTTTCATATTTACGCATCATTGACTTGTGTCCTCTTGTTGTTGTTACACCTTTAGGTCAGATGCTTTGATTTGAAATGGATTTTTTGCTTCTTATTTACGCATCATTGACTTGTGTCCTCTTGTTGTTGTTACAGCTTTAGGTCAGATGCTTTGATTTGAAATGGATTTTTTGTTTCATATTTACGCATCATTGACTCGTGTCCTCTTGTTGTCGTTGTTACAGCTTCAGATCAACCAGTCGATCATCTTCTGCAACTCTACGCAGCGCGTGGAGCTGCTGGCCAAGAAGATCACGGAGCTGGGGTACTCCTGCTTCTACATCCACGCCAAGATGAACCAGCAGCACCGGAACCGCGTGTTCCACGACTTCAGGCAGGGCCTCTGCAGGAACCTCGTGTGCTCAGGTCAGTCCGTCACTCTGTCCGTCCCTACAGTGAGTGGGCCGTCCCTGCCGTTATACAGCGGCATGGTTATAAATCTCCCTGAAATCATTGCCTGCGAGGCGCCAAGAGATGGGTTAATGAAACAAGAATGATGACAGCATTGGGCAATGATTTCAATGATTATTTATTACATTCTCCTGACTTGTTTCAAGCGCCCTCTACTGGCCGGATTACCGGTATTGCAACATAGTATGAATGATAACTTCACTTAATTACCAAGAGATTTTTTTTCTTTTTTAATGTGTAACTTAGTTATGTATTGGTTCCGAGTGTGTTTAGTTCGTTAGCATTGTCCACAGATTTATTCAGGGCCTGTAAAAGACCAGTCTGTGTACCATAATTCCTTTGTTGTTGAGACTTTACAAATTAGCTCCGTTGGTTGGAAACAAGAATGATGACAGCATTGGGCAATGACTTCAATGATTATTTATTACATTCTCCTGACTTGTTTCAAGCACCTCCTGTTGGCCGACACTTAACGGTATTAGTTGTTTACTCAAAAATGAAACCTCATATCTTAATGTGCATATTTAAGCATTGAATGTTAGTTGTAGCGATGAAATAACTAAAGTTGATTATGTTCTTTGATTGGAATTGGGTGACTTTGGTGTAGTGATCATAGACCGTTGATCCTGGGATCGTAACCCGACCTTGGCACCTAATCTGGGGCATGTTTCATCCATTCATCCTTCATCGTCTCGGGAGGGTCCTTGGCCCTGTTCAGCTCTTCAGCACAAAAGCGGTCTAAAAACACCAATTCGATCATTTACATGTACTTAAAAGTTCACCCATTGGATCAAATATGACACAAGGATGATGAGAATGCCTTGAGCATTGTGATATGAATTAACTGATTATACCCGACACCTCTTGGCTGACTTGTGTGTTAATGTGAACTCCAAAACAATATTCATAGAATATATCTAAAACGCAATAAATACTGGAAATCTTTTTTAGATTAAAGTAACCGTTGAGTTCAGCTGAACGCTGGAGAGCTAAGATAAATTAGTACTTTATTTTCGTACTTGACATGCCTGTCCCAGTTAAATATGGAATTATATGGTGTAACAAATACGCAATTACCTACATCAAGTTAGAGAGAAGATTGTTTTGGATTTCTGCGTTTGTTTAGATTTGGTGAAGAGAAGGAAACAAGAATGATGACAGCATTGGGCAATGATTTCAATGATTATTCATTACATTCTCCTGACTTGTTTCAAGCGCCCTCTACTGGCCGGATTACCGGTATTGCAACATAGTATGAATGATAACTTCACTTAATTACCAAGAGATTTTTTTTCTTTTTTAATGTGTAACTTAGTTATGTATTGGTTCCGAGTGTGTTTAGTTCGTTAGCATTGTCCACAGATTTATTCAGGGCCTGTAAAAGACCAGTCTGTGTACCATAATTCCTTTGTTGTTGAGACTTCGAAACAAATTAGCTCCGTTGGTTGGAAACAAGAATGATGACAGCATTGGGCAATGACTTCAATGATTATTTATTACATTCTCCTGACTTGTTTCAAGCACCTCCTGTTGGCCGACACTTAACGGTATTAGTTGTTTACTCAAAAATGAAACCTCATATCTTAATGTGCATATTTAAGCATTGAATGTTAGTTGTAGCGATGAAATAACTAAAGTTGATTATGTTCTTTGATTGGAATTGGGTGACTTTGGTGTAGTGATCATAGACCGTTGATCCTGGGATCGTAACCCGACCTTGGCACCTAATCTGGGGCATGTTTCATCCATTCATCCTTCATCGTCTCGGGAGGGTCCTTGGCCCTGTTCAGCTCTTCAGCACAAAAGCGGTCTAAAAACACCAATTCGATCATTTACATGTACTTAAAAGTTCACCCATTGGATCAAATATGACACAAGGATGATGAGAATGCCTTGAGCATTGTGATATGAATTAACTGATTATACCCGACACCTCTTGGCTGACTTGTGTGTTAATGTGAACTCCAAAACAATATTCATAGAATATATCTAAAACGCAATAAATACTGGAAATCTTTTTTAGATTAAAGTAACCGTTGAGTTCAGCTGAACGCTGGAGAGCTAAGATAAATTAGTACTTTATTTTCGTACTTGACATGCCTGTCCCAGTTAAATATGGAATTATATGGTGTAACAAATACGCAATTACCTACATCAAGTTAGAGAGAAGATTGTTTTGGATTTCTGCGTTTGTTTAGATTTGGTGAAGAGAAGGAAACAAGAATGATGACAGCATTGGGCAATGATTTCGATGATTATTTATTACATTCTCCTGACTTGTTTCAAACGCCATCTATTGGTTCAAGATATATGATAAATAAACCTACTATACTGTACTGCTATATTATTGCAGTACGTTAAAAGTTAACACCATGACTAACAACAACGTTATGTATTAATGTGTGAATTGAACTTCTTAGTTATATAGATAAAATAGGGACGCTCATTTCTGTTACTGGAATGTCACCAATGGGGACCAAGATTTCACAAGGATGATGAGACTGCCTTGAGCATTGTGATATGAATTAACTGATTATACCCGACACCTCTTGGCTGACTTGTGGGTTAAATGTGAACTCAGAAACAATATTCATAGAATATATCGAAAACACAAGCAAAACTGGAAATCTTGTTTAGATTAAAGTAACTGTTGAGTTCAGCTGAGCGCTGGAGAGCTGAGATAAATTAGTACGTTTTTTCGTACTCGACATTGCTGTCCCAGTTAAATATGGAATTATATGGTGTAACAAATATGCAATGACCTATATAAACTTAGAGACAGGATTGTTTTGGATATCTGCATTTGTTTAGATTTGGTGAAGTGAAGGAAACAAGAATGATGACAGCATTGGGCAAAGATTTCAATGATTATTTATTACATTTCCCGGACTTGTATCAAACGCCACTTATTGGCTCGAGATAGATGATAAACCCACCTGCTGATATGTGTACTGCAACCTTTAGAATGGTGACAAGATTTAATGACCAAGAACAACGTTATGTATTTATGCGTAAATTGAATATCAGTTAATAGATACAAAACAGGGACGTTTATCAATGTACTGTAATGTCACCAAAATGAATTGGAACAGAGATGTCACAAGGATAGTGAGAATGCCTTGAGCATTGTTATATGAATTAGAACTGATTATACCCGACACTTCTTGGCTGACTTGTGTTCTATAGATATGTTATTGTGGTATATGACATTCACCGGACAAGTAGATTCAACCTGTACTTCTGGCAATGAAACTGTTAGAAAACCTATTCTATGCGCTTAAAACTCCAGTAAATAAAGTAACGATTCGCTTTTGTATGATCAACTCAGTACAATAAAAAAGTGTGTCCTGTATTTACAAATGGATGAAATCTGCTCTTTAAAAACTTTGAATAGATGTTAATGACAATGGAGTATAACTTGCACTATATTAATGAAACAAGAATGATGACAGCATTGGGCAATGACTAAAATGATTATTTATTACATTCTCCTGACTTGTTTCAAACGCCACCTATTGGCTAAAGATTGATCAAACTAGCTACTTCAACAGTTGACATGATAACTCCACTATCTAAAGGGGTAGCATGTTAACTTGAATATTGAAACCGTTAACGAGTGTTATAGCATCGAGATATCGTACATCTTTAGGTAATATAGATAACAAAAATTAAAAATGGTAATTTGAACAATGGGAACAGATATCACAAGGATGATGAGAATGCCTTGAGCATTGTTATATGAATTATAACTGATTATACCCGACACCTCTTGGCTGACTTGTGTGTCACATAGAAATTCCCAAAACAATATTAATTGTATGTGTACAATTTTGACAAACTGGTAATCTGTCCACTATTAAAGACCCTGTAGCGACACAAAACAATATTCATGGGATTCCTTGAACTCAAGCATTACTGGACATCTACTTTTGTTTTTAAAGAGCCTTTAAATGTAGCAACTGTTCAGTTACGCTTGGAAGCTGAGATAAATTAATACTATTATTTTGTTTGACATTCCTGTGCCAGTTAAATGTGGGATCATATGGTGTAACAAATATGTAATGACATATATCTACTTGTAGTGACGATTACTTTGGCTATCTATTCGTTTGTTTAGATTTGGTGAAGTAAAGGAAACAAGAATGATGACAGCATTGGGCAATGACTTCAATGATTATTTATTACATTCTCCTGACTTGTTTCAAACGCCATCTATTGGTTCAAGATATGATAACTAAACGTACCCAAACATGTACTGCCAATGGCAGTAATAATGCAATAATATGGCAGCCATATTATTGCAGTACGTTAAAAGTCAACACCATGACTAACAACAACGTTATGTATTAATTTGTGAATGGAACTTCTTAGTTATTTAGATAAAATAGGGACGTTCATTTCTATTACTGGAATGTCACCAATTGGGACAAAGATTTCACAAGGATGATGAGAATGCCTTGAGCATTGTGATATGAATTAACTGATTATACCCGACACCTCTTGGCTGACCTGTGTGTTACATGTGAACTCCAAAACAATACTAATGATACCGGTATGTTTACAATTTGGACAAACTCGTAATCTGTCTACTATTAAAAACACTGTAAATGTAGCATTTATTCGATTTTAACTGCACAGGTGTAGCTAAGTTTGTACCACACGTCTTAAAGGTGTTTTTTTCCTTAACATTACGCTTGGCACAGATATCCTGATCTTTTGGGATATCTGAACCGCACTGAAACAAGAATGATGACAGCATTGGGCAATGACTTCAATGATTATTTATTACATTCTCCTGACTTGTTTCAAACGTCGTGTAAAGGCAGGATGGAGCAATCAACCGACAGTTATACATAGTACCTCCACTGTTAGGCCAATATCACTGCGTGAATTGAAAACCATAATCAGATTATCTCTGAATGTTGCCAAAATATCCATTACCTGGTATGTTCTTTCACTGGACTTCAAATATTTAAAATTAACAAAGATGCCACAAGGATGATGAGAATGCCTTGAGCATTTCGATATGAATGCCCTGATTATACCCGACACCTCTTGGCTGACTTGTGCGCTGTAAATTATGTATTAAGGTATAAAGTGAACTTTAAATTCTTGTGTTTCCAGTAGTACATCTACCTGTATGTATGTTGCCAGGCGAAGGATCTGTTCCACAATACCATGTCCCTATCATGACACTTAACAAACATTAGGCCTTTTTTTTTCGTGTCTAACAGCTGACGTTTTATCCCTATACCTCGCCCCCCCCCCTCCCCTCCCAGGCAATTCCTTGGCCCGGTATATATGCACAATGCTTGCCTAAACATCGATCCATTCACTTGTTTGATTATATTCAATATGTTATTGAATTATATTACAATTTTTGATGCTTGTAATGTCAGGGTTTACATTAATGAGATGTTATCATGTTTTGCAGACTTGTTCACGAGAGGTATTGACATCCAAGCCGTCAACGTGGTCATCAACTTCGACTTTCCCCGGCACGCGGAGACATACCTCCACAGGATCGGGCGCTCTGGCCGCTACGGCCACCTGGGCATCGCGCTCAACCTCATAACATATGACGACAGGTGTGTACTGACGACACGTGTATTCTCCCAAGCGCCATGTCGGGGGCCGGCCCGATAGCTCAGTGGGTTAGAGCGCTCGCCTTGAGTGCTCTGGCCACCTGAGAGCCTAACGGCACGTGGATCGGTGGTTCGCGCCCCGCTGTGGCCATGTCCGTGTGGTCGCAGGATAAAGATCCCATGTTCTTCTTTGCCAAGAGTTGGGGCTTACCCCTGGGGACATGGCTCCGCTCTCCCTTCCTTCTCTCATGGACGCGATATGCCCACCGGTTTTTTAACGTCCTGAATATTTAACCAACCAACCCAAGCGCCATGTCAACAAGTTAAATGATACATTTTTTTATTTTATTGCGTCCGAGATTAATAAAACCGGGATAAACTCTGCGGTTGGTTGCAAGTATGGTTGGCTAGTTATAAAATGATTGTAAATTTATAGTTTGTAACCTATAAATGTCTTGTTTGTAACTCAAAGGTCTTCTCAATATATAGACTCTTTACTCTTTCCGAGTGTTATTCGTTATAACATTCACTTCTTGTTTTCGCCCATTGTGACTCGTTTCCTTGGTTACCATTGTTCACATTCGTTGCCGTTGCTGCGCTTTGATCGCATCTCCAAGACGACTATTGTTACGTTACGTCACGTTTTGTCCTCGTTTCAGGTTCGCGCTGCACAAGATCGAGCAAGAGCTGGGCACGGAGATCAAACCCATCCCCAAGGTCATCGACAAGGCTCTGTACGTGGCGGAGGCGCTCAGCGTCGAGGTGACGGAGGAGGAGGAGGAGGCGCAGCTCCGCCGGCGGCTGCAGCAGCAGAAGCCGCAGCAGCAGCAGAAGCCGCAGCAGCAGCAGCATAAGCAGCCACAGCCCCAGCAGCAGCAGCAACAGCAGCAACTGGCCATCACAGGCCCCAAGGCGGACAAGTAAACCGCCCTGGATGGACCTTAGTCGCTGCACGGTGACGCGGGTCGGAGGTCTGGCACGGGTCTGGTGCTCGGGGATTATGGGGGGGAGGGCATGGACATATAGGGAGCCGAACGGATCAAGATGTGGAAGAGGCATTGAGCAATAAAACCACAACCTGCAGGATATCACCGCTCATGGCAATAGGCAGCTCTCGGAGGGGGCCTTTGAATTGATGGGGACAGACGAGAGGCCTGTTTTCCGCAGCTGCAATGCAAAGGCAGCGATGGCAGAGAAAAAGCAAAAACAAGACACACCGACTGCGAGAAGGAGGAGACGAGGTCGTTGCTTGTCCGGTGGTAGATATTAAAATATGGATGTCTCTTATAGCCTGATGGGAACAGCTGGGGGCATGTCGCCCGGTGATTATTGCTGAGTTGTGAAAGCATTCTGCTGAACGCTAGGGTCCTCCTGGCAGCGCCGGTGACGTCATCGTTCACAAGCCACGAGAATCGACTTTATGACGTCATTGTTGACGAGCCACGAGAAGCGACTTTATGACGTCATTGTTGACGAGCACCGAGGGGCGACTTTATGACGTCATTATTCACAAGCCACGAGAAACGACTTAATGACGTCATTGCTGACGAGCCGCGAGAAGCGACTTTATATGACGTCATCGGTGACGAGCTACGAGAAGCGACATTATGACGTCATCGTTGACAAGCTACGGTAATTCCACGTCTTTCATGACGTCACTGTCGACGAGCCACGAAAAGCGACTTGCGACGTCATGGTTATCAAGCCACGCAAAATCGGACCTCAAGAGGTCGTTGTGAACAATCCTCGGGGACGCTAACGTGATGCGCAAAGGGAACCGAGGTCGACGCACTTTCCGCATATCTACGTTGACCGCCCGTGAATGGATTCGCAGGCGCCTTATAAAACTGGAGGAAATGCCCTTTTCCCTTGACCCCGTTGACCCGACCTGTGACCGGACCTTCCGACCCGGTATTCGTGCACCTACCGAGCTGAAGTATATGTTGATATCAGAGGACACACGGAGTGATATACGTCCGATCTGGCCCCTGCTAGGCGCCGGCCCGGGTCGCGTGGCAACCGACTGCGCGGGCACGTGGCCCACGGCGCGGCCTGCCCGCCAACCAGAGACTATGGCTATGTCAGCCCCATTGATATGATGTGTTATGAGAGGTTTGCCATGTGTGCGTGCGTGCGTGTGTGTATGTATGTGTGTGCTGTAAGATAGGGAGTGACAGCGTGTGTATGAGGCTGTGAAATGGGATATATCGAGAGATACTGATTGCGAGGGCGTGTATGAGGAGCTGTATTATACTATAGGTACGTTAGATATATTCCAGTTTGTGAGAGATATGGTCGGTTATCTGGGTTAAGCTGAATGTAGTCGCGGACTTCAAAGTGATGAGACTGCTAAATACACCAGAAAAAACACCAGGGGTTGATGTACACAGCCTGTTGAGAGGCCTTAACACGGGAAGCTAGCGCGATGTGACGTCACAGGGCCTTATCCAGCATAAATCCATTGTTTTTATCGGAGACTTGGAAGCCAGAAAATAGAAAATGTCCGTGCAAAAAGTGCAAAGAAAAATAATGCTTTTAGTCTTTGCGTGGAAAAGTACTCTGAGCTCACATTGTCCAGAGCAGCTGCCAACGCAGGCGAACGGCCTCATTGTCAAAAAACTTAAAGCGCCTTCGCAGGATTTTTATGGTGGCCCATGGCAACATGATGGTCTGTGACGGTCCGAAAGTCTGCCTCGTCCGCACACGCTTATCTCGTGTGACAGGTATTGGTGGAGGTTTGCACACCCTGAGCCTACCTACGAAACGGTGGAAAAGGGACTTTCCATACAGTGGTTAATTGTATATCTTGCCATTTTGATCACGTGTCTGCGCGATCGGTCTTGCACCCAGATGGTCCGACTGGCTGTGTTAGTGGTGTGATACGTTTTGATGAAGAGTATTAATGTTTTGATGTCCGGCAGTTGAGAAAACTATAACACTGCCTGCGCAGACAGCTGCGAGGTCTGCACCTTCTGTTCAGGGTTGTCCAGCTCTTTCAAAAAGTACTTTGTATTATGTCGACGCTGGATTCCTCATATATGATAACTCGTGAAACACAGCAACAAGAAGAGATAATTTGTATGTGACAAGGCGAGGCGGTTAAAAACGCGGCAATATAGTGGAAGATGTTGACTTCCACCAATGAGGTGTTGATGACTGATGAAAAAAGACGTTGCGGTCAGTTAAAAAATGTGGTTTTGAGGGACGGGGTACAGCAGGGCAGGGTAGGGTTATTTGGGGGTAGGTGGTAGGGTGAGGGTTGGTTCACAGTTCGCCATGCCAGGTTTCCCGCGGAAAGGGGATGGCGGGAGGCACGGATCACCTGAGTATGGTATGAACCCAGTTACTTTTCTATCGCTTACCCCTATGTCGACGTTAGAATAAGACCCGCCCATATTTTGACGTCACGTCGCGTCACCGCTAGCAGTGACGTAAC
This sequence comes from Arenicola marina, assembly GCA_964019135.1. Classification (NCBI taxonomy): domain Eukaryota; kingdom Metazoa; phylum Annelida; class Polychaeta; family Arenicolidae; genus Arenicola; species Arenicola marina. The sequence continues at coordinate 14,086,971 of OZ025250.1, forward strand.
TATAGCTTATCCATGTCCTAGTGGAAGTCGTGTGTTCGCCATGTCCTGTCTCTTGTTCTGTATTTATAGTTATAGGAGCTTTTCGCGCTGTCTTATTTATTGTGCCCCATTCCCCCCTCCGCCCCCATCGCAATATAATCTCCAATGCTGATATTATCATCCGGTTTAGCGCACCACGCCTCCGTAAGACTGGCGACTGGTAAACAATCGTGTCGAAGTCTGCAGCCAAGAACGAAGTTGTGGATTGTGTTTGTCTTAAGCTTTGACTCGCAGTGTGAGGTGCACATATTGAAAAAGAGCACCTTTCCGCAAAATGTCGTACAGTTCTATCCTCTCCATTATCGCCCAGCTACTGGAGTGCGGTGTGATGTGTTTACCACGTGGGTCTGGGACTCTTTGTGTTCTGTGGTAAATGCCTATTATATACTGGTACAGGTTGAAGACTAGATGCTTTCTCGCTAACCTTAAAGGTGACACGACACGAAAGCAACCAGATCACGTGTGCTGTGACCGGTATGACCGCCCATCAGTGTGTGGAGAAGTCCTATTCCCCTCCCTGTCCGTCTTCAGTGAATGAGGCTTTAAAGCTACATTTCGTGTGCCGTCCGTTCTGTTTTTGTGCGCGTCCCCCCTCGCCAACGGCTTTACAGTATGAATTAATGTATATCAGAGACCCACCAGTGTTAATCTGGGAGCGATTATCTCTACTCACAAACCTCTGTCTTCACTCCCATCATTACACCACTCCCGCGATTGATGCCGCTGACATTATGGCAAGGGTTCCTTCCCCTCCCCCAAGAGATAGCTGCTGCGGGGACGAGCTTCTCAGCGGTACTCGCGTGACTCCTTGTGTGTGGTCGAAAAATATTCGCCTCCAAGAGAGACGTAACTATGAGTGACGTGTGGGCGCTCCCACCCTGGTGTGAGGTCTTATTGTGTGTTGCGTGTTGCTAGGTTTGCTTACTGCTGCATGGGTTGCGCTGTGTCTGCCTTTCGCGGGTTCTTCCTGATCTCCCGCTGTCACGTGATTATATATTGAGGCACGCCATGCGAAACCGAAACTGAAACTATTGTGTGTGATTTCCATGGCGTTGCTTTGATATCAGTACCACGCTGTTTGTTTTTTAGTCAAGCTCTCAATGTATTTTTTTTTTCTGTCAAGTTAGCCGTCCGTACATAAAACATTCTGAAAGTGGGAGTGCCGATAACATAACGAAATGATGGCGAAAATCTATGGCGTTCTCCACAGATTTTTTCTGCCGAGGTTTATCGTTGAAAGTGTGCTATGTCAGACGTCTTCATCCACTGCCGCAACGAAAAGTGAGGCGGGTTCACTGGCAGGGATGTCAATAGCGTCCGTATCATCGTTACCATGGTCACTGTAGTCGCCGGGTTGGCTCCATAGACTCGCTCGTAACAGTGGCGCTGGCTGGGGAGCGCTATATCAAATGACGAATTTATGTTAAAACATGATCGCGTTGGTCAAGTATTGCTGCTCCCTATTCATGCGCCATCGTTTGTCTATATTGTGCTATCCTATCACCGCGACTATTAAACCCATCTTATTGTTGCATTGTCATCATCACCCCCATATTCATTGTCACGTCGCCGTTATTCGTCGCTATAGTTACCATTGTTCTCCTTATCGGGTGAACCTTATCGTCATTCGTCGCTAAGGTTACAATTGTTCTCATATCAGGTGCTCCTGTGTGGTTTGACGTCCGAATAATCTGGGAGCATCACCGCGGAAATACGTCAATATATTTGTGCACGTCACTGTTCTCATTCCTGATGGATGTTTGTGGTAATATGAGTGCCACGACAGGTCTGAAATGGTTCACACCCATCAGTTGCTACCCCCGCCCCATGTAAACTGGCGGTCATTACAAAAACGAATTGGTCTTTTACTTTGAACCATTGGCTGTCACACTTGTTCAGGCCATTTCACAGGCAGCACTTAGCGGCAATGACTCTGAAAGGGAGACGAGGAGTGAGTGATCCACACAGATTCGAGTGTATGGTCATCGTTAGGGCATTAACCCTGCTGTGGTAGGTTGTACATGTGGTTATGAGAGGAGTAGTTCAGAGCGCATGTTCATCGTTTGTATTGCGGGCATTTGGTGGGTTGGTGGGTGGGTGGAGGGAGGGACTTTCATTCATCCGTGTATCTGGTGTGATTGATGTGGCCCTTTTGGCCTCGGGAGCGCCTGTTGGAGGATCTGTGGGGCGAGGGTAAATGATACATGATACATCGGGCAAAAAAGTATATTGTGAAGTGTTGTCTTGTTCCACAGTGTAAGGCTCTGAAAGTCTTCTGTAGTGAACTGAGAAGTGATGGTGATCGTGTGAGTGCGCCCCGCCCCACAGGCCGTCTGGGTGGTGAGGAAGAGGGAGGGAGGGAGGTGGGGTGGGGTGGGGTGAGCAGGTTGGGTCTTGCCCAGGTGGTTCTCCGTGCTGCTGTGAATTGATCTTGTTACATTTGGTGTCAGAAGTGGTTAAATCTGTACCTAACTGTGTAGGGGAGACATCCGTCCACAGATGTTCTCCTCCACAAACCATTCTCAGGGTATCGCTTCATAGAGAGGACTGCTGTTAAATTTTCCTACCATGATTTGTATTCGCGGAAATGGCAATCGAATCTAGAATCAATTAATGCCGGCAAAGAAATCAGCCTCATCCATTTTCCATGAAAGCGACTTTTGTAGTGATTGATTATTATGAAGTAAAACATGATTTGTCGTGAAATAATGATTCACGCTCGTGCGGACGAAAGAACAGGATGTTGGCACGCGCATGTTGTCATTGGATTCAGAGTTAGTCTAACTTATCCTTCTGGTTCATAGTTAGTCCAACTGAACCTTCATTGACATTTTATTCATTCTCCTCTCGGGATCGCCGGCCAAGTGTAGGCGGGGACCCAGCCGTCAGAGGTGTCCTAACACCTTGCCTGGGTCCCAGTCTGATGGCGACGAGCGGCCTCCCACTCGGCCCGCGATCCCCACATCGACTCCATTAAAAATGGAGACGACGGACCTGGGTGGAAGCCGACGGGTGGACGGACGAGAGAAATCAACGCGTAGGATCCAGTTGTCTCCTGTCGGCTTCCGTCCAATCCGTTGTGGTTCCGGCGCGCATCGCGTCGCGCGTATCGCGTCGCGCTGCGCGCGCGGAGCCGGTTTTCGCGTCGCCGCACTCCCACGCGCGGCGTCTGTGTCTCCTGGGACACCGTGAGCGGAGCGCGCGCCACGCGAGGGAGGGAGGGAGGGGCCGGGCGGGGCGGGCGGCATTGGGACGAGCCCCGCCGAGCCTGCCCGTCCCGTCTGTCTGTCTCTCCTTCCGCACGCTTAGCGTCGCGCAACGTGTCGTACGCTCAAAGGGACCAAGTTCAAATGGCGCTGGTTCGATAAATCCTGTTTCCCGATGCTTCCAAGCGTATGGACGGCCGTCGTCCGCACTCTCCTGAGAGAGGGCGCTGTGCTCCTCACCCCCCCCCCCACCCCCACCCCCACCCCATCGACAATAATGGCTTATGTGGGGAACAGCAGCCTACGTCTGAACACCTACAACCAACAGCGGCAACAACTTTTGATTTTTCAACCAATGAAATGTTGACAGTTGATGCGAGGTTGTGTTGCCGGGCTGGCTGTCTGTCGGCGGCGGGGGAGGGGGTTAGTAGTGGGAGACAGATTCGCGACGACGGCGAGAAAGAGATAATTTATTTTATAGACTTTGTAAGGGCCTCTGGTGGACGACGCGCGCCCGCTGAGGCATCCAGGGTGCGGGTGTCCAACACTTCCCCAGTCTGGCTCCGAGGCGTGCGTTGCCCACCTCTTGTTAGGTTACGTCAAGTTTAAGAGAAGCATTTCAATAAAAAAAAATATATAAAAAAACTAAAAAATGAGAAGGTTGCCATCTCCGGATGATGTGCGGCAGAGGTCTAGGGCAGATTGAAGGATACGGGAAGCAATTTTTAGACCAGTGTAAAGTTTTGTTTCGACCAAAAGAGGATCTGACGTAATGTGGACAATTTTATATTTATGTTAACTTTAGAATATATATATATATTATTCTGGAAACTATATTGTGGAATATTGGTTATCATCTCTAGTAAGTAAAGATACTACGGTGTTTTCCTGCAATCTGCTCCCTCTGCTGTTATTGCTCATCGAAATTTATACTCTAAAATCAAAACATTGCTCCTTTGTGGCCAAGCTGGAAATTAACTCAGATATTTCTATTGAAACATGTACGCATTTTTTTGGGATAACTTGTCAGTACCATGTGAGAAAATAACTTTTTGGTGTGGTTCGAAAGTAAATCTGGCTCAAGAAAACCACCTTGGTGCTACTATATGCCTGTTTAAGCTTGCCTTGTAACAAGTGGTTTCGTGAACGTGCCGCTGTGGTAACCAGGGTGTGCGGTGTCCACAAAGACGCTGGTGTAAAATGGTCGTGGTTACCAGAGCGGTGCCTCGAATAGGCAATTTGTAAACCGAAATAAAAAAATACTCCTTCTCCAAAGGATGGTTTTTGTCTCTTTTTATTCCATTGCGCTGCCTGCTATACTGATGTCATGTAAAAATTATGTTGTCTTCGAAATGTAATTGGCCCGCAATGCGTGCTCTTAATTTGCATAATGCATCTGCAGATCATCAGCTGTACAGATTTGTTTGGGTTGATGTATAGTTTATACAAAGCGTCCACTTATTTTAGACTTAGATCCGCGAAGGAATGACATTTTATACGTACTATTTAAACTAAAGAATGTTTGCACACAGTTTAACAACCTTTTTATCAGTTGCACTGCACGACAAATACGTGAGTGAGCATTTTGGAAACAACTGTGGGTATAAAATGAAAGACCGATCGACTAAAATGCACAATTTGTTTCCTGGTACATTATTCTAGTCCACACATAAGCGCGCGCACATATCCGGCTTGTTCCTGGTCTATAAAGGTTGCCACTCTGAGCTGGCTATGCAACGACATTGGTCCCCTCAAACTGTTTCCATTTGTTGCGGGATATCCACTAAATCATTATACTTTGGGAATAGCAGGACAATCTAAATGGTGTAAAATATTGATAAATAAAGGATGATTATAAAGCATCGATATTTACGGGTTATCCCCACTTATTTGAGAAGAATCGTCGTTCAGAGTTTAATATCATCATGCGGGACTGCTCTTGATCGCTTCGCACCATACCCCACTTCCGTTTCTAAATTGTACGCGTCCTTATCTGTCGTTGCCGATTAAAATTAAAAGCAAAACTCTCCGCATCCAATGGAAGGGCGGATACACGATACTAAATTGACAATTTCCCGATTCACGGTTATTTAATATGAAAATCCCTAGTTCACGATTAATGAAAGTCCTTGATCACGGCGGTCGACTAATACCCCATTCCCAGTTCACGAATAATTATTTTCCTCATTCCCAGTTCACGGTGAAATGAAAAGCTCAATCCCGAACGGAAATACCCCTTGCCCCCCCCCCCCCCCCCCGGAAAAAAAAATTACGCAATCGCAACATTAAGTTTGTGTAATTTGCCAAACAACCAAGCATGGCGTGCTGCGTAAAAAAATGTGGCGTTTTCGCAGGTTGACAACATTTCACTTAATGCTATTTGCAAATATCGGGCACCATTAATTCTAATGTTGAATGTTTCTGTAGGTAACAGGTGCTTCCTTTATCGCCAGCTCTCGAATCCCACTCCCTGCCTTCGACTCACTCCGCTAGGGCTCCATCTATGTCGTGGTAGAAGCTATCTGAGTGAGCTGGCCACGCAGCGTGGGGGTGTGGAGGAGACTAGCTTGCGTAGCGCCACCGTGCGGGGAGCTTGCATTCGCTAGGTGGAGCTCCGTTCCTCAGACTCACGCACGCAGCCCCTTGTGGAGGGAGTTGAAGGCAGAAAGTGAGGTGCGAGCTTTGTACCTGTCAAGTTGACAAGTATTAAACGCTCAATAGGTAACATCGGGGTGATAAGCCCTGCAATGTATTTGTAAACAACCAAAATGTAACAGCCAGGTGAGCTGCTGTCGTCGAATCGATTTCCGGTCTATCTCGGTCACAGCGTCAGTTGAGTGTCAGACTCCGGCTGACTTGTCAGTATCACCAGATCTAATCATGCCATATATGGTGGTTTCATGAAAAGTGCCGGGAGTTAACATAAGTTTATTGATTGCAAAAAGGTAAATATTTTAAGTAAGTTAGTAAGCCTAGTCTAGATAATTTATGCTGGAAGCTTTAATTAGAAAAGTACTCTAGTCTCTACTCTAATCTAGATCTACATCGGAAAAAGTACTATTCAAAATTGCAGTAGGCTCTAATTAGCTTCTGGAATAGAGTGATATGTTTATACAATACTGTTTTTTTGTTGTTACTTGCAAACTAGAGTGCAGCAGAATATCTACTGAATTAAAATCATTATCAAATATTAATAAATAATTTTTTTTTATAACTTTTTAGATTTTAGACTGGTCTCATTTCTGGCAAAAGTTGCGTACACCAAGATCTTGACCAGAAGTGCTTTATTTGTAACGTAATTCCAATATAAAGTAGGCAGGCAATAGACATATCAGCGCTGGTACATGCCTTTCTGATGACGCCTGTAAACTGAGCAAGGGTGAAAGCTATGCCATTACTATTTCAATAAAATTTTGCGGAGAATAGTTCCATTAGATTGAAGGGAACCACCTTTACTAAATAACCGAGTAAGAGTTCAATGTAGGTAATCATTATAAAGATTATAGCATTTATAGTACTACAAAAATTATATGTCCTCTAGGCCTTTTTAACTGTTGGATTCAGGTTGGTTCTGGTATATATGTATTCATGGGAGGTGTTGATCAGTTTTCGTAGTTTCCTTTTAGTGATTCTGTTACACTGATATACTCTGAGCCATATAAGTTCATGGTCTCTAACAAAACCTGGATCTTTGCAGATGTTTCTTGTGGGTGAACTTCCCCTGAGGTATGGCCAGAGGCTTCGATGATAAGAGGCTTGTACTGCCAGAACATGTCACCCAGCACTGGATGCAGTTTGTTTTGTCTCGACAAGGTATGTGAAAGCCGAATCACAGTTAATTTTCCTGGTACTGCCTGGTCCTGAGTCTATCCATACAAAATATATGAACCAGGCTAGTTCAAACAATCCTAACAAACTTGGCTCAAAAAGATTCTTGGATGGAACTGATGATGATTGGATACAAACTGGAAAATTTTTGCTCTCATTCAGAATGCTTCCTTTTGGTAACAAATTAGCTTTTTGAGATGGATGGAGTCTTCTACCTGTTAGCCTTTGTACACTGAGATAGGCTTTTTAGTCTCTGGTTTTGACCATTGCAACCTAAAATATTCTCTGCATCTTTAACGGTAGATGGTATCTAGCCTAATACTGACTTTGTTATCTCGTTCTGTCTATGGTCGACATCCTGAACTCACCACTATAATGCTACATGGAGCTCATCCATCCACAAGTTGATGCAGGATGACGTTCAATGCAATCAGTGGTAAATTGTCATCAGTAAGTCTGCCAATTTCAACAGCTGTGTCTCAGCGGTTTAAGGCAGCTTGCTATGTCTGATATATTATTACTGGCCCTGTCTATAACCCCTTGGGTTAATTCGATTTGGAAATATAGCCAGAGTTGTTCAACACACTATTGCCATACATGACTATTAAACAAAGCAGGCAGTGTAAGGTCATACCAGCAAGCACACATATGGTTTGCAAAATGGTCAGTCATGGCCCCACAGACACATTTCGCAATGTGACAAGCCTTCTGAAATTATCTGTTCTCTTCTATAAGTCTTTATCTAATGTCAGGTATGACTTTTATAGCAATGACTGACACCAAAACTGTGGAATTTGCATTTCTTTTCAAGTGACTCCTTCCAGAAACACACTGTCTGCCATGACGGTTCACGTTCATGTGTTTCTGCCAGTCATGTGACCATATGCCATACAACTAGTCACATGGACTTTGACCTTGACATTTGTTCTTTACCGTGGCTCAGTCATCAAATCAAACTCTGGTAAGAAACTCTTTCATGTAGAAACGACACCATGTGGTTTATCCAAACAGACCTATACAAATAGAACTTATCACCCATAATCGGGTTTAATAATGTATAATTTGCTCTGGGAAACAGCACTGATGTGAATTATTGTGTTTCCAACACATTTGGCAAGCGAGAAGTATGCATCATGTGTAATAATTTCCATAGCTGCTTACGTCATGCTACAGAGGCACAGTTAAATATTTTACTTCCTTAGCTTTGCAAACATGATAGTTGACGCTGCCTAAATTCTCACTACGTTCATATTAATGTATTGAGATGACGAAACAAGACACATAGCTGGCTGTAACACGCAGGTATCTGTGTATTATCTTGCTGTATTCCCCCCACAGTGGTGATCGTAACCACATGATGGCTATTCGTATAGTTAGGCTTGTAGCATCAGTTACCTGTCATTATGCATATCCATAATGGATAGCGTATCTCCTGTTATATTGAAAAGTTCTTCACTCCTAGTGACGTCATAAGCCGTCTGGAGTTGCGTCTCAAGATTCGTGTTTTCCAGGTTCACCTGCAGCGCAGGGTTTTAAGGGCTCGAGCGACAACGCGACACTTCGGGTACATTTCGATGTGTACTTTATTCCATCAGCGAATATAAACTTCATACAATCATTCCGTCCCGAATCTAACTCCAACCGCGTGGCAGCGGTCCGCTGGAATTGCTGCCTTGGTCTCTGGTGTTCCTCGTCTTGGTGGGGGTCCCGGTCTGTCTGTCTGTCGGTCTCTCTCTGTGTATATACTGTCTTACCAGTCAGTCTCTCGTGATTTCTTTGTTTCCTTTCATCGCTTTGATGCGCATATATATTTCTAATATAATCACTTGCACCTGCTGCTTAATTGGGGAAGGGGGTATAAAGTTAAGGAGTGAAAATGCTGACGATAGTAGTACGTTGCAACTTGACTATGCAGTTGTCGTCACCCGCCGCTACACCGACCTCCACTCCAAGACTGACAGATACAAGCTCCTGGGGAAGGCCGTAGAATCTGCGCTGAAACAGCATAAGCCGGCCTCATAACTCAAATCGTTCGGATCACAAAGCAACCCACGCAATTCCAAGTGTGTATGTTTGCTATTCATGCTATTATTCATAACGTATGGATACCCTTGGAGACACTTCTGTTGACTTTTGGCAACTTTTCTGCCTGTGCGATCCGCAAGTTCATTGTTTTGTTCTGATGTCATGGTGTCCTGCGTTCAAGTGAGTACAGCTCAAAAAATTAGGCCAAACATGCCAGTATTGTTTCGGATTGCTCAGACCACTCACAAGGTATGTAGGTACAACTCAGGGGCTTGTTGTCACTATGTGTCCCTGACCCGTGTGTACCGGCACTATGAATTGGGCAGTGTTAACGTGCATAATACCAACCACCTCACTCACCCCTTAATCCTGATTATAACCGCCCTGTTTGCTTCGATAATTGTGCTTTAGGCCTGTTTCTAAGACACTTGATAAATTTGATACTCTGATGAACAACCGCCCTTGCAGTTACTGGCATATTTGTTACATCATGTTGACATTAAATGCCATAGCAATTGATGTCATGAGACCCCGTCCGTCATGCTGACGGATCTCTGACAACACAGAGATTTGTCTTTCTTCTCGTCTCGTCTCCGACGTATCATTGACCCCTCCCCTACTCTACCTCACGTGTTTAACGTTAGTATTATGCCTTTCTCGCCGCTTCCATGCACATATATCACCTCTCTTCACTCTATCTTTCAACCCCTCTTCTTCATCACGTCTTTCTTTTTATTTTTTGCACCTATGTTGCCTTGCGCTGTTACAAATTTCATTATAGATTATGAACAAAGTATTTGGTACCGCGAATCTGAAACTGACTGTACTGCTGCAAATATGCACTGCTGGATATTTGTATCTTCTGGCTGCATTCTGCCATTATATGCTACTCTGACGAAATGGCGGTATCCCTACAGGAAAACGTCTTGAAACACTTTGGTGGTCTGACGAAAAACTCTCTGTCTGACTTGCTGAATTTTGCTGGGGAAGGAGATAATGATATGTCTGCTGAACCAGATTTGTTTAAATGCTCTCCTTATTATAAAAATGATGATATAATAGAGGGGTTAACTGGCTGCAGAGACCGTTTATCTATTCTAAGTTTAAACTGCTGTTCATTAAACGCAAAATTTGATGAGATACAAATATTCCTGGATACTCAACGTAAGCAGGGAAATGAATTTGATATTATTTGTTTACAGGAGAGCTGGCTTTCATCAGACTGTGACATAACTCGCTTTATTTTGCCAGGCTATAATGTTATATCACAGGGTAAACTGCTGTCCAATCACGGAGGTCTTGTAACTTACATGCGTGATGACTTTGTTTATAATACTGTGATCTACCCTGGAGAGTGTACCGTATGGGAGTCGCAGTTTGTCGAAATGACACATAAATCCTTCAATAAGAAAGTAATTGTAGGCAATATCTACAGGCCACCTAGGGATGTGAACGAAAACTACAGAATCTTCACAGATGAATTTACCCAAGCAGTAAAATACTTTGAAAAACAAAATGCTGAGGTAATAGTCACTGGTGACTTCAATATAGATTTATTAAAGTTGACTGAAAAACCTACGGTAGCAGATTTCTTTGATGCGGCTATGACGCATGGTTTTATACCAAAGATCACTCTCCCAACTAGGTTGTCTAGAACTCGAGCATCACTGATAGATAATATGTTCTGTAGGCTTTCCCCGAAGATTATAGAATCATTTGGTGGAATATTTCTAAATGCCATATCTGATCATTTTCCCTATTTTATATCTATGAACGTTGCTCTAACCGAGGTGCAGGCTCCTAGGTTCATAAAATTGAAAACAACAGATCCAGAAGCGCTAGTTAATCTAAAAAAGGAGCTACTCTTCCTAGATATTTACGGCAAACTTGATAAGACAATGTTATTAGATCCTAATCTAAACTACCAAATCATAGAAAATGAGATATCTCTGCTCAAAGACAAGCATCTACCATTAAAAACAGTTAAATACAATAGACGTAAACATAAAAAAGCCAAGTGGATAACGAATGGAATCATTAAATCGATATCATTTCGTGATAAACTATACAAAAAGCTAAAAGAAACGTCCCCTAATACATTGATACATCACACATTAAAAACCAATTTACACACATATAACAAGATACTGAAACGTAACATCGAAGCCGCAAAAAAAATACTTTTTTGGAATACTTGAATCTTGTAAAACTGATATGAAGCAAACTTGGAAAGCGCTTGGAGAAATAATCAATAAGTCAACAAACAAAAGGAAATTTCCTGAATGTTTTTTAATTGATGGTCAGCAAACAAGAGATAAATCAAAAATAGCTAGTGGCTTTAATAATTTCTTTACCAATATCGGCCCTAGTTTAACCAAGACATTAAGTAAGCAGACCAGTGGCTCGTTTAAAACTTATTTGAGGAACCCCTGCTTGAATCAACTGCATTTAAAACCAATCGATATATCTGAAACGAATAAAATAGTTGATGCTTTAAAGCCTAAAACAAGTTGTGGTCATGATGATATATCGGTGAAGCTGCTCAAAGCTATCAACCAGGAAGTTAGTGCCTCCCTTACACTAATAATTAATCAAGCGTTGTCAACCGGTATTTTCCCTGATTCGCTAAAAATAGCAAAGGTGGTTCCAATTTTTAAAAGTGGGAAAAATGATGTATTTAATAACTATAGACCTATATCAATACTACCAGCCTTTTCTAAGATTTTTGAGAAAGTTATCGCTAATCAACTTTATTCACATTTTGATGATAACAAATTATTTAATAACAGCCAATACGGTTTTAGACCAAAACATTCCACGGAACTTGCCTGCCTTGAACTAATTGATCAGACTCTACAAAAAATGGATAACGGGGAAATTCCGATAAATATATATCTGGATTTGTCTAAGGCATTCGATACAATAAATCATGATATACTTCTACACAAACTAAAGCATTATGGCCTGAATTCAACCTCTTTAAAGCTCATTAAAAGTTATCTCTGCGACAGAAAACAATACGTGCAACTTGAAGATACCAGGTCTAATAATTTAAATATTCACACTGGCGTTCCACAAGGCTCTATTCTAGGTCCTCTTTTATTTATAATATACATAAATGACATAACATCCGCCAGTGACATTTTTAAATTTATTATATACGCGGATGACACAACCCTTCTGATCACATTAAACGCAAATTTACCAATATCATCTCATGAGACCAGTGCGGAAATGCTAAATGGAGAATTGAGCAAAATTGGCCAATGGCTGGCAATAAATAAATTGGCTCTGAACCCGAATAAATGTAAATTTATGCCCTTTTACATGCCGGGAAAAAAAATTGATATTCCCAAACTTGTGATTGGTACAACGTCTATCGAATGTGTGGGCGAATTTAATATGCTCGGGTTAACTATAGAGAAAACCTTAAAATGGAATAGCCATATAAATAAAATAGCAATTAAAGTATGTAAAGTAATTGCAATCATGAGCAGATCTAAGTATATCCTTCCGCAACATACGCTGTTATCAATTTATAAAACGCTTCTGTTACCACACTTAAACTATTGTATCTTAGCCTGGGGTTACCAAACACAACGATTGGAAAAGCTACAAAAGAAAGCTGTGCGGATAATAACCGGCAGTAAATATAACGCACACACGAATCCTTTGTTCCAAGATCTTAAATTACTAAAAGCTAAAGATATTCATCGATTGCAAACTCTAAAATTTTACTATAAACTAGTAAATAAAAAACTTCCAATATACTTTGAGCAAATACCACTGGCCCAGCTTTCAAGTGTACACTCATACAACACCAGGGGTAAATATTTGGTTCAAACAACCCGTGCACACCATCAATATGCTACTAAATGTATAAGACATAGTTTAGTATATGTAATAAATCATGAACCTAAATCCATCTTAGATAAAATCTACACACATAGTCTACAGGGATTCTCTCAATTTATTAAACAAATTATGATAAATGACTACCCAATAGAGTGTGATATACAAAACTGTTTTGTGTGTCAAGCATAGGGGGTTTTATTTTATTTTATTTTTTATTTTTCAATTCAATTCAATTTTTCAATTATGTACCAAATGCTTTTGTACGTTTTGCTTTGTATGTTTGACCATCAAATAGCGCAAGTTGTTTTTTTTTTTTTTTTTCCTAGCCTATTCCTGTCGTTTTTTGTTTGTTTGTTTTTTTCTTTTTTCTCTCTTAAATAGGGTCATCATTTACCAAATTTAATTTATTAGGTGGCTCTAGTGCCAGCGGCCTATCACGGCCTTAACTAGAGTCTCCTCGACTAAGTGTGATACTTATACAAACATCGTTCGGTTAGTCTTATTATGTAACACTTTGTTGAATAAACGAATCCATCCATCCATATAAGCGAAGTATTTTTATAACCTAATTACCTCAGGTCAGAGACCCCTTACCGTCGCACTCGGATGCACCGTTGTCACGGTGGGTGAACCGGTGTCCAAGTGTTTACAGTTTAGAATAAACCTTTATGGTCAAGGTTTTAAATACCTCTACATCAATTAGGCCAGGTGGCCGATTCATCATCACATATCTGCAGAGGGTGGCGAATTCCTCGGGGGGATAATTGGTTATTTGGACGGCGTAGTAACGCTAACAGACACGCAAACTTGCAATAACCGGGGCGGCGTGAAGTACCTTCCTCAATATGCTTAAGAAACGGACGGCGCATTAACACCGCCGGTATAAAGGAGATACACGTTTATTATAGTACTGGTCACGCGATTTCTTACTTAGTCGCGTGACCTTGCAAGAGCTGTCGTTGTCGCAAGTCATCGTGACTTGCAGAATTATAACTTCGATCTAAGGTGGACGATTTTACAATATGACGCGACAGGGTATTGAATGCTGTGTGGTTTAGTATGTAACTTTGTGTGTAAAACAATTTTTGTGATCTCTATGGCGTGTTCTAAGCCACCAGTTTTGGCCGATAGTTTTAACCTATGGTGTGGTACTGTGGCCGGGTATAAAACTGTGGTCAGTCCTTCGGATTTTGTCTTTGTAAAAGGGCTAATTTAGGCGTAAGGAGTTCAGCACACTGGGGTTCTGTTCATATCTGGGAACTTATTTACACATAAGTCAATCCGTGATGGAAAACACTATGAACTTTATTGTTATTTCTCAACTGTTATCAACATTCGGGTTTTTAATGTCTATTGGCAATTGCGTTTCATTGTTGTTAGCTTTCAGGGTTTTAAAACTATCTGCTGAGTTCTACATAGCTTCACCATTGACGCTATCCACATGTAACGTGGCAATAGTTACACACTTTTCGCTCATGAGGCAAGGTGCCCTCTAATACTTCATACATACGTCATGTTGATACATAGTTGATACATTTAGCATAGAATCGTCTTCTCTAATTAGCTTGGACACCATTCGCCGCAGCTGTACTATCCTTCTTGGTTTTAATGTGTTGATAGACAATCAACCGTTTCCTTGAGTTCTGGGACGTAGTTGTCATGTGTGTTGAGGTGGGTCTTAAGCAACCCCCATGCACTGCTTCAGGTTGAGACTAACATCTTTCCGGGTGAGCACAGGGGTATCCATCGTTTCCGGCAACCAATATTTTTGTATGTCTAGAAACTGGAGATGAGAATACCCTTTGGAATCCCTTTTCAAATAGGGATACTTGGCAGTGGTCTGCAACACGTCTGCATGCACTTTGATAATTTGAGGGACTGCATTGACCTGCAGATGTGATAAATGACGTCTGTGTGTTGCAGTCGATAACCTTCATCCGCCTCGGGAGTAATGAAATAGGATTCACCTTTGTTAAGCCAACTTCCAACATATATTTTTTTTGTAAAAAGTCGATTCTTAGTTGTCCGAGGAGTGCCACCCATCTTCCATGTTGGAAAGGAGCGTAGGAGAGCGTTCTGTTAACCCCCATTGGTGGATAAAGTGATTGGTTTATCCATCAATGCGCAGGTATCGAGATCGAGATATCGAGGTAATAATTTATTTATGTACTGACGGGGTTAAAGTTGTTCCACTTGTCGTGCATCCATCCCCGTTCAATTATGGCGGCGGTTCAAGTTGACGAAAGGATCCTACGATGCTTCAATGTCCTAGGATGGGATTCCTTCCCGCATTTGTCGACTGATTACTGATAACTAGACGCTCCTCCCGACCATTTGTCATCGTACTATCTGGAAAAAAAATCTCTGATGTACGATACGCGAACATGGCTGCCAATGGGGAATTCGAATACCGATGATCGAAGTGGTTGATCTTTTCTCAGAACGACCACGTGACTGGTGCAAAACAAATACTCAGGTGTTCTCTCTTGGCATGCACTTGTGAACTCATCGCTGCAACACCACACATCGGGTAAGTTACCTGGATCAACGTTCTTACAGCTGTAGTGAAACCACTGTCCATGAGGACATCGACCTCGCCTTTCGCACCCAATGCACTCCTCGTCAAGATCTTCTCCACAGCACCATCCAATGGATTGGTCAGCCTCTTGAAGATGATAGGACGCCGCATAGTTGATGTCATGTCGGCACATGTCAATCACCTGTTGACACACATCTTCAATGTAACCTTTTCGCGTATCAATGTCAGCGTCTTCAGTGTCAGACGAAGCCTTGCTGGGTCGACTGTCAATGGCCTCCAATCCAACAATTATCCATAACGGAAGCCAGAGCATATGCCTCCGTTGTGGCGCACATCAACTCCCAAGCATGGGAAACATTGTCGCTGAAATCAGCCTTGACTTGCCTGAAGTTGAATATATTTCGAATATGAGACAGTGTTCCGCGGTCAGTAATGCTCTTGCCTTGGAAGAACTCATTGAAATAGTCTTGCAGTAAAAGCATCTCCTTGTGAAATTCCTGTGCACACGGTTCTAAACCTTGTAGTCGCTCTAGTTCGTTCAGCCCATTGCTTCTGGCCTTTTGGGCGTCATTTCCTCGCTCGCAGCTGAGTCCATTACCAAATACTGGAATGGGATATACTGAAAACCCGCCAAAGTGATCAGCCCGTAACTTGTGGTACATGTCCCTGTTTCGCGAGTCAGAGAGCGCTAACGGTGCGATTTCTTTTCGCGCACACGCGTCGATGATACGACGGGCAACACCGGGAACAATACGCAGTCCTTGAAAGCATCAATACCTTGTTCTGTGAATAGCAGCCTCAGTTTATCGGCAGCTTCAACAAAGGGCACCACATCTAAAATATTATAAAAACGAAGACAATCTTGCATAGTGAACATCCTTTCCTTTCCTTCTTCCATGTGTCTCGCACGCTCTTATAGTTCACATCCACTTCGATGAGATCTCGTCCCAATAATTCTGTCCTTTCAAAGGTGAATGGAGAGCGTCCGCCCCTGGAAGGGAGGTGTTGTAAAGGTGAATAGAGAGCGTCCGCCCCTGGAAGAAAGGTGTTGTAAAGGTGAATAGAGAGCATCCGCCCCTGGAAGGGAGGTGTTGTAAAGGTGAATAGAGAGCGTCCGCCTCTGAAAGGGAGGTGTTGTAAAGGTGAATAGAGAGCGTCCGCCCCTGGAAGGGAGGTGTTGTAAAGGTGAATAAAGAGCATCCACCCCTGGAAGGGAGGTGTTGTAAAGGTGAATAGAGAGCATCCGCCCCTGGAAGGGAGGTGTTGTAAAGGTGAATAGAGAGCGTCCGCCCCTGGAAGGGAGGTGTTGTAAAGGTGAATAGAGAGCGTCCGCCCCTGGAAGAAAGGTGTTGTAAAGGTGAATAGAGAGCATCCGCCCCTGGAAGGGAGGTGTTGTAAAGGTGAATAGAGAGCGTCTGCCCCTGGAAGAGAGGTGTTGTAAAGGTGAATAGAGAGCATCCGCCCCTGGAAGGGAGGTGTTGTAAAGGTGAATAGAGAGCATCCGCCCCTGGAAGGGAGGTGTTGTAAAGTTTTTCCACGTCATCAAACCATTCGTAAGGGAAATAGCATTTCTTTTGCTCCGTTTTAAAGGTTTGTAGAAATGTTATCGTAAGAAATCGCAGAGGGCAAATACTGCGTCAAATCTAAGAATCGGAACCGAGCGTTACTCAGGCAAATGCAGACGTTATTACGCTTGATAACGAGAAGCTGGTTAGCGGGTTTCGCCGGGCCCTCTGATCCTTCTTCATTCTCCTTAACGCACTGTTGTTCAGTCTCCATCACTTGACCGCCTTCGTTTTCGTCTTGCTTCGCCATTAGTTTCAGAAAGAACGTTTGATTGATGAGGTTGAGGTCGTATTTTCCCGTTTAAAATAATACCCAGGACGGGAAGTTGGCAACAATATCCAGTAAACCGACTCGTCAGTTTCCCCAGCGTTTTCAATGTTGGATCGTTATCACACGAGTCTGAGGATCCTCCTTTTCGCCCTCCTCTTTCAACTCCTCATCCTCCACCTCCCCGCAATGTGAGGGTTGTTCAACTCCTCATGCTCCACCACCCCGCAATGTGAGGGTTGTTCAACTCCTCATCCTCTACCTCCCCACAGTGTGAGGGTTGTTCAACTCCTCATCCTCCACCTCCCCACAGTGTGAGGGTTGTTCAACTCCTCATCCTCCACCTCCCCACAGTGTGAAGGTTGTTCAACTCCTCATCCTCCACCTCCCCACAGTGTGAGGGTTGTTCAACTCCTCATCCTCCACCTCCCCACAGTGTGAGGGTTGTTCAACTCCTCATCCTCCACCTCCCCACAGTGTGAGGGTTGTGCAACTCCTCATCCTCCACCTCCCCGCAATTAGAGGGTTGTTCAACTCCTCATCCTCCACCTCCCCGCAATGTGAGGGTTGTTTAACTCCTCATCCTCCACCTCCCCACAGTGTGAGGGTTGTTCAACTCCTCATCCTCCACCTCCCCACAGTGTGAGGGTTGTGCAACTCCTCATCCTCCACCTCCCCGCAATTAGAGGGTTGTTCAACTCCTCATCCTCCACCTCCCCGCAATGTGAGGGTTGTTCAACTCCTCATCCTCCACCTCCCCGCAATGTGAGGGTTGTTCAACTCCTCATCCTCCACCTCCCCACAGTGTGAGGGTTGTTCAACGAATGGAACGTTGAATTCCTTTCCCAACTAATCAATCCTGCGCCTGATGGTCGTCAGTTGTTGGAAGACGTATCCTCATTTGGCTTCAGCTCTTCTCTTGAAAAGCATCTAAGTGTGTAAACATTGCTTCAACCAAGGCATCGGCATTAACAAAGCGCGCTGCCTTCTCGAAATCAGGGACGTTACTACAGATAGCGACTGATATGGGCTCGTGTCTGGCAGCAAATGCTATTTTCGCTGAGTGCATTCCGGTAACTGTTTTCTTCAAAAGGGGCTTCAAAATCAAAACCAAGCTGCTTGGTTATATAACCTCCGTTGTAGATATATTTTGCTTGGGAGGAGTATGTATGTTCATATCGTTTGAGATTATCACTCCGCTCGCAGGACTTACACTAACATTTACAAGTGAAGGTTTTTAGATTCGTGATGCGTGATAAATGATCTTTGCAGACGTTCAGAAGGAGATCGTTCTGTTCTCTATCAGCGCCATGAGGGCCACAACTGCGGTAGATTGAATTAACCACACCCTTATCGGTGAGATGGTCTACGAAAATTTTCACCTTCAAGAGGGCCTCTAAGGCGGGCATGTCATCCACTGTCACACCCAGGATGGTATCCGGGGACTGGGTAAATGCAGAATCATGGCGTCTTTTTCATTCACGCCACCACCCGAACGGCTCCTTTGCACCACTCTCCAACAAATCCCAAGACTTTTGTTGGTGATAGGCCATACAAAGAAAGAAACGCATGTGGTCTTTATACTGTTTCCTCTCTTCTTTTTATCAGAATGCATAGTTAAAAGACTTTTCTTCTTCTTTAATTATGCTGGAAACTCGATAACAGTCCCCATGGTGTACACAGTTCTTGCCACCGTGTAACGGATATTCGTCAGGCATACAAATACCCATATCGAGTCGGGACTTATATCGAGACATATGTTTTCTTTTAAATATCGCGAAATTATAGATGCGAAAAATATCGAACTGGTAGTGGACATTATACAAATGATATTTGAACTGGGTTCCTTGGGTCATGGTTGAGAGTTGGTACTAAAGGATGTAGCCCAGCCTATTGAAGTATTAACGCCTAAGAGTAGTGATGACCTGACTATGAGCAAGTAACAGATTCAACAACCCTATAACTGTAATATTATATATTTTATAATATATACATTTTAAAGTATTAGTGCATTTATACTCAAGTCAATCTGTGACGAAAAATACTATCAACTCAACTGTTATTTATCAACTGTTCTCAACCGCTACCAATATTCAGGGTTTTAAAGCATCAACTGAACTACTAAATCAACTAAATAATCAACTGAATTATACATTGTTTCACCATTGACTGTTCCTTGCTTTTACCGATGGTCTACTTGCTGCCATACCGTCTTTGCAATTGTTTTATCTAGACGCTTACATATATTGATACTTTCAGGGTTTTTTAGTACTGCCTCTGGAGCTTGTCGCACTGAAGATAACGGCACGCTATCGCCTTATAGGCTGAAAGTGCCGTTAGCCTACAATAAAATAAAATATTTTGGTGTCGTTAGATATATCTTTACATTACGATATTAACATGTTGTCGAGAATGCTTACTTTCAGGGTATTGCTGACATGGTCTCGATATTTTATCTACCTGCTCGCATGGCGATTTACTTTCAGGGTTTAAGTACTGATGGTTGTTGCAAGATATTTTCTCAATTCACTCGCATGGCCACTTACTTTTAGAGTTTTAATACTGTTGTTGGTTGTTTCCTTTACAATCCTTGACCTATTGTTAAGACGCGATATAGTCTTACAGGCTGAAAGTGCGGTTAAACCCCCACTTGTACCCATGTGAGTACACATCCCACTGCCCATCTGGTCGACCTCATCATCGGCTACTGTGTCCAGAAGCCGTAGCATCTTTCCGCCGAAGTCTTCATGAACCCTCATCTCACAGTGAAGGGGTTGGGATTGGGTCAGCATCAGAATTCGGATTGCTACCCTTTTCTCTCTACCGGTCAGTCTGTTTTTTCTATTTTTTCTTTCTTCCTTCATGCCGCGCGAGGCGGCGATTCTACCCAGTCCCTGGGACAGTCCATCGCTGTAATTTCTTACCCACGTGGTCGCCTAATCGAAGGTGGCCCGGTCGGGTCGTCCGACATCTTTGTTTCTGCAGATGTTATCGTACATTATTGCGTACATTATCACCCTGTTAAAACTGGAAGCGTTACATGCATAAATCATAATGGCATAAAGAGTATATTAGTGGTGCACATAGCGCTTAAACAGTTTGGCACTTGATCGAAGACATTGTTACAAAGAGTAGTATGTGACATGATTTTTGTTGCTGCGTACCTAACTAAACAGTCACGACTAGAAATGAGGAGTACTTCTGATTGTTCGGGTGAAGATGTTGGGGATACGCGTTGAGAAGGTCTTCGCGGTTTCGTCCCAGTTGATCGTTCAGGTAGTCCGTGACTCGCGTCACGTGACGACGTGACATCAGACGTGACATCAGACGGTCGGTAGGATCAGTTCAGCCATGTCTAGTGACAAGTTTGGTTCTCCTGGAAGGATGCCAGATTCTCTATCCTCCAGATTACTAAGTAATCTTCTCTTCTCACGATGCAGCGCCCTCGACTGTGAGGCGAAGGAGAAGATAATACGTCGACCGAGACTTATAAATAAATGAAACATTATACTTTATAAGATACGATAAGTTTCTAAGCGATACGATAACATATATACGATACGATAACTTTCTGTACGATACAATAACTTTCTGTGCGATACTATAACTTATATACGATACGATAACTTTCTGTACGATACAATAACTTTCTGTACGATATGATAACTATGCGATACGATGGACATCTATACGTTGCGAGGCGATAGGCGGTTGTCTTGTTACTGCTGAAGGCCAGTGGTAGAATGAGCTCAGTCATTTCCAGTGACAAGTTTGGTTTTCCTGGAAGGATGCCAGATTCTGTCCTCCAGATTACTAAGTAATCTTCTCTTCTCACGATGCAGCGCCCTCGACTGTGAGGCGACGTCGACCGAGACTTATAAATGAAACGATATACTGTATTTTCAGGCGAGTGACAACCAAAGAATGCATGGGTGTAATAATATCTATCCTTCAACAAAACCCACTTGACTGAATAATTGTGGTAACGAACTATATATAGAACACTACATCATGGTATGTACACTTATGCATGACATTTACATGAGGCACGCGATTAACACTCCTATATATACACTATGCACGACAATACACTTGATACAATTGATATTTCTTTTGTTTTGAGCGAAATTGAGATTTTACCTTTTATTAGCCATTTCAAGTTCAAACATGTCTGATGTTATCTCATTCAACGTTCTGAACATAGGTTCATTCACTTTTTGACACGCTTTTGACTTTTCAAAAGTAAACACCACGTTACATTTCCTTGCAAAGGGTAGATAGCATTTCATGCGTGCATATTCCACCACGTCATACAATTTGGTGACCTGCAGTGCGTGATCCAGATACCATTTTAGCAAGGGAGATGTAGTGAGCAAAGGCTTAGCCTTCAATCACATCACCAATTACTTTTGCTAGTTTTTGATAGGTCCTGTTCCTCCAAAAAACCATGCATGTGCTCTCCCCATTGTTCGAATTCGATATTACTCGTGCCTATTAATGGCGGAAACACGCCGTTGGACTCCTCATGTTGAGGGTACTTTGTAAAGACCCTTCTCAGTAGACCGTGAGATCTGAGGTGGAATCCTGGTCACGGCACCAATTATGTAAAGACCCTCCTCATTAGACCGTGTGATCTGAGGTGGAATCCTGGCGCAAAGGCAACCAGATATCGGGGTCCGGCCAGGGCGTGTAATAGACACCTGGACTTATTCGTAAGCCATACAACGAACAGAGTCGACAACGACAGACATATATAATAAATACTAATATTTATTAACCGTATCTACAGAGTTCATCAGCTCTTCAATCTTCAGTATTCAGCGTACTTCTCGTTGTGTAGTTATACGTAGATAATAACATCATCTAAATAATATACTCGGGTACCAGTGGACTCAGGAGGTGGCAGCAGAACGAACCACCGTTGTGAAGACCCTCCTCATTAGACCGTGAGATCTGAGGTGGTATCCTGGTCACGGCACCAATTATGTAAAGACCCTCCTCATTAGACCGTGTGATCTGAGGTGGAATCCTGACACAAAGGCATCCAGATATCGGGGTCCGGCCAGGGCGTGTAATAGACACCTGGACTTATTCGTAGGCCATACAACGAACAGAGTCAACAACGACACACATATATAATGAATATCAATATTTATTAAACTTATCTACAGAGTTCATCAGTTCTTCAATCTTCATTGTTCAGCGTGCTTCTCGTTGTGTAGTTATACGTAGATTATAACATCATCTAAATAATATACTATGGTACCAGTAGATTCAGGTGGTGGCAGCGGAACGAACTAGATCTTGACGCTTGACTGTGTTGTGTTCTCCATGGCTAGTGTCAAGCCGCTTGGTTCTTCACTGCTCTGCTCTGCTGGACATCTCTGGTCCTGGGTTCTGATCTCAGTCCTTGGTTCGTTCCTGGTTCTGATCCGATTCCTGATTCCTTAGTACCGCTGAACCTCTTGTATTTACGACCTGGTTTAAAACTGCTTGTTCACGCGTATTTTTTAGTCTATGTCACAACAACAGTGATATATGGTGAAGTGGCACATTCCTACTGCCTTGTACCACCCGGTACCATGTGGCACGTTTCAGAGGACCAATTAATGTCTATACATTTCTGACCACCCAACCGGATCCCTGGGGAAGTATTTACATCGATTCAAATGGTGACCTTGGGATCTGTTTACTCTCACCGCAGTGGTGACGCACATTCCCTTTAAATATAATAAAATAAAATAGGCAAATAAAATAGGCAAATACTGCTAATGTAAATACCGTTAATAAAAGGTGAGCTGGGCGGGACGCCACAGCGTAACCTTTACAACTTCAATATCGACCTCCATAAACCAAAAGAAAGATTGGTCTCGTACGCCCGCCAATAAATTCTCTGTTGACACCACACCATCTCCGTGTGGCTTGGTAAAAGGGGGATGAGTTTCGGCGATGAAAGCACGTAATCTTTGTGACTGCTTTATGTCTTTTTGAAAGTCACACTCCCACTTTTCAATAACTTCATATCCTAATTTCCTTAACTTTCGAGTGGGTTTTTTCCGTTTTCTTGAGACGTATTCTTCTTTCCTCCTTTTGTTATTCATCGGTGTAAGTCACGCAGTCATGACCGTGGTAATAACATCCAGGAAAAACAAACAAAATAATGATTAATATCAGTTTCCGCTTTACAATATTTTGACACGTTGTTATAAACTGATTGCACAATAAAAAATACGTTTAACCCGTTTACTGTGAGTTGCTATTCCTTACCAAGTCCTTGAGTAAAGATAGCTGGTCGAGTCCACCCACGGAAAAAGGGCCCCAGGGGGAAGTCTTCCGTAAATGATGATGAATACAGCGCGTTTGCGTCGTGCCCAAAAATACTTTTACAAGTAAATTCTGGTTTGATCGTATATATGTGTTGTGTCCGCCTCGTGATATCTCGTGAAGATAACAGACGATCCCCCAAAGAGGTTTGCACGAACCTGGTCCTACATATCTTGATCACGTGCGCCGAAGATGGCGAATGACGCGTTTTGTGCCTGCGTCCTGTTATCTTTTTAACAGTCGCCGCGCCACGCCGGGAACAGAGATGCTTTCCTTATACGGATCAATTCCTTGAGCACAAAACATCTGACGAAATGTATCTGCTGCTTCGACAAATGGTCCTACATCTAACTAGTGTATACCATTATAAACCGTTTTGGAGTTTATTCATGATGTGAATAACGACAAAAAAACACCCTGTAAAGACAGGATACAATATCAATAAAGCTTACACATAGGAACTTAATTTCAATGATTATTAACTAAGACTTCTGGCAGTGGGCTTCGAAGACGAGATGATGACATAAAAAGGATGAATGATGAAACAGTTACGATATATTTAAAATGCTATCTCGTTTCGAATTAGCACCTGTATTATTGAAAGATTTCATTGGTCTTATAGCAAGACACCATTATATAAAATTGCTCCCCAGAGCGGATAAGCTCCCCAGAGCGGATAAGCCAGGGAGGGGGCATTCAACACGGCTAGGTAAACACCACGTGTGTAAGTTTACTCTTCAAATGACTTTAAAGACCTACCACATTAAACACCTTTAAACTCCAATGCAATTGTTACTGAAAGATACAGACTAAATAATAAGAATACCTGAAAGAAGGCATGGCCTCCACCACAGCTCCTCCGTGGGAGGGTACGAGTGGGGCGCAGTGGATGCGACCCACACCCCCGAAAGACGACAGCAAAGAGGACACAAACCTCGCGAAAGGGGCTTAAATTCTGGAGTCAACACTGTCCAGATATAGTCTATCATTAGACATACTAGTTTAAACCCGGTATCAATATCCCTACGATGTGAAAAGTCTTCATTCACTTTACTTGAACGAAGCAATATAAACGCTTAATTTTTACAAAGAACATGATGTTCTCTATTTAAGGATGAAATTTAACAAGATCAGAATCCCATATTACAACACATAAAATTGATTAACGCTGATATAAACTACTCGATTATGGAGATTCCTCATCCACGATATAATATAAATATAATAATCATATACCCTGGTAACCGTACCGTTATGGAAATTCCTCATCCATAA
Source organism: Arenicola marina (assembly GCA_964019135.1). Classification (NCBI taxonomy): domain Eukaryota; kingdom Metazoa; phylum Annelida; class Polychaeta; family Arenicolidae; genus Arenicola; species Arenicola marina. The sequence continues at coordinate 14,111,895 of OZ025250.1, forward strand.
AATAACATAAAAATGAAATATCCTGAAGCGACATTATTAAACCAAAGGGATATGATGTCACTTCATGGAAGGGTACGAGTGGGGCGCCCTGGATGCAGCACTGTCCAGATATAGTCTATCATTAGACATACTAGTTTAAACCCGGTATCAATATCCCTCTTCAGTCTTCAGTCAGTTTACTTGAACGGAACGCGAAATCAGGGGTTCCGCGACCCGGGCGTATTCCGGCACACTGGATCGGTAATACCCGGCCATACCTAAAATCGACCGCACCTCCGTCACAGTCGTGGGCGCGCACAGCTCCAGGATAGCCTTGACCTTGTCGGGGTCGGTTGCAATTCCATCGCTGGAGACCACGTATCCCAGCAGCTGGATCTCTTCAAAGGCAAATGCGCATTTGCTGGGTTTCAAGCGTAGCCCGGCCTTCCGCAATCTGTCGAAGACCAGTTGGAGGTGTGTCGCTCGTGGTCCGACGCCTTCTTGCTATATACTATAATGTCATCTAAGTAAACGAAGACGCACATCCCGATCAGTTCGGTCAGGACTTGATCCATCACTCTCTGGAAGACAGACGGGGCGTTGGCTAATCGATGGGCACTCGATTGAACTGGAACAGCCCTCGGTGGCAGCGGATGGCCGTTTTTGGGTCGGTCTTCCTCCGCCATGGGTACCTGCCAATAACCAGCCTTCAGGTCCATGGTCGAAAATATCCCGTTGCCACCCAGCTGATCGAAGATGTCCTGGATGAGGGGTAGGGGATACTGGTCTTTGATGGTGACCTCGTTGACCTTTCGGTAGTCTACGCAGAATCGGGAACTGCCGTCCTTCTTTGGGACAAGCTTGTTGGGACTCGCCCAGGGCGAAACGCTGAGGGAAATGACCTCGTCCTCGAGCATTTCATCAATGGCCTCATCCGCCAGGCGTCGTTTCGCGGGGGGTGTCCGATAGGCCCGTTGACAGATGGGGGGGGTCCGTTGGTGGTGATGGTAAGCGGGGGCTGGGTACACGTTTCGTTCAGCTCTGCCTTAGCTGAGAACAAATCCGCATTCTTCGCAATTAAGCGGTTGAATAATTTGTGTCCAATTTCCGGTATCACAGGTCCGATGCTCGAATATTCAAACGCCGCATGTCATCTCAATGGCCATTGTTGGTTGTGCCAGGAGTAGCAGAAGTTGAGTCATGTGGGCACGTTGCTTTCCAAGTTAATAACGGCCTTGCCTTTCCGCAGAGTCGTATCCCCCAGTGTCATTTCGTGGGGTAGGTGTCGTACCACCATCCCCTCCACGGGTAGGTGAAGTCCGTCTATAACTACCTCGCTTTGCGCAAGCACTTCAAGGGACGTGCCATTGACCCCGACGAGGACCGCAGCAGGGCAAAGTAATCCGGTGCGATGACTCCGCTGGAGGATTCGTTTCCAGGTGTCGTGTCGCAGAAGGGTGCATGACGCCCCGGTGTCCACTAGCGTGGCCACCTTGATCCCACTAAAGGTGAGGTTCACCGTCGGGCGTCCTGCCTTCCCTCCTACGACTGATATCCGTTTCCCGAACGCTTACGTGCAGGATTCCAATGGTGACATTCGCGTCCAAAATTGCCGTACGCCCCGCATTCGAAACACTTGGTCGTACCCGTCGCGTCCCATGCGGGTCCGTCCGTCCATCCTCTTTTGTTTCGTCGCCTGCTCCGGTACCGGGGATCGTTGATGCCGCGGAGGCTCGGATGGACCGCTCGCGGCCGTGGCCCACAGTGATATCGGCTATCCACGCCCGCATGGCGGCCGGGCTCGACCCATCACAAGCCCTGGTTTGTCGCACAAAATCCTTTCTCACCTTGCGCTAACTCGAGGCAACAACGCGCGCCCTTTCCCTTCTTTGCTTCTCGCGTGAAGAGGTCAATTCCCCGTATTCGTTCCGCGGTTGGTCGCCTTCTGCAAACGGACGCGACTGTAAAGCGCTGCCCCCGCTTTGATTTTTCTCACGGCGGTGAGACGGGCTGACGGGTGTGAGCGCCTAGGGCTAACGCGGTTTTTATGCCGAGACCACACTGTCCACATAGGTAGGGATGTTGATGCGTACCTTCGTCCACCCCAAGTTATACTCGTTTGTCGACACTTTTCCTCACTGCGAACATGGAAATGTCACCACGGGTCTGCGTTGTGCGTGAGTGTTCTCGTGAACACGCAAGTTCTACTCGTTTCTTCAGCATTTTTCCGCAGTATAGACCGAGGTATCTCTTGGTGTTATCACGTCGCTTGAGGCCAGCTTCGTGTCCACGCAAATTGCATCCATGAAACATTTCTTTTCCACGGGCTTTACATTCAAAACTGTCTCTTTCGCGAAGAGCCTGTTTGACTCTCATATGTTGTTCCAGATTAAAGCGGTTGCAACAGAACCGATTGCACAGCGATCAGGTAACGTTGTTTTCCATGCTGACTCATTCAAGAGAACTACAACGGCGGAATGGATGTACGAGAGAATTTAATCAAAAATCCCCTGTTAGTAACAAACCGTGTGCTTGATTCTCCCTGACATCATGAAATATATCCTGCGGGTTGGTGACCCATCTTTGTTTAATATCTTAACAGGATTTTCTGTCGTCACTAAATTCCTTCTTGAACAGACCTGGAGTTCTAGCGTCATATTCCTTATAACATTGACGTGGAGAAACAGTGAAACAGAAATCACAGTGTTGATAAAGGTCACTCATAAATTCTTCTTTTGCCCCGGGAAGAAGTATATCCACCAGACTCTCTTCAGACATCTTCAGACATCGCCAAATACAGACTACTACTGCAGCCTTTCCGTTTCCACCAATTATCACCGAATCTCGTTTTACATTGCTGCTTAAACGTGTCCTATGCCTTATCGTTAAACGTGTCCTATGCCTTATCGTTGCACGTTATTCACCCCGCGACCCTCAAGCACTCACGCATTGCAGCAATGTTTTATTATTCGTATGGTTGTTTACTTTCAGGGTGCTTCACTAATGAACACGACTACCATTTGTAATTTTGTTTGACATGCGCGCTAACGCATGCGTGCACGTTAAGGGCGTTTATACCACTGAATGTATAGCCTTAACGTAATCTTGGGACTTTTGTCTACATTGTCACGCACATCTAAGAGAAAGCCTTCAAAGTCAGAGTCACTACTAGCAAAATGGCAATCATTTATTCTCTTTCATTCGTTGACCAAGATGTCGACATCTCTAAGAGTACTTAAATTGAACTAAACCAGTATGGCACGATATAGCCTTACAGGCTGAAAGTGCCGTTAAGCCCTAATCAAATCAAACTAAGAGTACTACATTCGCCCATTATGGGCAGAAAAGGATGAAATCTACATCAAGTCTAATGTCCTTACTTGATTACAAGATTATGGTGAACATCGTCGATGTTACGTCTACTTGCAGAATCAAAATGGCAGCAACTGTGGTATATACCACCGAACTATGTGGTTTATGTCCGCGGCTGCCACAAATCGAGACTTTTATATGGCACGATACGATAGATTTATATATGATTCCAAAGAAGACACATTATACGATATACGCTACCCGAAAGGCGATACTTTTATATTTCCTTTATACTGGTCTACTTAACACTAGTAAACGACCCAAAGTAAATGATATCATAAACACACAGCAGTTCGTCGGGCATCTTAAATAATTATTAAATGGAAAGTAAATGGAACACTTGGTTGTGTTCGTTGTGTTTGTCAGCATTTCTTGCCATGCGTCGATTTCTGGTATTGTGTCCAGACATGACAGTACACCAAGTAAATATGACCTAAGTCTGTCTCCTCTAAATGTCCTGGGTATACTTTCTCGGCTGCAGATGTTATGTTGACTAACATCTCCGGCACTGCGTCGATTTTTTCGATCTTGTTGCAAGATCGAACTGACAGCATATCTGGTATATGTCGCCCAGGTCTGTTTGTTCCAAGTGTCCTGGGAATACCTTCTTGTCGGCATTCATTGTGTTGTGTTGAGCATTTCTTGCATTACGTCGATTTCTGGCTTTCGCCTGCCTGCAGCCTAGTGCCCCGATCTTGAACTTCGCTGGCCATGGCGAAAGCAGCCACTTCTATCTTTTGAAACATTTCTCCGACGGCGTCGCTGTTGACGTACAGGGGGACCACCTTCTGGTTCTGCCCGCTCCGCAAGACATCTCCAACCCAATAACTCCTCTTATCACCTGGCGTGTGTCTTTCAAACTTCCCTACCACATACAACGAGACTAACGCCATGGCTTCCTATCGGGTCCCTTTTTCTCGTTTCAACACCAACTGCACTTCACGGTCTCACATTAACAACAGCGCTCAGATCCAGATCCCCCAGGTATTAACCTCCAAGTGGCGCTACCACCACCACCCCCGTGTACCACCCCCTTCTATCAACCCGACCTACCCCGCTCCACATGTCAACCCAATCGACCCATCCCTGCAACAGGTGTCACCTGCAACTGGACGGCCGCAAACCCCCCCGCCTTCTCGTGGTGTCATCACGTCGCTTGAGGCCAGCTTCGTGTCTACGCAAATTGCATCCATGAAACATTTCTTTTCCACGGGCTTTACATTCAAAACTGTCTCTTTCGCGAAGAGCCTGTTTGACTCTCATATGTTGTTCCAGATTAAAGCGGTTACAACAGAACCGATTGCACAGCGATCAGGTAACGTTGTTTTCCATGCTGACTCATTCAAGAGAACTACAACGGCAGAATGGATGTACGAGAGAATTTAATCAAAAATCCCCTGTTGGTAACAAACCGAGTGCTTGATTCTCCCTGACATCATGAAATATATCCTGCGGGTTGGTGACCCATCTTTGTTTAATATCTTAACAGGATTTTCTGTCGTCACTAAATTCCTTCTTGAACAGACCTGGAGTTCTAGCGTCATATTCCTTATAACATTGACGTGGAGAAACAGTGAAACAGAAATCACAGTGTTGATAAAGATCACTCATAAATTCTTCTTTTGCCTCGGGAAGAAGTATATCCACCAGTGAAACTATTAGAATCACAGTGTTGATAAAGGTCACTCATAAGTTCTTCTTTTGCCCCGGGAAGAAGTATATCCACCAGACTCTCTTCAGACATCTTCAGACATCGCCAAATACAGACTACTACTGCAGCCTTTCCGTTTCCACCAATTATCACCGAATCTCGTTTTAAATTGCTGCTTAAACGTGTCCTATGCCTTGTCGTCGCACGTTATTCACCCTGCGACCCTCAAGTACTCACGCATTGCAGCAATGTTTTATTATTCGTATGGTTGTTAACTTTCAGGGTGCTTCACTAATAAACACGACTACCATTTGTAATTTTGTTTGATATGCGTGCTAACGTTAAGGGCGTTTATACCACTGAATGTTTAGCCTTAACGTAATCTTGGGACTTTTGTCTACATTTTCACGCACATCTAAGAGAAAGCCTTCAAAGTCAGAGTCACTACTAGCAAAATGGCAATCATTTATTCTCTTTCATTCGTTGACCAAGGTGTCGACATCTCTAAGAGTACTTAAATTGAACTAAACCAGTATGGCACGATATAGCCTTACAGGCTGAAAGTGCCGTTAAGCCCTAATCAAATCAAACTAAGAGTACTACATTCGCCCATTATGGGCATAAAAGGATGAAATCTACATCAAGTCTAATGTCCTTACTTGATTACAAGATTATGTTGAACATCGTCGATGTTACGTCTACTTGCAGAATCAAAATGGCAGCAACTGTGGTATATACCACCGAACTATGTGGCTTATGTCCGCGGCTGCCACAAATCGAGACTTTTATATGGCACGATACGATAGATTTATATATGATTCCAAAGAAGACACATTATACGATATACGCTACCCGAAAGGCGATACTTTTATATTTCCTTTATACTGGTCTACTTAACACTAGTAAACGACCCAAAGTAAATGATATCATAAACACACAGCAGTTCGTCGGGCATCTTAAATAATTAATAAATGGAAAGTAAATGGAACACATGGTTGTGTTCGTTGTGTTTGTCAGCATTTCATGCCATGCGTCGATTTCTGGTATTGTGTCCAGACATGACAGTACACCAAGTAAATATGACCTAAGTCTGTCTTCTCTAAATGTCCTGGGTATACCTTCTCGGCTGCAGATGTTATGTTGACTAACATCTCCGGCACTGCGTCGATTTTTTCGATCTTGTTGCAAGATCGAACTGACAGCATATCTGGTATATGTCACCCAGGTCTGTTTGTTCCAAGTGTCCTGGGAATACCTTCTTGTCGGCATTCATTGTGTTGGTGAGCATTTCTTGCACTACATCGATTTCTGGCTTTCTTACCAGATCGAAGTTACGGCGCCTTCTGTATATATCACCTCAGTCCGTTTGTTACAAATTACCTGGGTAGTCCAGCGCGCGCAGCACGCGTCGCAGTCGGCCTATATGACGTCATCGTGCTAACGTGAGAAGACATGGCACCAACTAATCAAGTGTCCTCACTTGGTTAGATTGTGTGGGATATAGTCGATTGATTTGGTTTTAACCAGATGCAACTTGCGGCCATCCAGTCGAGCCATCAAAATAGCAGATGAAGGCTCCCACTTTCCGAGATTCGTACAGTAGTCGGTCGTCGAAGGGAGCGCCACGTGACTGTGACTGCCAACGGTGCTGAGGGCATGAGAGATTTTATCCAAATCAAACCAAATGTTCTTACTTGGTTAGTTTGTGTTGAGCGCCATCCATTTCTGGTCTTTTTGTCGGATCGTAATGGCAACACAGCTGGTGTGTGTCCCAGAGGTCTGTCTCCTCTGAATGTCCTGACTCTCCTGTAAATATAACGTTTCTCTCCTCGTACAGCCAGCCGCCACAACTCCTACTGGTATCCTGTCAGCGCAGCGTTGACTTTGCGAAAACAAAGAAATTAATATGTTGACAACGGATGGTTTGACAATTTTATTTTAAGCTGACGAATACAGCTACTAAATCATTTCGTTAATGGACATTATACTGTTTTTCTCAATATGATACAAACCATGATGGCAAATACTGCGCAGGATGTTTATGATTGATAGAATTTGTCTCACGTGTGCTAACTATCAGGGCTGTTGACTTTATCGCTTCATCATTGCTCACTTTCAGGGTTTTAAGACCACTAGCTGAATGATATCACTTGATGTTCTCAGCATTAACTATATGGTTTTATCGATATCTACTTGCTGCATTACCATTTTTGAACTAGTTTTATCTACAAGCTTAAATGTATTGATATTTTCAGGGTGTTAGTACTTACTCTTAAATAATTTAAAGTGAATTTAACAGGTATGGCACGATATAGCCTTACAGGTTGAAGGTGTCGATAAGCCGCAATCAAATCAAATCAGTTTTACTGTCTACTTATTTCTGTTTTCTATTTTGCGCTTGTTGTAATCTTTTTATTGACATATTCACATGAGTTTCTTTCAGGGTTTTAGTACTACGGCACCCTTAACCAAACCAGAATTCTAGCAATTTAGCCTGAACACGATCGGTGGATATGGCACGATATAGCCTTAATGGCTGGAGGTGCCGGTCAACCCTAATAACATAGTAAATAATAATAATAATAATGAATTTCGGAGCAATTTTATATTGTTTCGGTCTGTTGTCTGTCACGTAGTTCCATGCGTTTTTTGCTTGTAAATCTTGATGGCAGTGTTAAGTGCAATGATAACGCGGTGCCAAACAAACTCATAAATACCTACCTAAGATTGGTTCCATATAGAAAGTGACAAGGATACTAGAAGTAGCATAAATGGAAGATGGCTTACCTGTAAATACAGATTGCAGTGTTAAGTACAATAATAACGCGCTGGACGGTCTGTCCCCGTCGAAAATTACCAAGCAAACTGCAGGCGTTTCGCGCCAAAGCCTATTGATACTCTATATTTGTTTATTGCTACTGACAATAGATAACCAATCAGTGTAATTGAATTAGGGTCAAGTCAAGTAAAAATAAATAATTAACGTCGTGCAGAAGTTATTTCCTGTTACAGGTTATAATAATAATAATAATATAATAAGAATTTGTGCCGAGGAAAATAAATGACCCACACTGTGTGTTTAAATGATGGTTAAAATCATGGGTTAAAACACAGTAAAGACCGTAATCCTGCATTTATGCACCCTTTAACCCTCAATCACCCAATGCAGTGTGCTGTCTGGTCAATAACACAACTGTAAGGTGAGCGGCACTATGTACATTGCTGTATGGGTTATTAGCCGGGCTCTGCAAGTTCAGTGCAACCTGGGGGTTCCAGACAGAGTGCCAACACTCGAGAAAAAAATTACACGGCAATCAAGCTGTGATCCGGAGCCACAAGGGCGAAATCAACCGATGTCCTTCTAGTAACCGTCTTGGGTAAGTATGTGACCAAATGTTGTCCTTCTAGTAACCGTCTTGGGTAAGTATGTGACCAGATGTTGTCCTTCTAGTAACCGTCTTGGGTAAGTATGTGACCAGATGTTGTCCTTCTAGTAACCGTCTTGGGTAAGTATGTGACCAGATGTTGTCCTTCTAGTAACCGTCTTGGGTAAGTATGTGACCAGATGTTGTCCTTCTAGTAACCGTCTTGGGTAAGTATGTGACCAAATGTTGTCCTTCTAGTAACCGTCTTGGGTAAGTATGTGACCAGATGTTGTCCTTCTAGTAACCGTCTTGGGTAAGTATGTGACCAGATGTTGTCCTTCTAGTAACCGTCTTGGGTAAGTATGTGACCAAATGTTGTCCTTCTAGTAACCGTCTTGGGTAAGTATGTGACCAGATGTTGTCCTTCTAGTAACCGTCTTGGGTAAGTATGTGACCAGATGTTGTCCTTCTAGTAACCGTCTTGGGTAAGTATGTGACCAGATGTTGTCCTTCTAGTAACCGTCTTGGGTAAGTATGTGACCAGATGTGGCAGATATCAGGAGTCTTTATTACGCACAGAAGTATTATTATGATTTGTTATTAACATTATTAATATTAACATGATTAATGTTATTACTATTATTATAAAATTCAGCAAAAAATGATTATGAAGAATAACCTGACCAGGTTTTATGTTTTTCTTTGATTACGGTAAAAACAACTTTTTACGCCGCATACCTATTATGATTCGTGACTTTGGACTCCTAACAGGGTCTACGAGAGCCCAACGGCTCCACTCTACCTTCCTTCTCCCATTGACGCGATATGACCAAAAGTGGTTAAGGCGTCCTGAATATACAACCGACCTAGCAGGGTCTGCACGAGACACTTCAGGATAGCGGCGTCTAATCTGGTGTTTACAGTACAAGAGAATCGCCAAGTCAACGGGGAATGTTGCCCAGAGATGAAAGATCAATATTGTTTAAATTTATCTAGCGAAAATGTTAAAGAAGAGTTCCACTTTTTAATTCTTTGCCCCCTCTATGCAGATGTTAGGCAAAAATGTATTGAGACTGTACCAGCTACCAGTCCTACTAAACAAGTATTTCTGAATTTATTAAACTCTAAGCTTGACAGAACTATTGAGAATGACGCGGCACTTTTGTATCATGCAATGAAAATCCGAAAAATCCATCATTTGTCAATAGTCTGATCGAACGTATATGTATGCTGTACTATTGGCCTATGGCCTGATTAGTTCGAAATAAAGATTCTGTCACACATATATTTTCATTGTGTCCTTCCTAAGCATAGGCTTAGAACTTTCATTTCGCGTAACAGCCCCCTTGAGACGTTTTCGGATTTGGAGTCAATATCGGCTGTACATAAATCTATTCAAACAAAGAGAGGTCGAAGCATATTATGTCATGTCTTTCATAATTAAATCAGCTGCCCCACAAAATTAACGAATAAATTATTCAATGTTAACAATGGATGTATATTTAAAATTAAAGTTAATTTATAAGCGAGCGAATTAATAAATATACGCTTGCATTTTTTAGGTCGCACCTATCCATATTAGTAGTTATTACGGTGGCATTGTGTGTTTAGAGGACTACGTTTGTTTTACTTATGAATTTAAGAATTTGTTGTGCCATTAAAATTATGTGCAAACTAACAATGAACTTCAATAACCTGGCGGTTCCAGATAGAGAGAAAAAATCCATGGAAATGTAAATTTAAAAAGGTGGAATGAGAAATCTGGACTTTGGTGTTTGTAATACACGCATGCAATGGAACGAAAAAATGTGTGGTCCCCGAAGTCCAGGTCACATGACTTTGGTAACCCCAGTATCGCTTGACAAGAACCATAACTATTACCTCATTGTTGTACCTTTATACACCGGTGCGACTTATATACGGCTCAAGTCCAAATTGTTCTCAAAATCGGCGGGTGCGACTTGTACACTGGTGCGACTTATACCCCGGAAATTACGGTAATGGTTTATTGGTTCATCGTTTTACTGGTTTATTTTGTATATCTGGGTCCCACATAAAATACGAAACCTGGATTGGATGACAAAAGCACAGCTTCTTAATGATTTATAGGCGGCCCATAATACACACAAGTACAGATTGTATGACATAAACGAACCATAATACATAAAAGTACAAATTTAATAGTATATAAACTGCCCATGATAAACAAAAGTACAATGTTAATGCGATAATACGTAAAAGTACAAATTTAATTGTATATAAACTGCCCATGATAAATAAAAGTACAAATTTAATGCGATAATACGTAACAGTACAAATTTAATTGTATATAAACTGCCCATGATAAATAAAAGTACAAATTTAATGCGATAATACGTAAAAGTACAAATTTAATTGTATATAAACTGCCCATGATACATAAAAGTACGAATTGAATGAGCTATAAACTGCCTATGATACATAATAGTAATACAAACTTACATGGCGGAAATACTTCGAAGTGTCGCTCTTATGTGTAAAATAAACTATTGAAACATTGTATCTGCGTCGCTTGCTGCCCTTGCCTTAATTTGTTTGCCTTATAAATGAAACCTGCTACATATTTTATTTCTGTCGTATGGGCTAAGGACATTACTTCGATAAGACAGTGTGAAGCTATCTACTACCCACCGTAAAGGCACCGTAAAGCCAAGGAGAGGAGGGGGGGGGGGGGTAAGGGGCATACATGGGCCCCTTATCCCCCCTCCCCCCCCCCCCCTCCGTCGTATTACGGTGCCTGTGGAACTACCTAAAACCTTATATTAAAGCGGGTAAAAACGTTTGTAGTAATGTTTTGGCCATGAAAGCAACTTTGGAAAACACGACACGTCTTGGAGAACACTGGTTCAAAGAAATAAATTTGCAATCCTGTCCACAGTAAATTCAAGCGCCGCGCCATTTTGCCACAGCGTGTGACGTCATGGATGATCATACAGGTGGCGCCCACATGCGGTTGAATTTGGGTTTATCTCGCTGGTCCAGGGGCGCGCGGAAACACGTGAAAAGATATACCGTGGCCTCGCTTCGCGCTGGAATTGTTACAATTCCAAGCCGCACAGTACACCATCTCTTCTAGAAATTAGGCCCGAGAACCATTTTCGATTTAGCAACTAAAATTCAACAAATTGTATCTAAGAGGAGTGCTTAGACTATAAACTGCGGTTTTTATAGTGTGATGAATATGAGCGAAATTAGGTAAACATCGCCCATTTCGCTATTTCCGGTATGGGTCTCGCTCTCTGATTGGCTAGAGCCAGCCACGCCCACTAAAAGTACTGCGCCCGGGAAAGCTGCGCTTTCGCGACAGGCATTTATTTATTGCGACCAACTGGGGTGTCACAAAAATCATCTGCGCTTGTTGTGTTCCCAAATCATGAAGAATAAATGTTTTTATTCCCAGGTCCCGATGAATTAAACGGAGAAAACCCAGCATACAATGGTATGATATAAATTGGCGATTTATTAATTGACATTTATATAATAATAAAATTATCAGTTTACGATTATTAAAAAATCCTTGATCACGACGGCCGGCTAATATAACAATAGCGCGGGTTAGCGGGGCCTTAGGCAATTCTATTGGCCCGGCGTCAAGCTGTAGCAGGCCGCCAATTTTCACGCGGCCTCGGGCGGATAATGAAAATGAAGGGCAACGATTGTCAATTGCATGGGCAGCAGATTTACTGCTATTGTACTAGTTGTAACCTGACCACCAAGTCGTAATAATATCCCATTCTCAGGTCACGAAATGTAATTTCCTCATTGTGAATTACACCCCCCCCCCCCAACACACACACACATTATTGGAAAAAGCTGCGTAGTGTTTGCCAGTTCCACGCATACATCGTTTAAGTTACCTATTAAAGTTACTCATACAGCAATATCCAGTACACACTGAACTCGTACACTACATATACTGATTGCACATTACAAACACTGATCATCTAGCAATCCAACATACCGCATACTCGTTCGTGAAGACATAGATGCCTTGCTTGGTAAAAGCCTTTCTTTGTGCTTCGTAAGTTTGTTTTCGTTGCGTAAATCATAAAAAAATCAGCAAGTGTAAATTACTTCAATCAGCAAGTGTAAATGACTCCAATCAGACAGTGTGGATGCTGCCAATCAGACAGTGTGGATGACTCCAATCAGCCAATGTGGATTACTCCAAACAGTCCAGTGTGAATGTCTCCAATCAGCCAGTGTGAATGTCTCTGATCAGCCAGTGCGAATTCAATCAGCAAGTGTAAATGACTAAAATCAGCAAGTGAAAATTACTCCAATCAGCAAATGTGAATTACTCCAATCAGCCAGTGTAGATGACTCCAATCAGGCAATGTGGATGATTCTAATCAGAGAGTGTGGATGACTCCAATCAGACAGTGTGGGTGACTCCAATCAGACAGTGTGGATGACTCAGGGGAAGTTGTATGAAGAATTGATATACTTCAAAAAGTCTATATACACTGGATAATTGCACCTGTAATGTAAAAAACACATCCGCTGAGTGTCAAAGTGGTTTTGTGCCTATAGTATACACCACACCATAAATTTGAAATTATACGTTAGCACCAAGTTTAATCGAAATCTGATCGCTATAATTATAAGTAATATCATCAATAAAATCACCTTTTAATGAATTATCACCAATAAAATTTATATGCGAAAATGCATGCACTTAGAAATCAACATCGCAATGTTTTTTGTTTTGTGTACTTAGTAAATATCGCGCTAGAAGCTATAGATTACTATTTACATTTTCCACCGCAACGTTGAAATCGTTCCTTCAATAACATATTAGTTTATAGAATATATTCAACAGAAATAAAAATATAGCCCTTCACCTTTTGAAATGTTTACAAGAGGAACCTTCACTGATAAGCTGAATGGAAAGGGCCATATGCTGGGCAGTGTTACTCACGTCTGAAATCTCATCTCGTTGGGACTGTGAGAGTGGGGCAGGTGAACCGTGAAGCCATCAGGTACGACCCAAAACTCGAAGCTGAAGGGAAATCATGACGTATTTATATGCAGAGAGTGTGCAGGAATAGACCGCTCCACACTCCGACACTAGCCCCGTCCACGCCACACTCCGACACTAGCCCCGCCCACGCCGCACTCCAACACAAGCCCCGCCCACGCCACACTCCGACACTAGCCCCGCCCACGCCACACTCCGACACTAGCCCCGCCCACGCCACACTCCGACACTAGCCCCGCCCACGCCACACTCCGACACTAGCCCCGACCACGCCACACTCCGACACTAGCCCCGCCCACGCCAAACTCCGACACTAGCCCCGCCCACGCCACACTCCGACACTAGCCCCGACCACGCCACACTCCGACACTAGCCCCGCCCACGCCAAACTCCGACACTAGCCCCGCCCAAGCGACACTCCGACACTAGCCCCGCCCACGCCACACTCCGACACTAGCCCCGCCACCGCCACACTCCGACACTAGCCCCGCCCACGCCACACTCCGACACTAGCCCCGCCCACGCCAAACTCCGACACTAGCCCCGCCCAAGCCACATTCCGACACTAGCCCCGCCCACGCCACACTCCGACACTAGCCCCGCCCACGCCGCACTCCGACACTAGCCCCGCCCACGCCACACTCCGACACTAGCCTCGCCCACGCCACACTCCGACACTAGCCCCGCCCAGGCCACACTCCGATATTAGCCCCGCCCACGCCACACTCCGACACTAACCCCGCCCACGCCACACTCCGACACTAGCCCCGCCCACGCCACACTCCGAAACTAGCCCCGCCCACGCCACACTCCGACACTAGCCCCGCCCACGCCACACTCCGACACTAGCCCCGCCCACGCCACACTCCGACACTAGCCCCGCCCACGCCACACTCCGACACTAGCCCCGCCCACGCCAAACTCCGACACTAGCCCCGCCCAAGCCAAACTCCGACACTAGCCCCGCCCACGCCACACTCCGACACTAACCCCGCCCACGCCACACTCCGACACTAACCCCGCCCACGCCACACTCCGACACTAGCCCCGCCCAGGCCACACTCTGACACTAGCCCCGCCCACGCCACACTCCGACACTAGCCCCGCCCACGCCACACACCGACACTAGCCCCGCCCACGCCACACTCCGACACTAGCCCCGGCCACGCCACACTCCGACACTAGCCCCGCCCACGCCACACTCCGACACTAGCCCCGCCCACGTCACACTCCGACACTAGCCCCGCCCACGCCACACTCCGACACTAGCCCCGCCACCGCCACACTCCGACACTAGCCCCGCCCACGCCACACTCCGACACTAGCCCCGCCCACGCCAAACTCCGACACTAGCCCCGCCCAAGCCACACTCCGACACTAGCCCCGCCCACGCCACACTCCGACACTAGCCCCGCCCACGCCACACTCCGACACTAGCCCTGCCCACGCCATACTCCGACACTAGCCTCGCCCACGCCACACTCCGACACTAGCCCCGCCCACGCCACACTCCGATACTAGCCCCGCCCACGCCACACTCCGACACTAACCCCGCCCACGCCACAATCCGACACTAACCCCGCCCACGCCACACTCCGACACTAGCCCCGCCCACGCCACACTCCGACACTAGCCCCGCCCACGCCACACTCCGACACTAGCCCCGCCCACGCCACACTCCGACACTAGCCCCGCCCACGCCACACTCCGACACTAGCCCCGCTCACGCCACACTCCGACACTAGCCCCGCCCACGCCAAACTCCGACACTAGCCCCGCCCAAGCCACACTCCGACACTAGCCCCGCCCACGCCACACTCCGACACTAGCCCCGCCCACGCCACATTCCGACACAAGCCCCGCCCACGCCACACCCCGACACTAGCCCCGCCCACGCCACACTCCGACACTAGCCCCGCCCACGCCACACTCCGACACTAGCCCCGCCCACGCCACACTCCGACACTAGCCCCACCCACGCCACACTCCGACACTAGCCCCGCCCACGGCACATTCCGACACAAGCCCCGCCCACGCCACACTCCGACACTAGCCCCGCCCACGCCACACTCCGACACTAGCCCCACCCACGCCACACTCCGACACTAGCCCCGCCCACGCCAAACTCCGACACTAGCCCCGCCCACGCTGGAGCCCTTTTTCCGTAAGCGTGAGCATGAAATTGACAAATTGACAGAATATGAAAAGGTGGGGTGGGGGGCAATGTGACGTCATGGCTGCCGGCAATGTGACGTCATGGCTGTCCGCAATGTGACGCCATAGCTGCTGGCAATGTGACGTCATGGCTGCCGGCAATGCGACGTCATGGCTGACGCCAATGTACCCTCAATCACCCCCAATGTGCCGCTGAAATTCCTCACGCAGCGCGTTATGACACTGGGACTTCTAAAGCAGAGTCACTGCGACAATCGAGGTATATATAGGATGAATTCGACCGGTTTGCCGCCAAATTATATAGAGAATCTGACCAGTGAAGTCAAATTCTGATGCATATATACGAGACATGTGCGCCCGCCACTCACCCCCCGCTACACACCCCCGCCACTCATACCCCGCTACACACCCCCGCCGCTCAGCCCCCCCCCCACGCCCCGGTCCGCCCGCCCCACACCATTCACCCCGTACCGCCCCCGCCCCCGCCCCGCTCTGTCACTCACCCTCTCCCCCACCACTCACTCCCGGGCCGCCCCCCCCCCGCAACTCACCCCGGGGTCGCCCCCCCCCCCCACCACTAACCCCCGAGCCGCCCCCCCACCACTCACCCCCTGTGAGTCTGGGCTGTCCCCTTCCCCACCAATCCCCCCCGGGCCGTCCCCAACCACTCACTCCCGTGCCCCCCCCCCCTCCACTCACCCCGCCCCCCCCTCACCACTCTCGCCCACGCCACTTACCCCCGGGCCGCTATCTCCATGATGTAGGATGCCTTGTTTGTCCCTCGGTGGATGAATCTTTCCCAAAATGGCGGCGACAGGTGTCTCTGGATGACGATGTACGGTTCATACCCGCTGCGCCAGCGCACCTGCAGAATCAATCGGCGGCACATATTAACAACTCTAATCTCTACGATTGCCAACGTTCAAGATGTTAAAGGCCGTCTAGTGACTGTTTTCATCATTAATAACTTTCAGGGGCTTTAAGCCATCTATAGACTTAAAGCTGCACATACAGCAATTTTCCACTTACAAGTTCAAAATGTCTTAAGGAAGTATCTGACTATGTGAATGTTAAATCTGTGAAGAATAGATTCTTAATCATATGTAAAAAGGTCAGAAATGGCCACGATACCCAAATTTCAATGACGTGGTACACAAGACAAGACAGCCACATCTTCCCACACTGGATGTACCAGCTTGGCCACAAAAATGCCCTGTTATGTGTTGTGTACACTAAGCATTCTTACACGCTAAGAACCCAAGTACATCATTTACAGTTAACAAATGTTAAAACTATTTCTCCGGGAAAAATATTGCTGTATGACTGACATTAAATCGCTATGCTCAATACTGACTCAGGATGTTACTACAACGTCCCCGGTTTACTGATATCTACTTGCTATTTTACCATGAATTGCAACTGTTATATCTACAGACGCCTTAACTTTGGATACTTTCCGTGTTTTAGAACTGACTCTTGATCAATTTGGACTGAAAACAAACCGGTGTGGCACGATATAGCCCTACTGAAAGTGTTGTTTAATCCCACTCAAAAGCAATAACAATTTAAAAAAGCTTTAATATTAATTTTAAATGTTTTGATGGATAAATATCGTATTTCTAGGTTAATGGCATGTGATGTATAAAATTGCGAAAATTCGTAGCTGCGAACAATCGCAAACTGTCCGAGAATAAAAATTACGATTTTTCGCATATACATGTGCAAATGTAATTCTTCTTAAATATTTTGTTGATCGCAACTTATCGAGAATACGAGCCCTGGAGAATAATACCCAGAATACATTGCACATACAGTGGCGCTTCACAGTGGAATAATCTGAACTGTGCAGGTAGGTAACAGCCACGGGGGGGGGGCCTGGAACCACGCACTGGCCCACCATGCACGGGTGGGGCTGGAACCACGCACTGGCCCACCATGCACGGGTGGGGCTCAAACCACGCACTGGCTCACCATGCACGGGTGGGGCTGGAACCACGCACTGGCCCACCATGCACGGGTGGGGCTGGAACCACGCACTGGCCCACCATGCACGGGTGGGGCTGGAACCACGCACTGGCCCACCATGCACGGGTGGGGCTGGAACCACGCACTGGCTCACCATGCACGGGTGGGGCTCAAACCACGCACTGGCTCACCATGCACGGGTGGGGCTGGAACCACGCACTGGCTCACCATGCACGGGTGGGGCTGGAACCACGCACTGGCTCACCATGCACGGGTGGGGCTGGAACCACGCACTGGCTCACCATGCACGGGTGGGGCTGGAACCACGCACTGGCTCACCATGCACGGGTGGGGCTGGAACCACGCACTGGCTCACCATGCACGGGTGGGGCTGGAACCACGCACTGGCTCACCATGCACGGGTGGGGCTGGAACCACGCACTGGCTCACCATGCACGGGTGGGGCTGGAACCACGCACTGGCTCACCATGCACGGGTGGGGCTGGAACCACGCACTGGCCCACCATACACGGGTGGGGCTGGAACCACGCACTGGCCCACCATACACGGGTGGGGCTGGAACCACGCACTGGCCCACCATGCACGGGTGGGGCTGGAACCACGCACTGGCTCACCATGCACGGGTGGGGCTGGAACCACGCACTGGCCCACCATGCACGGGTGGGGCTGGAACCACGCACTGGCCCACCATGCACGGGTGGGGCTGGAACCACGCACTGGCCCACCATGCACGGGTGGGGCTGGAACCACGCACTGGCCCACCATGCACGGGTGGGGCTGGAACCACGCACTGGCCCACCATGCACGGGTGGGGCTGGAACCACGCACTGGCCCACCATGCACGGGTGGGGCTCAAACCACGCACTGGCTCACCATGCACGGGTGGGGCTGGAACCACGCACTGGCCCACCATGCACGGGTGGGGCTGGAACCACGCACTGGCTCACCATGCACGGGTGGGGCTGGAACCACGCACTGGCCCACCATGCACGGGTGGGGCTGGAACCACGCACTGGCCCACCATGCACGGGTGGGGCTGGAACCACGCACTGGCCCACCATGCACGGGTGGGGCTGGAACCACGCACTGGCTCACCATGCACGGGTGGGGCTGGAACCACGCACTGGCCCACCATACACGGGTGGGGCTGGAACCACGCACTGGCCCACCATGCACGGGTGGGGCTGGAACCACGCACTGGCTCACCATGCACGGGTGGGGCTGGAACGACGCACTGGCCCACCATGCACGGGTGGGGCTGGAACCACGCACTGGCCCACCATGCACGGGTGGGGCTGGAACCACGCACTGGCTCACCATGCACGGGTGGGGCTGGAACGACGCACTGGCCGACCATGCACGGGTGGGGCTGGAACCACGCACTGGCCCACCATGCACGGGTGGGGCTGGAACCACGCACTGGCCCACCATGCACGGGTGGGGCTGGAACCACGCACTGGCTCACCATGCACGGGTGGGGCTGGAACCACGCACTGGCCCACCATGCACGGGTGGGGCTGGAACCACGCACTGGCTCACCATGCACGGGTGGGGCTGGAACCACGCACTGGCCCACCATGCACGGGTGGGGCTGGAACCACGCACTGGCCCACCATGCACGGGTGGGGCTGGAACCACGCACTGGCCCACCATGCACGGGTGGGGCTGGAACCACGCACTGGCTCACCATGCACGGGTGGGGCTGGAACCACGCACTGGCCCACCATACACGGGTGGGGCTGGAACCACGCACTGGCCCACCATGCACGGGTGGGGCTGGAACCACGCACTGGCTCACCATGCACGGGTGGGGCTGGAACGACGCACTGGCCCACCATGCACGGGTGGGGCTGGAACCACGCACTGGCCCACCATGCACGGGTGGGGCTGGAACCACGCACTGGCTCACCATGCACGGGTGGGGCTGGAACGACGCACTGGCCGACCATGCACGGGTGGGGCTGGAACCACGCACTGGCCCACCATGCACGGGTGGGGCTGGAACCACGCACTGGCCCACCATGCACGGGTGGGGCTGGAACCACGCACTGGCCCACCATGCACGGGTGGGGCTGGAACCACGCACTGGCCCACCATGCACGGGTGGGGCTCAAACCACGCACTGGCTCACCATGCACGGGTGGGGCTCAAACCACACACTGGCCCACCATGCACGGGTGGGGCTCAAACCACACACTGGCCCACCATGCACGGGTGGGGCTGGAACCACGCACTGGCCCACCATGCACGGGTGGGGCTGGAACCACGCACTGGCCCACCATGCACGGGTGGGGCTGGAACCACGCACTGGCCCACCATACACGGGTGGGGCTGGAACCACGCACTGGCCCACCATGCACGGGTGGGGCTGGAACCACGCACTGGCTCACCATGCACGGGTGGGGCTGGAACGACGCACTGGCCGACCATGCACGGGTGGGGCTGGAACCACGCACTGGCCCACCATGCACGGGTGGGGCTGGAACCACGCACTGGCCCACCATGCACGGGTGGGGCTGGAACCACGCACTGGCCCACCATGCACGGGTGGGGCTGGAACCACGCACTGGCCCACCATGCACGGGTGGGGCTCAAACCACGCACTGGCTCACCATGCACGGGTGGGGCTCAAACCACACACTGGCCCACCATGCACGGGTGGGGCTCAAACCACACACTGGCCCACCATGCACGGGTGGGGCTGGAACCACGCACTGGCCCACCATGCACGGGTGGGGCTGGAACCACGCACTGGCTCACCATGCACGGGTGGGGCTGGAACCACGCACTGGCCCACCATGCACGGGTGGGGCTGGAACCACGCACTGGCCCACCATGCACGGGTGGGGCTGGAACCACGCACTGGCCCACCATACACGGGTGGGGCTGGAACCACGCACTGGCCCACCATGCACGGGTGGGGCTGGAACCACGCACTGGCCCACCATGCACGGGTGGGGCTCAAACCACGCACTGGCTCACCATGCACGGGTGGGGCTGGAACCACGCACTGGCCCACCATGCACGGGTGGGGCTGGAACCACGCACTGGCCCACCATGCACGGGTGGGGCTCAAACCACGCACTGGCTCACCATGCACGGGTGGGGCTGGAACCACGCACTGGCCCACCATGCACGGGTGGGGCTCAAACCACGCACTGGCTCACCATGCACGGGTGGGGCTGGAACCACGCACTGGCCCACCATGCACGGGTGGGGCTCAAACCACGCACTGGCTCACCATGCACGGGTGGGGCTGGAACCACGCACTGGCCCACCATGCACGGGTGGGGCTCAAACCACGCACTGGCCCACCATGCACGGGTGGGGCTGGAACCACGCACTGGCCCACCATGCACGGGTGGGGCTCAAACCACGCACTGGCCCACCATGCACGGGTGGGGCTCAAACCACGCACTGGCTCACCATGCACGGGTGGGGCTGGAACCACGCACTGGCCCACCATGCACGGGTGGGGCTCAAACCACGCACTGGCTCACCATGCACGGGTGGGGCTCAAACTACGCACTGGCCCACCATGCAGGGGTGGGGCTGGAACCACGCACTGGCCCACCATGCACGGGTGGGGCTCAAACCACGCACTGGCCCACCATGCACGGGTGGGGCTGGAACCACGCACTGGCCCACCATGCACGGGTGGGGCTCAAACCACGCACTGGCCCACCATGCACGGGTGGGGCTCAAACCACGCACTGGCTCACAATGCACGGGTGGGGCTGGAACCACGCACTGGCCCACCATGCACGGGTGGGGCTCAAACCACGCACTGGCCCACCATGCACGGGTGGGGCTGGAACCACGCACTGGCCCACCATGCACGGGTGGGGCTGGAACCACGCACTGGCTCACCATGCACGGGTGGGGCTCAAACCACGCACTGGCCCACCATGCAGGGGTGGGGCTGGAACCACGCACTGGCCCACCATGCACGGGTGGGGCTGGAACCACGCACTGGCTCACCATGCACGGGTGGGGCTCAAACCACGCACTGGCTCACCATGCACGGGTGGGGCTGGAACCACGCACTGGCTCACCATGCACGGGTGGGGCTGGAACCACGCACTGGCCCACCATGCACGGGTGGGCCTGGAACCACGCACTGGCCCACCATGCACGGGTGGGGCTGGAACCACGCACTGGCCCACCATGCACGGGTGGGGCTGGAACCACGCACTGGCTCACCATGCACGGGTGGGGCTGGAACCACGCACTGGCCCACCATGCACGGGTGGGGCTGGAACCACGCACTGGCCCACCATGCACGGGTGGGGCTGGAACCACGCACTGGCCCACCATGCACGGGTGGGGCTCAAACCATGCACTGGCCCACCATGCAGGGGTGGGGCTGGAACCACGCACTGGCCCACCATGCACGGGTGGGGCTCAAACCACGCACTGGCTCACCATGCACGGGTGGGGCTCAAACCACGCACTGGCCCACCATGCACGGGTGGGGCTGGAACCACGCACTGGCCCACCATGCACGGGTGGGGCTCAAACCACGCACTGGCCCACCATGCACGGGTGGGGCTCAAACCACGCACTGGCCCACCATGCACGGGTGGGGCTCAAACCACGCACTGGCCCACCATGCACGGGTGGGGCTGGAACCACGCACTGGCCCACCATGCACGGGTGGGGCTCAAACCACGCACTGGCCCACCATGCACGGGTGGGGCTGGAACCACGCACTGGCCCACCATGCAGGGGTGGGGCTCAAACTACGCACTCATGGGGCTCAAACTCATTGTATATTCAGGACGCTTTAACAAATTTTGGCCATCAATGGGAGAAGGAAGGGAGAGTGGAGCCATGTCCCCGGGGGTAACCCCCTACTCTTTGCGTAGAAAGACCTGGGATCTTTATCCTGCGACCACGCAGACATAACCACAGCGGGGCGCGAACCACCGATCCACGTGCCCTTAGGCTCGCAGGTGGCCAGAGCACTCAAGGCCATCGCTCTAACCCACTGAGCTATCGGGCCGCCCCCCCCCCCGACTCGCAACCAACCTGATAGGCGTTCGAGGTGTTTTTCCAGCGTGGGTATTGAGACGGTCCGTGCCCTGCCCGGAACAGATGGCTGCAAAAACACAAAACATTTCTAAATGCTTCACGTGATTGCATGTTGTTAATGCCTCAAATATTGTTTACACAATACATTTCTTCGTGGGTTTCTCTTCTAAAATAAAATCACGACAAGATGTGATTAAATTATGTCATATTTATTTATCATTTATTCTAAAGCGCAAATATGCGAATAACCAGTTATACTAGAATATATGTATTATTTTATTAAATTTGAACTAACGCTTATTTGGACTTGTGTGGCACATTCCAAGCCTTTCCCACAGTTTCATATCCCACTCTTGTTTCAGTGGCTGTCGATTTGTTCATCACAATCTACATGATCTATAGGTCTACGCAACAGGGTAATAGACACCGTTTTCGAAAGCCTTACTGTCTTACTTACTGTCTAATTCATCTTCAACTATACCTGAGAGATATCACACAAAAGAACATACTTGGAATCGTTTTCATTTTTCTCACTGGTTTATATCACTAGTAGTGGCTGGTGTATATCAGTTGTGGTGACTGGTGTATATCACTTGTGGTGACTGGTTTATATCACTTGTGGTGACTTTTTTTTATCATTTGTGGTAACTGGTTTTTATCACTTGTGGTGACTGGTTTATATCACGTCTAGTGACTGGTTTATATCACTTGTGGTGTTTGATTTATACCACTTGTGGTGACTGGTTTATATCACTTGTGGTGATTGGTTCATATCACTTGTCGTGACTGGTTTATATCACTTGTGGTGATTGGTTCATATCACTTGTCGTGACTGGTTTATATCACTTGTAGGGACTGGTTAATATCACTTGTGGTGACTGGTGTATAACACTTGTGATAACTGGTTTTTATCACTTGTGGTGACTGGTGTATATCACTTGTGGTGACTGGTTTATATCACTTGCGGTGATTGGTTTATATCACTTGTGGTGACTGGTTTGTATCACTTGTGGTGACTGGTTTATTCCACTTGTGGTGACTGGATTATATCACTTGTGGTGACTGGTTTATATCACTTGTGGTGTCTGCTTTATACCACTTGTGGTGACTGGTTTATATCGCTTGTGGTGATTGGTTTATATCACTTATGGTCACTGGTTTATATCACTTGTGGTGACTGGTTTATACCACTTGTGGTGACTGGTTTTTATCACGTGTGTTGACTTTTGTCTCATACGTACTGAAAAGGCCTGATTACATCCGTCCGTAACAGCGGCAGGAGTTGTTCCTTATTCTCGGGAAAGTCGCGAAGTCGTTCATCGTCCGAGACTTCAAAGGCAGGTATGACAAGCACCTGTGAAACGGCATTCCAATCAATGACCAGAGTAACTAAGCCATCTATCAAAATTAATGACGGCAAATATAGGTGTATGGAACGGGATTTTTTTTACTCGTTACCTATGGTTGTCACTCGCCTGAGCCAATATATTGCGGCTTTTGTTTTTGTGCCATAGGGCTTTTTAACCGGTAGGTGGGTGCGGGGAGGTTATATGTTTCATCTCCCATCCACAAATTTTAACCCGGACCCCCGGATGGACACTTTAGTGCGCACCGCCCCAGTCCCACCCCCGACCCGCCACCCCGCCCGCCCTCCGCCTAGTGACAGCTGGGAAGAGTTACAGCAAGAATTGTCATTAGTTACCATGTTTGCTAAGCAAAGCTAAGCAACAGACATTAGTTTATGTAATCGATGGTGACCATGCCTTAACAGAGCTGCAAAAAAAAACATATTAATAATATATTTCATATGTTAGGGGGGAACCACCCAGAATGCTGGACAGGTATGAATTATGTAGAGGACAATAATTTATGGAAAGCGCCCTCTACGCGTCAGAATGTCTACTCCATGTGATTCCGGTTCCGGTTCCGATAAATACTCACCGATTTTTCTCGCGATCTCAGCACCTGTGTGTGACGTAATATCCGGTCGTACAGTGACGTAATTGGCACGAAATCTACGTCATTGATGAAGACGTAGCGAGACTTGACTCCGCGAAGCGCGAGATTTCGCAGGTGGTTTACCGGGTAAAAAGTCTGTAATGAATTAACACAACTACATAAACAAATCTTTTACACTTCGCAGAGTGATTACGTTTAAGGTACGCCACAGAGATATTCTTGTTCAGATTTGGTATCTGTCATACTTTGTACTTTTAACCCATTCCATTTATTATCAATTCCACCTCGCTATAACACTTAGGGATTCCGTGAGATGACGTAGCGGTCACGTGATTCAGAACGTATAGCGTGTTCAGGATCAGAAGTGGACGCTTTATAAAACCTACATTTCAAAGTTCAATTTCACCGGGATTACTTATCAGACGGGCTGGAGAATACTGCGGTATTACTCGTTATGTCACATAGACATTGAAATACATAAGTCCCGTTGACGGCGTTTGCGAACGCACGTCATATTATCACTGAGAAACCTTGGGGCGTTTCCCCTTGGGAATGTTCTCGGGTGCAGGGCCCCACAGAGATATAGCGGCAGTGCGCTGCCAGCTCAGGTTGCGTGGGCTCTGGGTGACAGTCCTGTCTGGCATTCCAGGCTGTCTGGAACGGCAAACACCGGTCGCTTACTGTACAAGGGCTAATAATAGCACGGGGGACGCCGCCCGTGTTCGCTCTGTTCAGGATCAGGCCGGGAGCGACACCGCCAGTGTTCGCTCTGTACCGCATCAGGCCGGGTGAAACGGAAAATAGGTAAATGTTCGGTGTCCGTCCGTTTGCGAAAGACGATGGATTTGCAGCTTTGTTTTGGCTTAAGTTATACGATCTGCATTGCGGCATGTGCGCTTATGACGGAAAATAGGTAAGTGACAAACAAACATTGGGACAAGTGTGTATTGACGACCCTTTGGGCTCAACGGTCCGGCAACCATTGCTCCCGAGTTGCTCAGGAGAAAACGAGGCTACAGTGGGGATATCCCGCGAGGATTCCCAGGGAAATTCCGCGAGACCTGTGACGCGCTAGGCGCGGAAGTGGCACGGATGTAAACATAAACACTGTCAGTGAGCAGCCGGACATTCCCAGTGTTTTGCAGGGTTCATAAAGCAACAAAACCATACAAAAGAGCTGCTCAGTGAATCAATGACATGAAATGGCGGGCCTGTCCAGGAACGCAAGCAATTACAGCGTCGTACATGATGTGTCACCGTGAGCCTGACGCTGATATAGTGAGTCGGAGGATGACTTGCCTGCCTCTGGCAGTGAGGGTGAAGCCCCCCCCCCGCCCCACACACACACTAGCAGTATAGCTGTGGGGATGGCTTTAGTGAATTGTTGGGAGACATGTACAGACATGGATATCTGCCCACCTAGACGGCGTTTGCGAACGCACGTCAATTATAGCCTGACATACTTAAGGGAGTGTCTTGGGTGCGTCCCTAGCGGGGCACAATTATCTCCGTCTGAGGCGAAGTGTCGGTCTTTCTGTGGAAT
This sequence comes from Arenicola marina, assembly GCA_964019135.1. Taxonomy (NCBI): domain Eukaryota; kingdom Metazoa; phylum Annelida; class Polychaeta; family Arenicolidae; genus Arenicola; species Arenicola marina. The sequence goes on from OZ025250.1 coordinate 14,137,979, forward strand.
CCGAATTGGCGGCCATTTTTCAATTCCGCTTTTTCAAAAAGGGCTCCAGGGGACCAAATTAAGTATCTTAGAGAAAATATTTGCAGCCGAAGAACGGCGAGGCTATGGTTGTGCCCATGGTCAACCCTGAAATATGCAGCTCACTGCGGTCACATAGCCGGGCTCCGGATTTACAGCTGCAGCGCTGCTAAAGCTTCATTATGAAAGCCCTGGCCCTGTCATCACCAACATGAATATGCTGGTCGCAGAAGGCGGTTTAGGCAAAGGCATGCATCGCCCGGAAGGGTGGAAGGACAGGAACCCCAAACAAAACTAGTGATTAGTAACAAAATTAGTCACTTTAAGGATCATTGGGCAGTACCTTCCTTGGATAAGTGAATCACAGATACTGTATCTGGTTACAGTATTGTATTCAACGTTATCTCTGTTCCACACTGGGTTTCCAAGTCCATTGGCTGTAAACAGTTGGCGAATAGTCTCATGGATGAGACAATATCACACATTGTAACAAAATGTGTGTTTGCAAAGTGTGCACAGAGTGATGGTGAACTTATTTCGTATAATTTTATGAGACCAAAACACAATGTTATGATATGTGTGATCTGGAATCTGCAATTGTTGAATGGTTACTTCGAGAAACATAATTTTAACAGTGGATATGCTTCCAACTGCTCCTACATTACTGAAGCGCAATTGTTTAGTTGCATCAATGAATTTGAAAGAGGCATAATACTCTGTGACAGTGAAAGAAACCAAGGAAGAATTTCCTCAGATTTGTGTGGAAGCGACAGTTTCCTTTGTTTAGCCAATGGATTGTCATCAACACCTCGAGTATTCACCCACCTATTAAAACCAGTTATATTCAGGACTGCTGCAGTCAGATTTGTGTGCAGATTGTTTCATCATTGTGCGAGACACAATGAGTCTTCTGAATTGCTTATGCTTTACGCGACACCCCGATAACTCGGTGTTGGATCTCTCACCAATCATAAAATTTCTAGGTTTCATACGGCATTCCATAAACATGACCGTTCAACTGACACCAGACGAGGCCCAAATGAAATATAGGTGTTTTAGGCCGTTGTTGTCCACATGAAGGTTAACTTGGGCCAAGGAACCTCCCGGGACGATGAAGGATGAAGAAAGTATGACAAGGCAAAACATGCCCCAAATTAGGTGCCCGGGCTCGGTTTCGAACCCATGACCTCCTTATCTCTGGTCTAGTGCGCTAACCAAAACGCCAGGGAGCTCCCCCCTCCCCAGACAAGGCCGCAAACAGCTGTAGGAGGAGCCATCAGGAGATCGGGATGTGCATCATATACGCCAACCGTGACACCAAAATACATGGCACAGGGCAGTTTTATTAATAGGCCTTTGTATTCATACAAAAGAGCTGCTCAGTGACGATGCAGTATCTCGCCAATTCCTTTAAATCACGCACATAGCCCCATATAATAAGGAAGCTATCCCAGGGTTACCTTTTGAGCACACCAGGAGTTGAATTGTGATTGATCTACACCTAAAGTCTGGAATTAGACAAAACCGGTTTCTACGGCAAAATGCCGTGAACTTCGATTCAAAAATGATACCACTGTCTGTGGACACTATCACATTGTTGCAATGGTGTAGACAATGATCATAGTGTGTCCAGAGCAATCTTCTATGGACAACCAAATAAAACTGCTCCCAATGACAGCTCCACGCTCGGATAGGGTGGACCATGTGGCCAAACCCTCAACCGGGGATTTCCGGTCTGCCTACGAGCGATAGCCGGATCCATACTCCGGCACTAAGCCCCATCCACGCTTTAGTCAATTTTCCTAAATAGTGAGCAGGGAATTGACGATCATAGCTGATGGTAGGTACAAATGACAATTACTCATGTCTTAAAGTGACAAGAAAGTGACCTGATGGTTAGTTTGTCGGATATGTTTCTTGGACAGAATGCACGTGGAAAACCTTTTTTCGCCACATGATTGGATAAAAGCAACAGGGACGCCCATGAATGATTAGCAGCCTCTATCGATCTATTGCCAGATATGAAATATTTTACACTGAAGGCTTGTTTTCGTCCTGCTAGGCTGGCGAAGAGACTAGATAAACGGTTATATTCGTGAACATTGGAGGAATCAAGTGTAAATTCCCCATATTGACCACATATATTTGGCTGCAGTGCCGGCCGGCATATTTGGATGTCTGCTGGCCATCTTGCAGGCAGGGTTAATGTTGACGCTGACAAACAATCCATTGCTCATGGAAGCCATTGCACGGCAACTTCATTCACTGAATTTATGATGCACTATTTATAAGGCATTATCATTTATATGAATTGCATTTTTCTTCCTGTCACCTCTGTTTGACCAATGTCTGGATTATATTTGTATTAATACAGCCACGTCGGCGTTGGCAATCATAATTTAGTTAACCGTTTTTGAAAGGTGTTTTGCCAGGAGGCCTGATCTGCCCTGAAAGGTCATACCTGTACACTTGTGACTATGTTGCATTGTTCTCTGGCCATGCAGATGGGGCAAGTTTTCCATCGCATGGATTTGACGAGTGTCACATTCACAGATTCCTGTGTACAGATTAAGCATTGATGGTGACCTGCGGAAGACCTCAAAACCAGGCAGACATGCGATTTACATCAAAGGGTAATGTGACAGGATTCGCTTAGGGCTGGTATTCCGGGCTTTCCCCAGACAAGTGTGCGAATGCCGCTACTATAACTAATTTATGTTAGCAACGAGCCCGCTGCGTCGACACAGCCAGGCTAACAACATGGCGGCTGTGGATGTTTGGAATGATTTACAGTGGTCCCGATTCTATGAATATGTACAGGTTTAGCTAGGTCGACAGAATTTGTCCTACTTGGAGTTTCCAATGTATACACATAAATTTGTCACTACATATGTGAATGTCACATTTGCCGTTTGTAAGATATTGAATTTTCAACAATGATTGTCTGCTTTGTCACAAGGCGTAGACAGAATACGGTGTCAGACGGCTGTATGAATCTGGATTCAGTGGCACAGGCATATAGGCTAGTAGACATATAGGCTATGTGCCTCTGTCATCGTTAACACAGATCTTTGCACGGCATAATATCTGATGAGCATCGCGCTCGGTCGCCATTGCCGCTAGAATGCCAGTTAGTCCGGCCAATGCCCATTTGGTGGTCCAATGCAAACACTTTTTTGAGGTCCGTTGTAGACATATCGTTTAGTGACGCGTTGCTTCCGCCATCCTACCGGAAGTAGATGGGTTTCATGTGTACATGTATATGCTTTATCTATGCAGCCTGGAATGTTGCATTAATTGGTTTCAAGGCTGCGTCCTTGAAAATTAATACATGACTCTAAAGTCTCACGGAATCCCTAAGTGTTATAGCGAGGTGGAATTGTAAAGTTAAACGAGACTTACCTGTAAGGTGAAGTTTGACTGTAATTCCACCGAGCTATATAAACACTTAGGGATAACGTGCCCACCCTTCGACCAACCCAAACATAGGGCTCATGTATTAATTCCGCTCTGAAGACTGAATCACGTGACCGCTACGTCATCTCACGTTATCCCTAAGTGTTTATATAGCTCGGTGGAATTACAGTCACCTCTGTTTGACCAATGTCTGGATTATATTTGTATTAATACAGCCACGTCGGCGTTGGCAATCATAATTTAGTTAACCGTTTTTGAAAGGTGTTTTGCCAGGAGGCCTGATCTGCCCTGAAAGGTCATACCTGTACACTTGTGACTATGTTGCATTGTTCTCTGGCCATGCAGATGGGGCAAGTTTTCCATCGCATGGATTTGACGAGTGTCACATTCACAGATTCCTGTGTACAGATTAAGCATTGATGGTGACCTGCGGAAGACCTCAAAACCAGGCAGACATGCGATTTACATCAAAGGGTAATGTGACAGGATTCGCTTAGGGCTGGTATTCCGGGCTTTCCCCAGACAAGTGTGCGAATGCCGCTACTATAACTAATTTATGTTAGCAACGAGCCCGCTGCGTCGACACAGCCAGGCTAACAACATGGCGGCTGTGGATGTTTGGAATGATTTACAGTGGTCCCGATTCTATGAATATGTACAGGTTTAGCTAGGTCGACAGAATTTGTCCTACTTGGAGTTTCCAATGTATACACATAAATTTGTCACTACATATGTGAATGTCACATTTGCCGTTTGTAAGATATTGAATTTTCAACAATGATTGTCTGCTTTGTCACAAGGCGTAGACAGAATACGGTGTCAGACGGCTGTATGAATCTGGATTCAGTGGCACAGGCATATAGGCTAGTAGACATATAGGCTATGTGCCTCTGTCATCGTTAACACAGATCTTTGCACGGCATAATATCTGATGAGCATCGCGCTCGGTCGCCATTGCCGCTAGAATGCCAGTTAGTCCGGCCAATGCCCATTTGGTGGTCCAATGCAAACACTTTTTTGAGGTCCGTTGTAGACATATCGTTTAGTGACGCGTTGCTTCCGCCATCCTACCGGAAGTAGATGGGTTTCATGTGTACATGTATATGCTTTATCTATGCAGCCTGGAATGTTGCATTAATTGGTTTCAAGGCTGCGTCCTTGAAAATTAATACATGACTCTAAAGTCTCACGGAATCCCTAAGTGTTATAGCGAGGTGGAATTGTAAAGTTAAACGAGACTGTAATTCCACCGAGCTATATAAACACTTAGGGATAACGTGCCCACCCTTCGACCAACCCAAACATAGGGCTCATGTATTAATTCCGCTCTGAAGACTGAATCACGTGACCGCTACGTCATCTCACGTTATCCCTAAGTGTTTATATAGCTCGGTGGAATTACAGTCAAACTTCACCTTACAGGTAAGTCTCGTTTAACTTTACAATTATCACAAGTAAATAAGCAAAATTTACATATCGCAGTGTGATTACATTGAAGGTACTTAGGGGTCCCCCCCCCCACCGTTGAAGGCACGCCGCCAGCAGGGGGCGTGCCGGTATAACACCCGAATGAAATCAAACCATATCTTACAGTGTCATGTTCCGCCATGATATGAAGAGTCACGTGCTTCTTGTCACGTGTCTTGTTGAACAGCTCTCGCGTGGCGTGGACGAGATCGGTATACGGTACATACATGGCAACCACAATAGGACCTGAAACAACCGTGAGTTTAATGACGAACGAGCACATCGTGAAACGTAATGTTTTGAAGTGACTCATACAACATTATTCTTTCAAAATGGTGAATTTCAGCTTGTTTTGTGGAAGCGATTTAGACACATTCTGTTCGCTCTGTTTCAATGTATATCAATGTACAATCTACATGAATTAGAATGACTTCATTGCTGCATAAGCTAGCAACGAGGAAAATTAGACTTAGTTGTGTTAATTTGGTTTCTTCACCTTTCCAATTATTCATCAATCGGTCAAACTTGTCGAATCTGTCCAAAGACAGCGTGGTGACCATCGTGACGTCATCGTCATGGTTGAGTGGCGCGCCGACGATGACGTCAGAGATGACGAGTTTAGACCGCTTGGCGGCATCGGACATATTCTGACATAAGTTACTCTTCCTCTTGGGTTCTGGAACGTGAACAAACACACTTAATGCCATTTACAATGTGTTTCCGTTCCAATATTGGTGGTGCTTCGCGACGTGAAAACTGATTAATGCGGGGCCGTGTATGTCGCATTCCGCGGCCCTTTCTTTGATACGTCGTTGTCATAACACAGCTGTACGGTAGGAAATGTTTTCTGGAGATGTATGTATGGTGGGGCAAAGTCTGGGTGACGCCAGGTGTGGGAGACGTCAATTGGTTTTTATCAGTGACTTTATACACAGATCAGATTGATCAGTATTCACAGTATAAGTATCGCTTGGAGTTTGGAACCTTATCTGCAATGTTGCACAATATGCACACACAAGACTGCACTTGCCAAACTAAGATGTTCTAGCTTTCAATTACCAATAGCAAGCTTGGCGGTCGTATTTCCAGAGAGGAAAGATACTGCAGTTGTCTCTTAATCAGAATGTAAAGGTGCTAGGAGAGGAGCTTCACTTTGCCATATAGTGTCCGCAATTTTGTGGTATACGAACAAAGTACGAAATTTGTATTCCTGACAAATATGTTACCAGAGCTAATTTCGACATAATAATGAAAACTAAGAATGCCAAGATGCTATGTAACTTGGCACCATACACATATCACTGTTGGTGATAAAAGGTCCAAACCGAGCAGATTTGGGCGGTAAAACCCCGACCGAGTGGAAATTGGCGGTGAAAATTGCGGGCTTTCCCGGGGGCGGAACCCCCCAAACCCAGCAATGTGTGACGTACCCCCCCCCCCCGGGGCACGTCCCCAACAGTACCTTGATATACCGCCACCCCCCCCCCCCCCCCCACGGGCCAAGTATTCTCCAGTTTTACTATATCGTAGCCTCTCCTGCCCTTGCGTCCGTACCACCACTGAAACTCAAGACCAATCGAACCCGCGGGCGGGAGGGGGTTGGGGGTGGAGGGGGGTGAAATGCTGCCTCACTCTGGCCTTTTGACCCCCACCTTAGATGGTGTCAGGCGCCTTTAAGCATACATGCGTCATTCACCCGGCCGTCAATAACTGGCTGACCAATTTTACTTCACATAAACAATATATATATTTCATTTCATTGATTATATTAAGGCCTGGATGTTTACGTGAAGGCCACTCCTGCTGCATTGGTGTTGTTCATTGACCACCCCCCCCCCCCCCTCCGCACCCCCGCTAAACTGTGATATATTACGGCCGGATTGATGCAAGCGTTATCTATTCTGATTAACTTCATTATCTCTGACATGAATTGCCTGAAGCTTGCTCAACATCCCTAAAATGGTGCGGTAAACCGAGGAACTACTGTACCACCGAAATCTCTGGCGTATCAACTATACCTTTTCTGGCAGGTTTACCAGGACAATTTTAAAGGGGTCTGGGAATGGGGGTCCAGTGGCGATTTTTCAAAATTTTCAGTTTTTACGACGTTTTCTCAACTTTTCACGACTTTCCGTGTCACTTTTTGGCTAAGTTCAGTGTCGTTTTTTTTCTCAAAAATCCGTGTTGATACCGTTTTTTTAGACAGATATGCCTGTGGCGCGTGTCGCCATTTACTCCTTCCAACCCCCTTTTTAAGCACAGATTTCAATTGTGAATGACTACTTTTCATTTCAGCATGCTATGCATATTTTGTTTAATTGGCGGGAAATACCTGTTTGCATAGCTTTAAAGGGATTTCCACACAGACACACACAAGATAAAAAGAAAAGAGAAATCCACGCACCGTTCAACCTTGTTCTGACGTCAGAATCCTCACGTGTGACGTTTGTCTCGAACTCTCGCATCGCCCGGGCAACTCTCGCGAGAAGTGATTGCAACGATTCCTCTCCTTGCGCAGGGGAAGACCTCTTCTTTGTGACGTCATCGTGGCGGTAGGCCTCAAGCTTAAAGTCATCTAACACTGGAATTTATAAAAGAAGTGATTAGGTGCGTAATAAAACAGTACGTCGCTGCAACTGGTAGCTTAAATTGTGTTAATACTGCCATCAAAAAGGCTAGCAATCTCACTTTTGATATAGATGGTTACAGGGAACAAGCTTCCAGGAAAGACGGAGAGACTGCAGGCTGGGTCCCCGGTCAGGTGGGGATTTTATCACAAGTTTATCATAAATCAAACTTTTAGCTTCGCATTCTTTGACATCGTCCAATGCTAACGTTAATTATTTCTGCCCAAATCTATCTTTTGTGATAGAAATAGCGATAAACGGCTATATGTCCGGTTGCACTACACGGTTAATTAAAAAAAAGCCTGAAATGGCCAGCTTTGGCCCCAATCGACATGACGGTCGTAGGCGCGTAGACTGAGATGCGCATAAAGTGCCCCACGTGTTTCTCCAGGTGGAGCTGGTAATAGGGGGGGGGGGGTCGGAACAGCTCAAGCGGATGTCCTTAACGAGGCAGTAACATATGAATATTAAAATGCAGTCAGTGCGCAGAAGGGCGCTCGTGGACAAAGGCACTTTATTTGTGTCCCCCTCGCTGGCCCTTGCGTAGTCGGCATAATATTTCTAAATATGGTCGGAAGAAAGGCGTAGGAACTATTCTACCCGGAAACCAATCGATCGAATTCTATGAGCCACCACTCTCTGCCTTCGAATCTGTGTATTAAATACACAAAGTTCGTTATTTTTATGTTTCATTCTTAAAAATTATAATGATTTGACCGTTTTTCAAGAATCTTGAAATTTGCCCTCGGCCGACAGCAGCGGTAAAAGCTAGCTTGCGTAGCGTCACCGTGCGGGAAGCTTGCCCCTACCCTAGGCTCACCCTGTCACAACTGTCATCGGGCAGAACCTATGTGTCGGGGTCTCCCGCGAGACAAGGTGCGCGTGGCATATCATTCTCCGATATTGTGGTGTTGGTCGCTGGTTGCATTTGTTTCTGGGTTTGGACATTATTGTCATGCTGCTGTTTTGGGCCCCTTTTGTGCACACGAAGACTCAAGTGGATAAACCAACAGCCACGGAACCATGAATGGACTGAGTGGGATGAAGCTTGCCCCAGATGGCGGCGCCGGGGTTCGAACCCACGACCTTGTCGTGATTTGCATTTTTTTTCTGCCCCGGTCCCGGGGGCCTCCCTGCTGTAGTGACCAATAGGTCCCGGCGGCCTCCCTGCTGTAGTGATCAATAGGTCCCGGGGGCTTCCCTGCTGTAGTGATCAATAGGTCCCGGGGGCCTCTCTGCTGTAGTGATCAATAGGTCCCGGGTGCCTCCCTGCTGTAGTGATCAATAGGTCCCGGGGACCTCCCTGCTGTAGTGATCAATAGGTCCTGGGGGCCTCCCTGCTGTAGTGATCAATAGGTCCCGGGGGCCTCCCTGCTGTAGTGATCAATAAGTCCTGGGGCCTCCCTGCTGTAGTGATCAATAGGTCCCGGGGGCCTCCCTGCTGTAGTGATCAATAGGTCCCGGGGGCCTCCCTGCTGTAGTGATCAATAGGTCCCGGGGGCCTCCCTACTGTAGTGATCAATAGGTCCTGGGGGCCTCCCTGCTGTAGTGATCAATAAGTCCTGGGGCCTCCCTGCTGTAGTGATCAATAGGTCCCGGGGGCCTCCCTGCTGTAGTGATCAATAGGCCCCGGGGGCCTCCCTGCTGTTGTGATCAATAAGTCCCGGGGCCTCCCTGCTGTAGTGATCAATCAGTCCCGGGGCCTCCCTGCTGTAGTGATCAATAGGTCCCGAGGGCCTCCCTGCTGTGGTGATCAATAGGTCCCGGGGGCCTCCCTGCTGTAGTGATCTGTACGTTCCCGGGGGCCTCCCTGCTGTAGTGATCAATAGGCCCCGGGGGCCTCCCTGCTGTAGTGATCAATAGGTCCCGGGGGCCTCCCTGCTGTAGTGATCAATAGGTCCCGGGGGCCTCCCTGCTGTAGTGATCAATAGGTCCCGAGGACCTCCCTGCTGTAGTGATCAATAGGTCCCGGGGGCCTCCCTGCTGTAGTGATCAATAGGTCCCTGGGGCCTCCCTGCTGTAGTGATCAATAATTCCCGGGGGCCTCCCTGCTGTAGTGATCAATAGGTCCCGGGGGCCTCCCTGCTGTAGTGATCAATAGGTCCCGGGGGCCTCCCTGCTGTAGTGATCAATAGGTCCCTGGGGCCTCCCTGCTGTAGTGATCAATAATTCCCGGGGGCCTCCCTGCTGTAGTGATCAATAGGTCCCGGGGGCCTCCCTGCTGTAGTGACCAATAGGTCCCGGGGGCCTCCCTGCTGTAGTGACCAATAGGTCCCGGGGGCCTCCCTGCTGTAGTGACCAATAGGTCCCGGGGGCCTCCCTGCTGTAGTGATCAATAGGTCCCGGGGGCCTCCCTGCTGTAGTGATCAATAGGTCCCTGGGGCCTCCCTGCTGTAGTGATCAATAATTCCCGGGGGCCTCCCTGCTGTAGTGATCAATAGGTCCCGAGGGCCTCCCTGCTGTAGTGATCAATAGGTCCCGAGGACCTCCCTGCTGTAGTGATCAATAGGTCCCGGGGGCCTCCCTGCTGTAGTGATCAATAGGTCCCGGGGGCCTCCCTGCTGTAGTGATCAATAGGTCCTGGGGGCCTCCCTGCTGTAGTGATCAATAGGCCCCGGGGGCCTCCCTGCTGTAGTGATCAATAGGTCCCGGGGGCCTCCCTGCTGTAGTGACCAATAGGTCCCGGGGGCCTCCCTGCTGTAGTGATCAATAGGTCCTGGGGGCCTCCCTGCTGTAGTGATCAATAGGTCCCGGGGGCCTCCCTGCTGTAGTGACCAATAGGTCCCGGGGGCCTCCCTGCTGTAGTGATCAATAGGTCCCGGGGGCCTCCCTGCTGTAGTGACCAATAGGTCCCGGGGGCCTCCCTGCTGTAGTGATCAATATGTCCCGGGGACCTCCCTGCTGTAGAGATCAATAGGTCCCGGGGGCCTCCCTGCTGTAGTGATCAATAGGTCCCGGGTGCCTCCCTGCTGTAGTGATCAATAAGTCCTGGGGCCTCCCTGCTGTAGTGATCAATAGGTCCCGGGGGCCTCCCTGCTGTAGTGATCAATAGATCCCGGGGCCTCCCTGCTGTAGTGATCAATAGGTCCCGGGGGCCTCGCTGCTGTAGTGATCAATAGGTCCCGGGGGCCTCCCTGCTGTTGTGATCAATAGGTCCCGGGGACCTCCCTGCTGTTGTGATCAATAGGTCCCGGGGACCTCCCTGCTGTAGTGATCAATAGGTCCCGGGGGCCTCCCTGCTGTTGTGATCAATAGGTCCCGGGGACCTCCCTGCCGTAGTGACCAATAGATCCCGGGGGCCTCCCTGCTGTAGTGACCAATATGTCCCGGGGACCTCCCTGCTGTAGTGATCAATAGGTCCCGGGGGCCTCCCTGCTGTAGTGACCAATAGGTCCCGGGGGCCTCCCTGCTGTAGTGATCAATAGGTCCCGGGGGCCTCCCTGCTGTAGTGATCAATAGGTCCTGGGGGCCTCCCTGCTGTAGTGATCAATAGGTCCCGGGGGCCTCCCTGCTGTTGTGATCAATAGGTCCCGGGGACCTCCCTGCCGTAGTGACCAATAGATCCCGGGGGCCTCCCTGCTGTAGTGACCAATAGGTCCCGGGGGCCTCCCTGCTGTAGTGATCAATAGGTCCTGGGGGCCTCCCTGCTGTAGTGACCAATAGGTCCCGGGGGCCTCCCTGCTGTAGTGATCAATAGGTCCCGGGGGCCTCCCTGCTGTAGTGATCAATAGGTCCCGGGGACCTCCCTGCTGTTGTGATCAATAGGTCCCGGGGACCTCCCTGCTGTAGTGATCAATAGGTCCCGGGGGCCTCCCTGCTGTAGTGATCAATAAGTCCCGGGGCCTCCCTGCTGTAGTGATCAATAGGTCCCGGGGGCCTCCCTGCTGTAGTGATCAATAGGTCCCGGGGGCCTCCCTGCTGTAGTGACCAATAGGCCCCGGGGGCCTCCCTGCTGTAGTGATCTGTACGTTCCCGGGGGCCTCCCTGCTGTAGTGATCAATAGGCCCCGGGGGCCTCCCTGCTGTAGTGATCAATAGGTCCCGGGGGCCTCCCTGCTGTAGTGATCAATAGGTCCCGGGGGCCTCCCTGCTGTAGTGATCAATAGGTCCCGAGGACCTCCCTGCTGTAGTGATCAATAGGTCCCGGGGGCCTCCCTGCTGTAGTGATCAATAGGTCCCGGGGGCCTCCCTGCTGTAGTGATCAATAGGTCCCGGGGGCCTCCCTGCTGTAGTGATCAATAAGTCCCGGGGGCCTCCCTGCCGTATTGATCAATAGGTCCCGGGGGCCTCCCTGCTGTAGTGATCAATAGGTCCCGGGGGCCTCCCTGCTGTAGTGACCAATAGGTCCCGGGGGCCTCCCTGCTGTAGTGATCAATAGGTCCCGGGGGCCTCCCTGCTGTAGTGATCAATAGGTCCCGGGGGCCTCCCTGCTGTAGTGATCAATAGGTCCCGGGGGCCTCCCTGCTGTAGTGACCAATAGGCCCCGGGGGCCTCCCTGCTGTAGTGACCAATAGGCCCCGGGGGCCTCCCTGCTGTAGTGACCAATAGGCCCCGGGGGCCTCCCTGCTGTAGTGACCAATAGGTCCCGGGGGCCTCCCTGCTGTAGTGATCAATAGGTCCCGGGGGCCTCGCTGCTGTATTGATCAATAGGTCCCGGGGGCCTCCCTGCTGTAGTGACCAATAGGTCCCGGGGGCCTCCCTGCTGTAGTGATCAATATGTCCCGGGGACCTCCCTGCTGTAGTGATCAATAGGTCCCGGGGGCCTCCCTGCTGTAGTGATCAATAGGTCCCGGGGGCCTCCCTGCTGTAGTGATCAATAGGTCCCGGGGGCCTCCCTGCTGTAGTGATCAATAGGTCCCGGGGGCCTCCCTGCTGTAGTGATCAATAGGTCCCGGGGGCCTCCCTGCTGTAGTGATCAATAGGTCCTGGGGGCCTCCCTGCTGTAGTGATCAATAGGTCCCGGGGGCCTCCCTGCTGTAGTGACCAATAGGCCCCGGGGGCCTCCCTGCTGTAGTGATCAATAGGTCCCGGGGGCCTCCCTGCTGTAGTGATCAATAGGTCCCGGGGGCCTCCCTGCTGTAGTGATCAATAGGTCCCGGGGGCCTCCCTGCTGTAGTGATCAATAGGTCCCTGGGGCCTCCCTGCTGTAGTGATCAATAAGTCCCGGGGCCTCCCTGCTGTAGTGATCAATAGGTCCCTGGGGCCTCCCTGCTGTAGTGATCAATAGGTCCCGGGGGCCTCCCTGCTGTAGTGATCAATAAGTCCCGGGGCCTCCCTGCTGTAGTGATCAATAGGTCCCGGGGGCCTCCCTGCTGTAGTGATCAATAGGTCCCGGGGGCCTCCCTGGTGTAGTGATCAATAGGTCCCGGGGACCTCCCTGCTGTAGTGATCAATAAGTCCCGGGGCCTCCCTGCTGTAGTGATCAATAGGTCCCGGGGGCCTCCCTGCTGTAGTGATCAATAGGTCCCGGGGGCCTCCCTGCTGTAGTGACCAATAGGCCCCGGGGGCCTCCCTGCTGTAGTGATCAATAGGTCCCGGGGGCCTCCCTGCTGTAGTGATCAATAGGTCCTGGGGGCCTCCCTACTGTAGTGATCAATAGGTCCCGGGGGCCTCCCTGCTGTAGTGATCAATAGGTCCTGGGGGCCTCCCTGCTGTAGTGATCAATAGGTCCCGGGGGCCTCCCTGCTGTAGTGACCAATAGGTCCCGGGGGCCTCCCTGCTGTAGTGATCAATAGGTCCCGGGGGCCTCCCTGCTGTAGTGACCAATAGGTCCCGGGGGCCTCCCTGCTGTAGTGACCAATAGGTCCCGGGGGCCTCCCTGCTGTATTGACCAATAGGTCCCGGGGGCCTCGCTGCTGTAGTGATCAATAGGTCCCGGGGGCCTCCCTGCTGTAGTGACCAATAGGTCCCGGGGGCCTCCCTGCTGTAGTGATCAATATGTCCCGGGGACCTCCCTGCTGTAGTGATCAATAGGTCCCGGGGGCCTCCCTGCTGTAGTGATCAATAGGTCCCGGGGGCCTCCCTGCTGTAGTGATCAATAGGTCCCGGGGGCCTCCCTGCTGTAGTGATCAATAAGTCCCGGGGCCTCCCTGCTGTAGTGATCAATAGGTCCCGGGGGCCTCCCTGCTGTAGTGACCAATAGGTCCCGGGGGCCTCCCTGCTGTAGTGATCAATAGGTCCCGGGGGCCTCCCTGCTGTAGTGATCAATAAGTCCTGGGGGCCTCCCTGCTGTAGTGATCAATAGGTCCCGGGGGCCTCCCTGCTGTTGTGATCAATAGGTCCCGGGGACCTCCCTGCCGTAGTGACCAATAGATCCCGGGGGCCTCCCTGCTGTAGTGACCAATAGGTCCCGGGGGCCTCCCTGCTGTAGTGATCAATAGGTCCTGGGGGCCTCCCTGCTGTAGTGACCAATAGGTCCCGGGGGCCTCCCTGCTGTAGTGATCAATAGGTCCCGGGGGCCTCCCTGCTGTATTGACCAATAGGTCCCGGGGGCCTCCCTGCTGTAGTGATCAATAGATCCCGGAGGCCTCCCTGGTGTAGTGATCAATAGGTCCCGGGGGCCTCCCTGCTGTAGTGATCAATAGGTCCTGGGGGCCTCCCTGCTGTAGTGATCAATAGGTCCCGGGGGCCTCCCTGCTGTAGTGATCAATAGGTCCCGGGGGCCTCCCTGCTGTAGTGATCAATAAGACCCGGGGCCTCCCTGCTGTAGTGACCAATAGGTCCCGGGGGCCTCCCTGCTGTAGTGATCAATAGGTCCCGGGGGCCTCCCTGCTGTAGTGATCAATAGGTCCTGGGGGCCTCCCTGCTGTAGTGATCAATAGGTCCCGGGGGCCTCCCTGCTGTTGTGATCAATAGGTCCCGGGGGCCTCCCTGCCGTAGTGACCAATAGATCCCGGGGGCCTCCCTGCTGTAGTGACCAATAGGTCCCGGGGGCCTCCCTGCTGTAGTGATCAATAGGTCCTGGGGGCCTCCCTGCTGTAGTGACCAATAGGTCCCGGGGGCCTCCCTGCTGTAGTGATCAATAGGTCCCGGGGGCCTCCCTGCTGTATTGACCAATAGGTCCCGGGGGCCTCCCTGCTGTAGTGATCAATAGATCCCGGAGGCCTCCCTGCTGTAGTGATCAATAGGTCCCGGGGGCCTCCCTGCTGTAGTGATCAATAGGTCCTGGGGGCCTGCCTGGTTTAGTGATTAGCGCACTAGATCGCAGGTCAGTAGGTCCTGGGGGCTTCATCTGGTGTAGTGGTTAGCGCACTAGACCGCAGATCAGTAGGTCCTGGGGCCTCCCTGGTGTAGTGGTTAGCGCACTAGACCGCAGATCAATGGGTCCTGGGGGCCTCCCTGGTGTAGTGGTTAGCGCTCTAGATCGCAGATCAATAGGTCCTGGGAGCCTCCCTGGTGTAGTGGTTAGCGCACTAGACCGCAGATCAAGGGATTCTGGGGGCCTCCCTGGTGTAGTGGCTAGGGCACTAGATCGCAGATCAAAAGGTTATGGGGGCCTCCCTGGTGTAACAGTAGTGGTTAGCGCACTAGACGGCGGATCAATAGGTCCTGGGGGCCTCCCTGGTGTAGTGGTTAGCGCACTAGATCGCAGATCAATGGGTCCTGGAGGCCACCCTGATGTAGTGGTTAGCGCACTAGACCGCAGATCAATGGGTCCTGGGGGCCTCCCTGGTCTAGTGGTTAGTGCTCGAGACCACAGATCAATAGGTCCTGGGGGCCTCCCCGGTGTAGTGGTTAGGGCACTAGACCGCAGATCAATGGGTCCTGGGGGCCTCCCCGGTGTAGTGGTTAGGGCACTAGACCGCAGATCAATGGGTCCTGGGGGCCTCCCCGGTGTAGTGGTTAGGGCACTAGACCGCAGATCAATGGGTCCTGGGGGCCTCCCTGGTGTAGTGGTTAGAACACTAGACCGCAGATCAATAGGTCCTGGGGGCCTTCCTGGTGTAGTGGTTAGGGCACTAGACCGCAGATCAATGGGTCCTGGGGGCCTTCCTGGTTTATTGGTGTGAAGAACTCGGGTTCTCCACGGACTCGCGATTTTCATGCAACATAGACATCAAGTAAAATAGTTTGTTTAATTAACTTGCAGAAATCCAGTAAAACTGTTTGTTTAATTAACTTGCAGACATCCAGTAACACTGTTCGTTTAACTTATGGACATCAAGTAAAACTGGTTGTTTAACTAGTAGACATCAAGTAAAACTGGTTGTTTAACTAGTAGACCAAGTAAAATTGTGTAATTGACTTGTCTCGTAAATTCGTTTAGGACCGGATGCGCTGATCACTCCTACATTGAAGGGGAAAGGAGTGTATGTGGGCTTTACACTTCATTTATCATGTAACTCTCCAGCAGCTAGAGATCCAATCATAGATAGACCTAACGCGATGCTAGGCCTAGCGCAGCAACACTAAAGTACGGAATGATGCACTAAAGTGACGCCCGTCGCCCTGCACGGCACGTTTATTTATGTTTACCCCACAACGCGAAGTCGCTTTGTTGCTAGTCGCATGGCCGCGAAGCGTTGATAAATAATGCTCTAGAAGTCCATTGATTGGACACTAAAGTACGGAATTAAAAACTAAAGTGACGCCCGTCGCCTTGCACGGCACGTTTATTTATGTTTACCCCACAACGCGAAGTCGCTTTGTTGCTAGTCGCATGGCCGCGAAGCGTTGATAAATAATGCTCTAGAAGTCCATTGATTGGCTCAGTTTTTGAAACGAAGAGGTTTTCTGCGAATCGATTACACGAACTAACCCTGGTGGTTGCTATATACGGGCACTCGCTTTGCTCATGAATGGCTTGCACTTGAATGCGTTGAACGTGGTGTAACACGCAAGGTATCTATCCCGGAGGGGTGGGGGGGTACTTAAAGTCCATGTCTTTGTGGGGGTGGGGGGGGGGGGTTGTTACTAAACCACTTCCAAATATAAATTTCCCAGTGGTTACTAAAGCCATTTATCAGATGATACAATGTCTCTTATGCCATAAATAGTAATATCTCAAGTCACCAAAATAAACTTAAGCAGCGAACGATCCATTTCCAAACCCCCGCCCAGGGTAGAGATTTGTGACGTCACAAGATAAATCGGTTTGAGTGCGTACTGACTTGTGGCTAACGTATGAGGTAGGCTCAGGCGCTGTGCGTGGAAAAATCCAGTTTTCATTGTAAGTTAGTGACTTCTCGCACGCACCCAGGTTCCCACTGCGACTCGACGGGAGTTCCAAAGTTAACTGTGCGTGCGACTAATCTCCCATGTAACCATATGAGTGAATCTGCTGTTCCTTGTTTTCCTTATGCCACTTAATTCTTATTCCTTATGTATTCACTTGGTTAAATAAAGGATTATTGACTTGACTTAACTTTCTATATCGCGTCTGAGGCCAACTGTTACAAGAAAACATGTGATACGCGTTTTAGAGCCTCTCGTAAAAGCTTATGATTACGATTTGATTATGGGGCTTTTGCGAAAACTGTTTTATGAGAGCGAGAGTTTTGTGACGAAGCCATGTCAACTGACGATCATAATTTCATACTTCATTTTATTTGTAGGCGCACAACTTTTTACTTTGTAACACTTGTATGTATGAACTCACTGTATATATGCATTCATGCTACTACGAAATCAATAAAGATAACTATAGGCCTGCCCGGGTGAAGGGTCCGGAAGGGGGGGGGGGTGGGGGAAGGGAGGTGGGGACTATAACTTCGAGTCTGTGCATGCGTACTAGTCCTCATGACTGATTTGTTTCTTGTGCCGTTCACTTTCGGAATATGGAAGTCTAACTTTATAGGCCTAACTTCGTCTTCTTACTTTTTCTTTGTCAAGTGATATCTAATTTTCAACTCGATTTCACAGAACATTTTAATGAATAAATATTTGTCGGACAAAACATGCAAGGAGTTCTTACCAGCGTTGTTCTCGCCCCATTAATGGAGCGAACTTGCTTCGCGTCACTTGCTTCTCGTCTACCCTAGTGGCTTTGGTGTTAACTTATGCTGTTAGTAAATAGGCCACAACTGTAACATTATGCCGGTTTCTAAGCCGAGATATGTAATGAATATATCCGACTTTGCATAGATTGCTATAAAATAATGGCCAACAGATAAATTTGAGTGAAAACTGGTCGAAACTAGCACCAGTCTCCTCTAAGGCAAACAAATATAAATGGGTGGAGGTTTTCAGGTGGAGGGGGGAGAGGTATAATGGCTGCATTGGCAATATAATATACCCAAGAAACATAAGGGGTGGTTTTCCACTTAATCACATGATCAACCCGACAAACTGCTTGATTTATATGTGTTGGCCGGGCATTCCGAGCATGCCGAAGATTTCGGCGTCAAAGCTAAGCGAGCGTTTGTTTGTCAGGGGTCAGGGCTTATGGATAGGGCCCACGGTTTAATAGTAGGGGTTAGGTTTAAAGCCCACAGCGTAGCGCCACGTCGCCCGTGGAACGGCGATGAGGGAAACATGAGACGAGATTACGTCACCCGTGGTGAGGGTGAGAAAGACGTAAAATGTAAAACCCGGATTATGTCTTGGGTCCATTACTGTAACAATGACCTTGACCTTAACCATTGACCTTGATCTTAACAATTGACATTGACTCAATT
This sequence comes from Arenicola marina, assembly GCA_964019135.1. Classification (NCBI taxonomy): domain Eukaryota; kingdom Metazoa; phylum Annelida; class Polychaeta; family Arenicolidae; genus Arenicola; species Arenicola marina. The sequence continues at coordinate 14,156,123 of OZ025250.1, forward strand.
CCTGTGACTTTGACCACTCCGTTAACCGTTAACTTGATCGGTCCGTGTCGGATAACGGACATCGATGAGTAAATTTATATGACGAATCGTTGCGTTTTGCAGCCTACACAGAGTGCACACACACACCCTGAGATCCAGATTTGTCCCCTCAGATCTGCATTTGGCCCCTCAGTTCCAGATTCGACCGCTTAGATTCATATTCCGCCCCCTCCGTCACCTTCGTCACCTCCATAACCTCCTTTCCCGCCGCCCCCTCCGTCACCTCCGACAGCGCCCTCCCCGCCGCCCCCTCCGTCACCTCCGTCACCGCCCTCCCCGCCGCCCCCTCCGTCACCTCCGTCACCGCCCTCCCCCTCCGTCACAGCGACCAATTTGGACTAAAAGACTAAAAAACAGCAATTTGGGCTAAACATTACCTTCAAAAGGCAATTTGGGCTCAATAGCGCATTCAACGGGCAATGTACGAACTTCACACGTTATGAAGGACACATGGGGCTCTGCAGGCCCTATTTTGAACCATGTACGCACTGTATAATCCGATATTAACATAATTGTATAGGTAAACCGTGCTTTTATTAACGTCACTCCTAGAACTGGAAGTAAAATACGACCGGGCCTTATGTGTCCCCCGGGCCTTATGTGTCCCCCGGGCCTTATGTGTCCCCCGGGCCTTACGTGTCCCCCGGGCCTTATGTGTCCCCCGGGCCTTATGTGTCCCCCGGGTCTTATGTGTCCCCCGGGTCTTATGTGTCCCCCGGGTCTTATGTGTCCCCCGGGTCTTATGTGTCCCCCGGGCCTTATGTGTCCCCCGGGTCTTATGTGTCCCCCGGGCCTTATGTGTCCCCCGGGCCTTATGTGTCCCCCGGGCCTTATGTGTCCCCCGGGCCTTATGTGTCCCCCGGGCTTTATGTGTCCCCCGGGTCTTATGTGTCCCTCAACGCCGTTCCACACGCTAAGTGGTGGCACAATGTGGGCTTTAAATCGAACCCCTATCCCAAGGCAATAGTCCCTATCCATAGGGCCTACCTCCTAACCCTCATCTGAATCCCTGACCTACAATTCCTAATCCCTGTCCCATAATCCCTGTTCCCTGACTCCTAACCTTGAGCCCTAATCCTCCATCCCTGATCCCTAGTTAACCCCTGACCCCTGACCTTTAATCCCCGATCTTAACAATAATCTGGTGAGGTGAATAATCTGGAACGGCGATGAGGGACCCTTTAAACCGATCCCCTATTCTTAGGCCATAGGCCCTATCCATAGGACCTAACTTCTAATCCTGATCCCGATTCCTGACCCCTAATCCCCAATCCTTGATTCCTAATCAGTGAGCCATATTCTCTAATATCTCACCCCTGATCCTCAATTTCGGACGCCTGATCCGAAATTCCTGACCCCTAATCCCTAATCGCTGAACCCAGATCGCAATCCCTGACCTCTATACGTCTGCGGGGGCCTTACGTGTCCTCCTGGTCTAATGTGTCCCTCATCGCCGTTTCACTCCACTGATTATTGTTAGGCTCGGGGATTAAGGGTTAGGGATCAGGGATTGGGCATTAGGCGTCAGGGATGGGGATGAGAGTTAGGAGTTAGGGCTTATGGATAGGGCCCACGGTTTAAAGGTAGGGGTTAGGTTTAAAGCCCATATCGTAGCGCCACGTCGCCCGTGGAACGGCGATGAGGGAAACATGAGACGAGATTACGTCACCCGTGGTGAGAGTGAGAAAGACGTAAAATGTAAAACCCGGATTATGCCTTGGGGCCATTACAATGACCTTGATCCTAACAATTGACATTGACTCAATGCCTGTCACTTTGACCACTCCGTTAACCGTTAACTTGAATGGTCCGTGTCGGATAACGGACATCGATGAGTAAATTTATACGACGAATCGTTGCGTTTTGCGGCCTACACAGAGGGCACACACACACCCTGAGATCCAGATTTGACCCCTCAGATCTGTATTTGGCCCCTCAGTTACAGATTCGACCGCTTAGATTCATATTCCGCCCCCTCCGTCACCTTCATAACCTCCATAACCTCCTTTCCCGCCGCCACCTCCGTCACCTCCGTCACCGCCCTCCCCGCCGCCCCCTCCGTCACAGCGGCCAATTCGGACTAAAATTGGCCTTCAAAAGGCAATTTGGGCTCAATAGCGCATTCAACGGGCAATGTACGAACTTTACACGTTATGAAGGACACATGGGGCTCTGCAGGCCCTATTTTGAACCATGTACGCACTGTATAAACCGATATTAACATAATTGTATAGGTAAACCGTGCTTTTATTACCGTCACTCCTAGAACTGGAAGTAAGATTCGACCGTAGTTTTTTTTTTTTTTCAGATTGCTATTTAGCAACCTTTGATGAAATTGGCTGTCTATATCTGAAGGCGTTATTGAGCCCAAATTGCCCACTAAAAGTTGTATTTGGCTCGCTGACAGCGCAATTTAGCCCAAATTGGACCCCTGGGATCCGGTTGCTGGATAAGCACAATTTAACGGCCGCTGTTCAACGCGGGCTGTTTTTCCAGATAGAGGGCGCCATTTTGAGTGAATACATCCAAATCCCGACCCTCTACGTCTGCTTGGTCACGCCCTAATCATTTTTCTCAGACTCATCATTGCTAAGTTACGGAGCCTTTTAGCGCCGAAACTAAGCGTGCTAGGCTATTAGCAAATGCGGATTCCTATCTCAAGTCAAAGTTTGCCGGTCTTTTGCCACCAGTGCCGACTCTCTGGCGACGTAATTAAGCGAACGGCGGCCATCGCAACCCGAAGGAGTGCCGGTCAATATCGCCGTTGACCCATAATGGGAGCGTGACAGGAGGCCGGGGTGCACCTCTTGCGAGCGCTCTAGCCGCCAACTAAGCATCCTAGGGCTTTCTCTAACGATTTCTGTAGCGATTTACCACAATACAAGCCCACATTTTTCTCTCGCTTCGTGCAGACTTGGGGCTCCCTAGGTCAAATATTAACCGAGTTATGGCCCCTCAAAGTTAAAAACGCCACTTAACGCGAGGTTGACGTCAACTATTCCTGTCCCATCGATGCCATTCCCCACCCATGACGTCACTGACGCTTACCAAATGAAACACATTGGCTTCTAACTTTTCACGTTACCTACTTATGAACTTATAGTGATATTACCTAGCGGCTCCCTTATGAAAATTTACTGTAGTGTAACTATAGTGAAACTATAGTTTTTTTAGTTTAGTTCTTTTGTGGTATTTTCGCCACTGTAGTATTTTGTACTATGGTAATACTATAGTTTGCCAGACTGTAGTTATACTCAGTAATATTACAGTGGTACAACTGTAGTTTTACTATAGCAGTATTATAGACGTTTTCTGTTCGGATGGAAATGAACACTCTGTAGCAGCAAGATAGGAATAGTTTTCGTGTATTTATGGGCCGTAGTGTAAAAAATAATGATCATTTGACCCAAAGCGGGACCTACTTCACTCTTTAGCCAACTTTTAGTGGCTAATATGTGAGGTAGGTGGATAAAAATACCTTCTATGATGTAAAATTTTCTTATCCGATATTGATAAACACTCGGTAGTATCAAGATAAGGGCATTTTTATATCATGTATCCGCCCCTTTTTATTGTATGCGGAGGATTTTTGTGTGAAGGACCAGCTGTGAATGGGGTCGTCGTTCGACCCCTCCGACATCTCTCCCACCCCCACCCCCCACCTCCCTCTGCTACTGGCCAGTCGATTAAGCACTCGGTAGTATTGAAAATACTGTTTTGCGAAGAGCGTTTTGAGGTTTTCAACTTTTACAGTTCCTTAGCAATCTGCAGTCTCCAGTCGAGATGGCTTGCAGCGATACGTACGGCGGCAGAACACATGCTCTGGTTGCCCGAATACCTCCACTTCTTGTGCCTCACCCTCACTATCATTAATCCCAAGCAATAGTGCTGGCATAGCTGCATCCCAATCGATGCGGAAGGACGCTGGCCCTCTATAGACGCGTGCATGCTCAAATGTCGCGTTTACCGTCTTGAGCAACAAAACCGGTTCATCTTGTGACGTCACGAATCAATGAAAAACTTGCCCCTGTCTATTTTCTACTTTTTTGGGTAGGTCTGTGATAAAATGGCTAATATTGTTAATATTAGTGGCGAATAAATTCAGTGCGTCTGGAATTTCGTTAATATAGTGCAAATGGATAAAATATATGCGAAGTAACAGAGGACATAAGCGATGGACTTTAATACATTGCTGGATTTGGGCAGGTTCAGCCCCCCCCCCCCCCCCAATTTTTCACCCCTAAATTTCTCTCGCTCGGGTCGTTTTATCGTTAAACTGCGATCGGAAGGGGTACTTTTCCCAAAATCCGCTCTATGAACGCGCATTTTCCGAGCCCCCCCCCCCCCCCGCCCCGGTCGACAGTTTTAAAATATCCGCTCTATAGGGTTATCTTCTTTGTCCGCTCCCTCAGACATAAAGGCACCCGCAGACCTCCCTCTACCAGATTTGTATAATAGTGCCCCCCCCCCCCCTGTGGTATCCATCGAGAGGATTTGGCTCGCACAAGGAGTGGGATATGTAACTTGTGTTGTTTTCTGAATGCAGACAACGTTTATGTGACATTGCAAGTCAAAATTGGGCATCTGTCATCACGAGTACTTTGAAGCTTGATAGCTTCGCACGATACAAGTTAGTGTTTAAACAGGAGCCTTATCTGACATTAGCCAGGATGCGCGGACTTTGGTGTCCGACTGATAAGCTTAAAAGGAGGTTGCCAGCCTGGCCTCTAACGCCTACTCGACTGATCATCGCTAATATAAGTAGCTGCGACTTTAACTCCAATCGTTTTGCTTACGGAGACAATCGTTGCAAGAGATATAGGAATATGTCTGGATGTTATTTTTTCCATGAAGCACTATAAGATCAGGGTCTACTGGGCGGCTTGGAACTCCGCCATTCATCCGTAAATCGCGGCCCTGATCTCTCGTTTCACGCGTTTCGCCAAGCTCCCCGCATGGTGGCGCTACGCAAGCTAGCTTTTACCGCTGCTGTCGGCCAGAGGCAAATTTCAAGATTCTTGAAAAACATCTTGTACCCTTTCGAAAAAGGTATAATTGTGACAGAACTATTTCTTTTCATCACCTGATTTCATGTGTTATTAGGCTTAGGCTGGGTCCCAGGACCAGTTTATAGAAATGCGCGACGCATTTTTCCTATCGATTTGCGCAGCGCCGCCCTAGCGAGCGAGTGTGAAGATGCACTGAAGACGTAGGCGACAACAGAGATATTATGGAGCCCTAGCTCCATATAATTTGAACTGTTCTATACAACGTCAAGAGGGATATATACCAGAAAATAATCGCGATTGTGTATATATGGATTTGAGACCTGCAATACATTATTTAAAAGTTAGTTTGTGTACACTATGGCAATATCTTGTTGCAATAATATCAATAAAGGATCTCCGCTAAAAGATATAAACATTACCTCATGGTCTAATTGCAAGTGTCTCAGGAAACGTAAGTTGTTTTGGCGTATACTTGTTACGCCTTGAATTGAAGTCGTACGGATATTTTTTGTCGTATTAATCAATATTAGTATTTTTTCGCAAAACCGATATTTTGATGTCCTGAATACTGATGAAGCGGGCATAAAGACTTGTAACGGTGCGAGGGTCACGTGATCTAACTCGCGTGGTCGTGCGAAAATAAATGTTGTATGAGCAGCTTTAAGACTGCTAACGAGGCGAGGATCACGTGACCTAACTTACGTGGCGGAGTCGCCGTTCGCATCACGCAGAATGTCGCTCCGAGAACGGCGCCCAAGATGGCGACTTGGACCGCCTTCCGCCGCCGCAATCGGCAGGGCGCTGCCATGGCTACTCGTCGATTGGTCGCCCTCTGCTGCTCGTAGAACCCAGAGACGTCACAAGCGCGACGTCATCTGTGGAATCAGCGGTTTCGCGTTGCCGACGGCTCTGTGTGCGGCAGAGGGGCGAGAACACTGTTCGTAGAACCCAGTGACGTCACAAGCGTAGCTATCAATAGCACTGGCACTCAGATATCACTGTCACCCAGATATCGCTGTCACTCAGATATCGCTGTCACTCAGATATCGCTGTCATTCAGACATCACTGTCACCCAGATATCGCGGTCACCCAGATATCGCTGTCACTCAGATATCGCTGTCACTCAGGTATCACAGTCACTCAGATATCACTGTCACCCAGATATCGCTGTCACTCAGATATCGCGGTCATTCAGATTTCGCTGTCGCTCAGATATCACTGTCACCCAGGTATCACTGTTACTCAGATATCACTGTCACTCAGATATCACTGTCGCTCAGATATCACTGTCACTCAGGTATCACTGTCACTCAGATATTGCTGTCACTCATATATCGCTGTCACTCAGATATCGCTGTCGCTAAGATATCACTGTCACTCAGATATTGTTGTCACTCAGATATCGCTGTTGCACAGACATCGCTGTCGCTCAGATATCACTGTCACTCAAATATCGCTGTCACTAAGATATCACTGTTACTCAGATATCACTGTCACTCAGGTATCACTGTCACTCAGATATCACTGTCACTCAGGTATCACTGTCACTCAAGTATGGTTGTCACTCAGATATCGCTGTCACTCAGATATCGCTGTCACTCAGATATCACTGTCACTTAGATATCGTTGTCACTCAGATACCACTGTCACTCATATATCACTATCGCTCAGATATCACTGTCACACAGGGGTGAGGAAGTGGGGGATTGAATACGATCGGGTCTGTCAAATGTTGGTCGGTCTTCTCTGTGAGAGCAGCATAGCTCACGAATTGCGCATTGGTGGCTCGTCATTTACTACAACAATCTATTTCACGGGCTCTCCTGACATGGAATATGGACAAGATATCTTCCCAATCCGTTCCCTTCCACGCCACTGTTACGCTGCTGGGTCTTCATCTGACTTACCTCTTCTCACAAGCCTCGCTGCACCTCGCCGATGGCGGATCCGGTCACGTGGTGCTGGTTGTCCTATCCGTCATACATGCAGTCCTGTCCCGGGGGTAGCCGTTGCCAATAACAACCTTGATGACGACAGTCAGCGTCTTGTAAACCCCGGCAACCGGTATGGGCGGCAGGAGGAAGACCGCTGAGGAGATCGCTGAGTCAAGACACGCACATTGTGTTTTTTTTGTGTGTGGAAAACCTCCTTTTGTGTCTGTAGACTCCGGCATCAATACCCGAAAGAAAACTTCCTTGTATGGTGATCGGTGGCACGCCCAGAATGGATTAAGAATATTCTCCGCTTTCAGGCTAAGATACCATGCACAGTCAGCGAACCCGGGCAACGAACCCTCCTATAGCACGGATTTGGAGAGTTGGTGCTCTACCGACTGAGCTACCGTGGCTGGTGGCGGCTGGTGGCGGCTGGTGGCGGCTGGCTTTGCTGGTCGGGGGCCGACAATGGCGGTGACGGCGGTGATGACACGAATGGCCGTAAGAGAGGGCGGCAGGAGGGGGACGGAGGGAGGGAGGGTACGGGGGAGGGACTGAGTGCAGCGATGGGGAAGTAAGCGAGGGGGGTACAGCTATGAGGGAATAGGCGAGGGGAGTACAGCGATAGAGGAGGTGTATGGGAGGGGGTACAGCGATGGAGGGGATGTATGGGAGGGGGTACAGCGATGAGGGAGCAGGGCGGCGGTGTTGGGGGGGGGGGGGCGTGGTGGAGGAGGGAGACGATAGAGCCATGGTGCCCGCTCGGGGGCGCCACGGGCGGCGGTGGCTGTGTGGTGAGGTGGCGTCACCGCTGGCGTCCTTGGCCGCTGCTGATTACACGGACGCGTGCCTTATATGGATAAATAAAGAAAATGGTGCTTTTCCGCTTTTTTGTGCACACAAGAAGGCTTATACATAGCGACATCCGACACACATAGCGACACCCGACACATATAGCGACATCCGACACACATTGCAACACCCGACACATATAGCGACACCCGACACATATAGCGACACCCGACACATATAGTGACACCCGACACATACACCCGACACATATAGCGACACCCGACACATATAGCGACACCCGACACATATAGCGACACCCGACACATATAGCGACACCCGACACATATAGTGACACCCGACACATACACCCGACACATATAGCGACACCCGACACATATAGCGACACCCGACACATATAGCGACACCCGACACATACACCCGACACGCATAGCAAAACCCGACACATACACTCGGCACACATAGCGACACCCGACACACATAGCGACACCCGACACATACACCCGACACATATAGCGATACCCGACACATACACCCGACACATATAGCGATACCCGACACATATAGCGACACCCGACACATATAGCGACACCCGACACATATAGCGACACCCGACACATACACCCGACACATATAGCGACACCCGACACATATAGCGACACCCGACACATACACCCGACACATATAGCGACACCCGACACATATAGTGACACCCGACACATACACCCGACACATATAGCGACACCCGACACAGATAGCGACACCCGACACATATAGCGACACCCGACACATATAGCGACACCCGACACATACACCCGACACCCGACACATACACCCGACACGCATAGCAAAACCCGACACATACACTCGGCACACATAGCGACACCCGACACACATAGCGACACCCGACACATACACCCGACACATATAGCGATACCCGACACATACACCCGACACATATAGCGATACCCGACACATATAGCGACACCCGACACATATAGCGACACCCGACACATATAGCGACACCCGACACATACACCCGACACATATAGCGACACCCGACACATATAGCGACACCCGACACATACACCCGACACATATAGCGACACCCGACACATATAGCGACAGCCGACACATACACCCGACACGCATATCAAAACCCGACACATACACGCGGCACACATAGCGACACCCGACACACATTGCGACACCCGACACATACACCCGACACATATAGCGATACCCGACACATATAGCGACACCCGACACATATAGCGACACCCGACACAAATAGCGACACCCGACACACATAGAGACACCCGACACATATAGCGACACCCGGCACATATAGCGACACCCGACACATATAGTGACACCCGACACATATAGCGACACCCGACACATACACCCGACACATATAGCGACACCCGACACATATAGCGACACCCGACACATATAGCGACAACCGACACATATAGCGACACCCGACACATCCGACACATATAGCGACGCGCGACACATAGAGAGACGCCATGACAACGACATACGACATATGGAGACTCCCCCCTAGGTGCGTCGACAGAATGACAAGAATTATCTGTTTATATATTAAGACAGGCTTGCTTCCTACTGCCCGTCAACCTCCGCCCCCCCCCCATCTCCGCCACCCAGTCACCCTGCCACCCACCCCTCACCCTCCCTGCTCCCCGCCTCACCGTATGCTATGCTGTAATGAACCCAACTCGATCCGCCCAGCCACAATGAGGAAGTGGGTTGAGGGGGATGGGGGTTAGTAATAGAGACCCAAGATAGAGACACAAAGCAGGAGAGTGGGGACGCCTTGCGATGGCCACGTGGAAACAGGCAGATGCTAAATAAGGCTTCTCCCTGCCGCTCTCCAGCCAAAACCCATACGTGGCTCAGCAGAGCTCAGTGGTCGGGGCCATGGGGAGTGTGTGTATGGGTTAGTGGGGGGTAGGGAGGGGGGGGGGGTGTCATGGAGCTGTCGGTGGTACAGGCTGAGAAGGGCAGACAGCGGCGGACAGGGGGAAAGAGGGCTCGCAGTGCAGCAGGGGAAAAAAAAACGCGTTTGTGACGCTGATTCTATTCGTGGGAGGGTGCCGGTTTGTGGGTGGTGTGTGTGTGGGTGGGGGATGGGGGGGCGGAAGTAGGGGATGCTTTGGGGTCGGAAGCGGAGGGGAGGGCGAGCGGGGGGGGGGGGGGTACGAGCGGACTCGTCGCTCCATGCTGGCTTTTTCTGCTTGGTTCCTTGAAGACATGGGTATGGGGCGGTATGGGGCGGTTTGGGGCGGCATGGGGCGGTTTGGGTTGCGTGCAGAGGGATAGGGGAGTTGGTGTGGCTGGTGGCCATGGTAACCGCTGAGATATGGATTTTGTAATGTTTTGTTATACAGTGGAGCCTTAGTAAACTGAACATTCTTTCGACATAGCGATGTATTCGGGTTACAGTTCGCTTTATCTCGGCACCTGGGATGCACAAATTGGGACCTGCAAAAACGTGACAAAACGTCAGGATTCGGCCTTTGACTATTGCAGTTTCGGTGTAGGTATGAGGATTCACTGTAGCTGGCTGCAAGGACTGTATCGTCAATCTAATCTGAAGATGGCTTTGGGTGGGTGGGGGGGGGGGGGGGGGGGGAGCTTGCAGCCGCATGGTGGCGCTACGCAAGCTCCGTGTTTAGCGCTGCTGTCGGCCGGGGGCAAATTTCAGATTCTTGTTGGTAGAGCGACGAGGACTGAACTTGGAGCCGGGGGATAGTGAATTCGCTGCATTCCTGCATAACCTCATCACCTACTGCGATGGGCTACCTCAGTGACTGAGCCGGGGGATAGTGAATTCGCTGCATTCCTGCATAACTTCATCACCTACTGCGATGGGCTACATCAGTGACTGAGCCGGGGGATAGTGAATTCGCTGCATTCCTGCGTAACCTCATCACCTACTGCGATGGGCTACCTCAGTGACTGAGCCGGGGGATAGTGAATTCGCTGCATTCCTGCGTAACCTCATCACCTACTGCAATGGGCTACCTCAGTGACTGAGCCGGGGGATAGTGAATTCGCTGCATTCCTGCGTAACCTCATCACCTACTGCGATGGGCTACCTCAGTGACTGAGCCGGGGGATAGTGAATTCGCTGCATTCCTGCGTAACCTCATCACCTACTGCGATGGGCTACCTCAGTGACTGAGCCGGGGGATAGTGAATTCGCTGCATTCCTGCGTAACCTCATCACCTACTGCGATGGGCTACCTCAGTGACTGAGCCGGGGGATAGTGAATTCGCTGCATTCCTGCGTAACCTCATCACCTACTGCGATGGGCTACCTCAGTGACTGAGCCGGGGGATAGTGAATTCGCTGCATTCCTGCGTAACCTCATCACCTACTGCGATGGGCTACCTCAGTGACTGAGCCGGGGGATAGTGAATTCGCTGCATTCCTGCGTAACCTCATCACCTACTGCAATGGGCTACATCAGTGACTGAGCCGGGGGATAGTGAATTCGCTGCATTTCTGCGTAACCTCATCACCTACTGCAATGGGCTACCTCAGTGACTGAGCCGGGGGATAGTGAATTCGCTGCATTCCTGCGTAACCTCATCACCTACTGCGATGGGCTACCTCAGTGACTGAGCCGGGGGATAGTGAATTCGCTGCATTCCTGCGTAACCTCATCACCTACTGCGATGGGCTACCTCAGTGACTGAGCCGGGGGATAGTGAATTCGCTGCATTCCTGCGTAACCTCATCACCTACTGCGATGGGCTACCTCAGTGACTGAGCCGGGGGATAGTGAATTCGCTGCATTCCTGCGTAACCTCATCACCTACTGCGATGGGCTACCTCAGTGACTGAGCCGGGGGATAGTGAATTCGCTGCATTCCTGCGTAACCTCATCACCTACTGCAATGGGCTACCTCAGTGACTGAGCCGGGGGATAGTGAATTCGCTGCATTCCTGCGTAACCTCATCACCTACTGCAATGGGCTACATCAGTGACTGAGCCGGGGGATAGTGAATTCGCTGCATTCCTGCGTAACCTCATCACCTACTGCAATGGGCTACCTCAGTGACTGAGCCGGGGGATAGTGAATTCGCTGCATTCCTGCGTAACCTCATCACCTACTGCGATGGGCTACCTCAGTGACTGAGCCGGGGGATAGTGAATTCGCTGCATTCCTGCGTAACCTCATCACCTACTGCGATGGGCTACCTCAGTGACTGAGCCGGGGGATAGTGAATTCGCTGCATTCCTGCGTAACCTCATCACCTACTGCGATGGGCTACCTCAGTGACTGAGCCGGGGGATAGTGAATTCGCTGCATTCCTGCGTAACCTCATCACCTACTGCAATGGGCTACATCAGTGACTGAGCCGGGGGATAGTGAATTCGCTGCATTCCTGCGTAACCTCATCACCTACTGCGATGGGCTACCTCAGTGACTGAGCCGGGGGATAGTGAATTCGCTGCATTCCTGCATAACCTCATCACCTACTGCGATGGGCTACCTCAGTGACTGAGCCGGGGGATAGTGAATTCGCTGCATTCCTGCGTAACCTCATCACCTACTGCGATGGGCTACCTCAGTGACTGAGCCGGGGGATAGTGAATTCGCTGCATTCCTGCGTAACCTCATCACCTACTGCGATGGGCTACCTCAGTGACTGAGCCGGGGGATAGTGAATTCGCTGCATTCCTGCGTAACCTCATCACCTACTGCGATGGGCTACCTCAGTGACTGAGCCGGGGGATAGTGAATTCGCTGCATTCCTGCATAACCTCATCACCTACTGCAATGGGCTACCTCAGTGACTGAGCCGGGGGATAGTGAATTCGCTGCATTCCTGCATAACCTCATCACCTACTGCGATGGGCTACCTCAGTGACTGAGCCGGGGGATAGTGAATTCGCTGCATTCCTGCGTAACCTCATCACCTACTGCGATGGGCTACCTCAGTGACTGAGCCGGGGGATAGTGAATTCGCTGCATTCCTGCGTAACCTCATCACCTACTGCGATGGGCTACCTCAGTGACTGAGCCAGGGGATAGTGAATTCGCTGCATTCCTGCATAACCTCATCACCTACTGCAATGGGCTACCTCAGTGACTGAGCCGGGGGATAGTGAATTCGCTGCATTCCTGCGTAACCTCATCACCTACTGCGATGGGCTACCTCAGTGACTGAGCCGGGGGATAGTGAATTCGCTGCATTCCTGCATAACCTCATCACCTACTGCAATGGGCTACCTCAGTGGCTGAGCCGGGCGATAGTGAATTCGCTGCATTCCTGCATAACCTCATCACCTACTGCAATGGGCTACCTCAGTGACTGAGCCGGGGGATAGTGAATTCGCTGCATTCCTGCATAACCTCATCACCTACTGCAATGGGCTACCTCAGTGACTGAGCCGGGGGATAGTGAATTCGCTGCATTCCTGCGTAACCTCATCACCTACTGCGATGGGCTACCTCAGTGACTGAGCCGGGGGATAGTGAATTCGCTGCATTTTTGCATAACCTCATCACCTACTGCAATGGGCTACCTCAGTGACTGAGCCGGGCGATAGTGAATTCGCTGCATTCCTGCGTAACCTCATCACCTACTGCGATGGGCTACCTCAGTGACTGAGCCGGGGGATAGTGAATTCGCTGCATTCCTGCGTAACCTCATCACCTACTGCAATGGGCTACCTCAGTGACTGAGCCGGGGGATAGTGAATTCGCTGCATTCCTGCGTAACCTCATCACCTACTGCAATGGGCTACATCAGTGACTGAACCGGGGGATAGTGAATTCGCTGCATTCCTGCGTAACCTCATCACCTACTGCAATGGGCTACCTCAGTGACTGAGCCGGGGGATAGTGAATTCGCTGCATTCCTGCGTAACCTCATCACCTACTGCGATGGGCTACCTCAGTGACTGAGCCGGGGGATAGTGAATTCGCTGCATTCCTGCGTAACCTCATCACCTACTGCGATGGGCTACCTCAGTGACTGAGCCGGGGGATAGTGAATTCGCTGCATTCCTGCATAACCTCATCACCTACTGCAATGGGCTACCTCAGTGACTGAGCCGGGCGATAGTGAATTCGCTGCATTCCTGCATAACCTCATCACCTACTGCAATGGGCTACCTCAGTGACTGAGCCGGGGGATAGTGAATTCGCTGCATTCCTGCATAACCTCATCACCTACTGCAATGGGCTACCTCAGTGACTGAGCCGGGGGATAGTGAATTCGCTGCATTCCTGCGTAACCTCATCACCTACTGCGATGGGCTACCTCAGTGACTGAGCCGGGGGATAGTGAATTCGCTGCATTCCTGCATAACCTCATCACCTACTGCAATGGGCTACCTCAGTGACTGATCCGGGGGATAGTGAATTCGCTGCATTCCTGCGTAACCTCATCACCTACTGCGATGGGCTACCTCAGTGACTGAGCCGGCGGATAGTGAATTCGCTGCATTCCTGCATAACCTCATCACCTACTGCAATGGGCTACCTCAGTGACTGATCCGGGGGATAGTGAATTCGCTGCATTCCTGCGTAACCTCATCACCTACTGCGATGGGCTACCTCAGTGACTGAGCCGGGGGATAGTGAATTCGCTGCATTCCTGCATAACCTCATCACCTACTGCAATGGGCTACCTCAGTGACTGAGCCGGGGGATAGTGAATTCGCTGCATTCCTGCGTAACCTCATCACCTACTGCGATGGGCTACCTCAGTGACTGAGCCGGGGGATAGTGAATTCGCTGCATTCCTGCATAACCTCATCACCTACTGCAATGGGCTACCTCAGTGACTGATCCGGGGGATAGCGAATTCGCTGCATTCCTGCGTAACCTCATCACCTACTGCGATGGGCTACCTCAGTGACTGAGCCGGGGGATAGTGAATTCGCTGCATTCCTGCATAACCTCATCACCTACTGCAATGGGCTACCTCAGTGACTGATCCGGGGGATAGCGAATTCGCTGCATTCCTGCGTAACCTCATCACCTACTGCGATGGGCTACCTCAGTGACTGAGCCGGGGGATAGTGAATTCGCTGCATTCCTGCATAACCTCATCACCTACTGCAATGGGCTACCTCAGTGACTGAGCCGGGGGATAGTGAATTTGCTGCATTCCTGCGTAACCTCATCACCTACTGCGATGGGCTACCTCAGTGACTGAGCCGGGGGATAGTGAATTCGCTGCATTCCTGCATAACCTCATCACCTACTGCAATGGGCTACCTCAGTGACTGATCCGGGGGATAGTGAATTCGCTGCATTCCTGCGTAACCTCATCACCTACTGCGATGGGCTACCTCAGTGACTGAGCCGGGGGATAGTGAATTCGCTGCATTCCTGCGTAACCTCATCACCTACTGCGATGGGCTACCTCAGTGACTGAGCCGGGGGATAGTGAATTCGCTGCATTCCTGCATAACCTCATCACCTACTGCAATGGGCTACCTCAGTGACTGAGCCGGGGGATAGTGAATTCGCTGCATTCCTGCATAACCTCATCACCTACTGCAATGGGCTACCTCAGTGACTGAGCCGGGGGATAGTGAATTCGCTGCATTCCTGCGTAACCTCATCACCTACTGCGATGGGCTACCTCAGTGACTGAGCCGGGGGATAGTGAATTCGCTGCATTCCTGCATAACCTCATCACCTACTGCAATGGGCTACCTCAGTGACTGAGCCGGGGGATAGTGAATTCGCTGCATTCCTGCGTAACCTCATCACCTACTGCGATGGGCTACCTCAGTGACTGAGCCGGGGGATAGTGAATTCGCTGCATTCCTGCATAACCTCATCACCTACTGCAATGGGCTACCTCAGTGACTGATCCGGGGGATAGTGAATTCGCTGCATTCCTGCATAACCTCATCACCTACTGCGATGGGCTACCTCAGTGACTGATCCGGGGATAGGGTTCAAATGACGATATCACGTTTTATTCCTGCGTAACCTCATCACCTGCTGCAATGGGCTACCTCAGTGACTGAGCCGGGGGATAGGGGTGCAATGGAAGTGATTAGGCTACTGCACTATCGGGTCGAAGGACAGTTATATCCTAACGGGGATAAACTCATAGGCAACGTTGTTCAGTCACACATGACAACTTATTAAATCAAGACAAGGTACTTTGGCCAAACAAGCAGGACACGGTACTTTGGCCAAACAGGACAAGAAATAGGTTTGATTGAATAGGATCACTTCATTTGTTCAGACAGGACATGCTAGGTTTGTCCGACGGGGTAAGCTTGACTGGTCAAAAAGTAAAGTAGGTTGGTTAAATTATCGATCTATGAAAAGGGAACAGGATGACCACAGGCGGTCAAGGAGAAACACCGGCCAAAGCAGCTTATTGTTGGATATACATTTTGTGTTACTATTTCGTGATGGTTATCGATAGCGCATACCCATCTTAAGGGCCGCTTCCGCAAATGCAAGGCCGTTAGCGGTGGTGGGGTGCAGGCGAGGAACAGCCATTAACAGTACATACGAGAGTACGTAATACATGTGATCCATGTATGGCAACAGTTACACACTGCAGGTATATTGCACCAACGCTTGAGTTGCCACAGCACCCAGCTTCCTGATCCTACACCCCCTAACGTCGCGGGGGCGGGGCAGCTTGGAGAATTGGGGGGTCAGGGGTAGCGAAGAGGGTGGGTGGTGGGGTGATGTAACAACGGGGACGGATTACGAGTGTCGGGCTCCCGTTTCCCGGCAGGTGGCGCAGTGGCTTCATACTCTGGACAGTGATCGAGTGCGACAAATGCCGTTAAGACCGTGCTTTATGCCTGATTCACGAGCACACGCCCGAGCCCACTGGACCTCTCGTCGCTTATCACCCTCGATCCGCATCATAGTTTCAATGGAAAGATCTTTCATTGGTCTTAACTACCTACATGGAGTACAAAGATCCTTAGGCTTACATTTGGCAGGCCTATTGTCCCGGTGGGGATACTTAATACATTGCTATGGGCGAGGGAGAGGGGGGTCCGCGGTAGAGCCCCCCCCCCCCCTTTTCACAGCCAAACTCCGTTCGGTCGGGGCGTTCTGGCAAGAAAATCCGCTTGGAACCGGTAATTTCTTGTGGCAACCAGCTCTATGAAAGCCCTGTTTCAGAGCGCCCCCCCCCCAAGTCGCAAGTTTTCAAACATCTGCTGTATAGAGGTACCTTTTTATCGCACATATCCGCTCTCTTAGACATCAAGGGGCACCCGCGGAACCCCCCGACCAGGTTCGTCTAACAGTACCCCCCCCCCCACCCTGGCCTACTTTCCTTATCTGGAGTGGCAAGAGAAGTGGGGTGCATGTTTCAAACTTTCGTGACAGAGTTTTATTTGTCGGCTTCAGCTGGTTCATTATCAATTAATCTCATTTGTCTCATTTGTTGATCTCTAAGTTTAATAGTCGCAAAACGAGTTCTTATGACGCGGCAATTGCGCATTACTGATTTCAGCGTAGACAGACGATAAACATTATTGTATTATACCCCATAGCATGGATCAACCTCCAGACCCCCATCACATACACGCACTACAGACGCCCTCTCCCTCACTCACACCCACCCAGGAAAGGACCCCTCAGCCCCTCACACGGGATCGAACTCCCCCATCACACACACCTAGGAGGGACCCCAAACCTCACCCACCCAGGACAGACCCCCCCCCCCCCGTCACGCACACCCGTTCAGACCTGTCTCTCCCCTATCCGTATCAATTTGGGGTCTGAAAGTACTCTCACTGGAATGTAATTAAGTCATGGTTTCTATAATGTTAGTTACAAGTCTCAAAACCCGCTCTAACTTTTCGTCTCCAGCCCGTCTATTTGTTACGGCACCAGTGGCCTATTTCACGTGCATAGTTTAGCCGGCTACGGCGCTTAGTCGACTAAAATCGCCCATCACTTCAATGATAACTTCAGTCGACTAAGGCCAGTTAGTCGGCTTCCTTACGTTCGTGAAATCCGCCTCTGGACAAACCTCACTCGACCTCCATGTCCGGGATACTTACACGGGTGCCCTATGACTATACTTGCCTGTACTTTTCATTTCACCAATTATTTCTTCCAGATTCGATTCCCAGTAATACAATGTATGATTGATATTACATCACACCCCTATCAAGCGCAAATATCGATGGAATCAATGGGAAAATATACTCAAATTACAACGAAATCAGCTGCAAATCAATCGTTTTTCGCCGACAGAATTATGCTAATCTGTATACAATGCTTCACTAACAATTATCCGTACAGATATGATGCGAGCTTCGAAGGTAGAATACATGATTGTGACACCAGGTCTGGGATAAACCCATCCCACACTCTGTGACTGGGTACTGTGGCCCATTGTTTAATGTTTAATTGCCAGAATGGTCGGACACCGAGAGGCCATGGACCAAACGATATGGGATGACTATGGACACTGCAACCCATGCACCCTGCTCAACCCTATTTATATAATAATTTAAAGCGAATACAAACTCTGCATGTGGTTTAGTTCAGTTCAGTATTAATTTATTTAAACATTTATCTGAACGGTTAGACGTATGAACAGAGGTATATTGAATAAGTGAAGTAGACAGTTAGAGCTGGACGTGGGTAGGCCTAACTGGATAATGTCTATGTTGTGTGGAGATTTGCAGGTCAGAATTCAGGGCCCCTATCATATGGCTTTTGTTTCATATTGCGACAAAAACTGAGCATTTCTCACTGAATTTATATCTACAGTTTCTTAAAGCTGCTCCTGGAGCAATATTTCCTCTGATGAACATGTTTTATTGTTTAGATGGAAATGATATATTTGTACATTACAAAATATGTGACAGAAAGCGCGGTTAATCTAAAAAGCGTTATTCCGATTGGTTGAGAGGTATTGAATGTGATTGGATGATCGAGCGCGCATGTGCGAGAGGGGCGCGCGAAAGACGTTTGTTGATTATGTGAGAGTGTGAGGCATTGTGCCGGAATGGGATAAAAAGTGAAACGGATTGATAATGCCATACAGGGATTATTCAAACAATTCAGGTCAGTAATGAAAGATGATATGATATATGAAATATGATATGATGTAAGGAATATGATATGGCGTATGAAATACATTAGATGGTAAGTTGTTTACATGTAAGATGTGCGATTGTATGAAATATAGCTTCAAGTAATTTCCCGCTACATTGATGCACTGCCCTTACATTAAGAACCGTATTTTTGTTGTAGGTTTATTATTTATTTTAGATACCATGTGCACCTTCTGATTAAATATCGAACTCTAACGGGGATATAAATAAACAGGAACCAGAACTTTAACTTTGGTGTGAATTTATGAGACCCTGTTACATACCATAAATAGAAAAGCCATATTGCGATGGCGCCCTTTTGCCAGAATGATGTGGGAAGGTATAGTTTGTATATGAACTACGTCATCAAAACTTGGGCATTACCGCATTTTACCCTATTAGCTCAGCTGTGAGGTAGAGATTGGGGGAAAGGGTCGTCTCTACTAAGCTGTTCTGGCCGCTCATACTAATACTAGCTGAGCGAGCGACGTTGGGGCCGCGGAACCAGGATACATCTCTGCAGGACCTTCTTAAATTTACCATAAAGGTATAAGAGCCAGTAAAAATACAGTGCCGCCAGTGAGCCATGTCGTAGTTATGTGAAGGAACTGTGCTGCCATCTTGTGAGGTAGCAATATTGCAACGGGGCGACAAAGCGCAAGAGAACTGCTGCTGCTGAGGCGTCACACGCACATTGAAATTGTCGTCTATTTCAGTTCAGGAGTGCCCCCTCCCCCTCCCCCACCCTCCTCGTCCCCTCCCTCCCTTCCCACGCTCACGTTAATTTATGGCGTCAGTAACGATGTACCCAGGACCCCATCAACATGTGTAGAATGCGGTGGGCGCGTCACACGGGGAAGTCAGTAGGCGTACCACGTTCTCGCTACTTGAACACCCGACCCCTACCTCCACTCTACCCACTTCTCCACCAACGCGGACAATATCCCAGTTGACAAAAGCTATTAGTAGTGAGCATTAACATTTGTATTCGCTATTGCAAACCTCCAGAAATAAATGTCTAAAAAAAGCTAGCGCAGTGGCTGTAGTAGCAGGACTACTAGTGTTTTTCGTCTTCACTTGTCACGAGCTGTTCCAATAGACGACTTCGAAGATCTAGGTTCTGATTATTCTACTGTGAGGCGCCACTGCATGTGCAATATCTTCTGGGGTTGATTTTGATCTTTGCGAGCTGTTAAGATGGCGTAATCGCATAGCAACATATTCTGTCGAAAATTAAAAGCCACGATATTGTCAAATATGTAGAAGACAACTTATATCAAATGGATGCAAGTTAGACAGCTCATTAATTGTAAACCTGCCTTACCATTAACCTATCTCTATCTAAATATCCGTAGACAAATTGATGATAACACCGAAATATTTCCCAGAACTCTTTTCGCCAATGACGCTTTTCCAAGATGGCGTATAATTGGGAAGTTTTTGTTTTTTCTATTTTTGAATGTTGATTTTGCGCATAAGAACACCACATAAGGCATATAGATTCGTGACAACTATCAACACCTACCATATCGAGCACCAATTATCTGGCAATGTATATATCTATATATCTTTATTCGTATTCAGAGTACGCTTTCGACAGATCGCATGAAAAGCTACTTGAGTATTTGAAAGATCATCGCGACTAAATACATGCTTCTTGGGATTGAATTTGATATCGTAATCTTTTGCAAAGGCACTTGCTATGCTTAATTTGGCTTCAAGGGCATGACTGCTGGGAGCGATTACGACTGAGTCATCTGCATGAGCCAATGCACCGACACAGATGTGAAATTAGCCCATTCCACGCCCACGATCTGATTAGTGTACAGCACTGCAAGGAACCAAGTTATGAGGGGACATATCTTCCTTTCAACCTAAAACAATCCAACTTCTTGAATTATCCCTCCACAAGAGTCAAAACATGTGCCTGTGGCGAGACGTCATAAACTTTTGTACATAATGTCTACCTATCCCGCCGACAGGGGACGCCCTAGCCCAGAACTATATCTGACTACGGAAGCGTCCGGGTGCGCCACTTCCCCTCGCGGCGGCCGTTGACACTGTGTGTGGAATGTCTGAACCTTTAAGTCTGCAGGTGCTCACAAGCGGGTGAACAAATCATATGTGAATGGCTGTTCCCCCCATCTCTCGATCGATTGATACATCGATCAACATGTTATTTGTCACAAACACCCATTTAGACACTCAAGTAGGAAGTGTATTTTTGAATGCATCCGGTGCAACGATCACTTTAAACGCTACGAAATTTACCTACCAACTCCGTTCGGTTATGCCGGACAACCTTTACGTACTAGTGAAAGCAACCTGGCGGCCTAGTATTTAATTTTTTTCACATAAACCAAGACAAGCGGAACATGAAGAGTTAAACTGTCACAGGTCGGCTCTTTTGTCGGCTTCAATCGTCATCAGTTTAGTTTATAGCCTTATTTGGTATGTATTTGGATCTTCCGAGTGTCATGGTCGCGACGGAAAATACAACTCTCTTCACTTCCCTGTCTCACCCCGAACCCTGGCTTTAGGCCATACTCAGTGGTGTAAGGTACCCCGAGAACGGGGGCGTACTTATAGTTATGGGGGTGGAGAAAACACTTCAGACTACATTGACTTAAGCATGTGAATGTCGCGTCTATCTTGAGATGATGAAAGTGTGGAAAACTGTCTCCAGGCCGGGGTACAATCTCTGCTTTAAAAAGAAGCGAGTGTATTTAATTAGAATTAGAGTAGATCTTCATCTTGCACGACGTAGATACTACGTACTGAGACCACGGTCGATTCACATCTTCCTTGTCCACCTGTTCCGGCAGAGCGGCTGCCGTGTCATTGCTTAGGGCGTATTCGATTTACACCCAACCAAAACCGGTTGGCTGAACTGGCTGTTCGATTAGAGACATCCAGGGGCACCAGAGTAACACCCCCCCCCGACCCCTCCCCACCAGATGTGTATAACAGTGCCCCTCCCTCCATGGAAAACGCCCAGTCGCAGCATGCCGGATGGGTTTATCCCCGGAACTGGTGTCACAATGGGCCACAGTACCCAGTCACAGAGGGCGGGATAGGTTTATCACGGACCTGGTGTCACAATGGGCCACAGTACCCAGTGACAGAGGGCGGGATAGGTTTATCACGGACCTGGTGTCACAATGGGCCACAGTACCCAGTGACAGAGGGGGGGAGTTTAATCACGGAGCTGCTGTCACAAGGGGCCGCAGCCAAGCGAGCGTGAGAAGAGCTACCGAGTAGACTTAAAAAATGCTGCTGCTCGCTGAAGTAAAAGTTTAATGAACACTTGTGACGAGGAATCCACTTTGATCGGTCACATAAATATCGGAGTTTCAAGTGTCACCTTTGCACATTTGTAGTCAAAAATGGGAGACGAGCGCCTTGCTAACTTTATAGCACAGCTTTCGTTTTCCTCATGTTCGCTTCGATTTCCCCGTCGAGGAGAACATTCTGATGCCCCCCCCCTCCCCCCGTCTTGGTATAGTGGTTAGCACGTTCTCATGAACAGTGGGAGGTCGTAGGTTCGAATCCTGTTGGAATCCGATTGATATAACTATAGCTACACGGGCGGATGTTCGCAATACCAGCACCGGCAATCGTACAAACAGGGGGTAAGATAAAATACGAGTTAACGTCGGTACAAAGAGTCGAACGGGTAAAAAACTACCGACATAATTGTATCGGCCACTGAGGTGTTGTCTCTGATCTTAAGAGACTTTAAACGACCACAACGCATGAATTATGAATCGCAAGGCTCGCAAGCGAACTGTGCCCGAGGCCGGATCAACATGCGAGACCACAACACACGTGTAAATATATTACCGTATGACAAGAATGAATTTTCTTGTTGCCAAATATGAATGAGTAACGATGATTGCAATCATGTGTGTGGCTCACGCGGTCTGTCCGCTGCCTAGTAATGCGCCATGAGGTGTATCTAATCCCGTTCTTCTCTGACTGATTGAACTTTTTTATGATTACTGTAAAGGAAATATTCCTCCAATTGTGAATGTTAATTTATTGTGGATGCGGACGATTCATATACCTGTATCTTATAGGTTATTTATTGGCTACAGCGTCAACAATCGCGGCTATTTCTTGCCGGATTCACCAATGGCGGATGGTACACATTGAGGGATTGTTCCTGACAAACAGATTAAGCAGGTAGAACTTGTATCCGTTATACGCGAGCAAGTCTTGACTACAGAATTAAATGTAATCATTGATCTGGAAATCTGGAAACAGGACGAGTGGGAAGGGAAGGTGGCGGTGAATGTGAGCATTTTTTGGATGCGATGATCAAACAGAACATAAGGTGTGGGGGGCGAATGGAGGGAGGGTACGTAGGATCTGTACACAACCTAAAGGAACAGTGGTGGTGGTGTGTTCGTGTCTGTGTGTATGGGGGGGGGGGTGACATAAAACCGGGGTTCTGGCTCCACTGCAGAGTAATTCTGCCCACGAAGCGTGGATTCGGCTGGGGTGGGAGGGGGGGGGGGGGGCACTACGTATAGTTAGGTATATAATATCTGCCGCCCAAATGACCAGTTCGGACAGCCTCTTTTTGGCTCTCTATCTTCGGAGCAGAAACCTACGATTTCTCTCGATGTGCCAATCTGAAACTGAAGTGTTTGCAGCTCGTGGCCATATATTCCAGTAGGTATCGAAAGCGTTCAAATAATTAACCAGCATATACACTGCCATGACTGTCAGTGTCTAATATGGAGGCCTTTTTTAACCAAAAATTCTCTCTCGGTGAGCACGAATATCTCTCGCTCTCCGTATGCCCTCTATGTGCCCTCTATGTGCCCTCTATGTGCCCTCTCATAGGATGGTTGGTTATTCAGGACGCTTTAACCACTTTTGGTCATATCGCGTCACTGAGAGAAGGAAGGGACAGTGGAGCCATGTCGCCGGGGTCATGGGCCCCTACTCTTTACGAAGAAGGACATGGAATCTTTATCCTGCGACCACACAGACATGGCCACAGCAGGGCTCGAACCACCGACCCTCGTACACAGACATGGCCACAGCAGGGCTCGAACCACCGACCCACGTACACAGACATGGCCACAGCAGGGCTCGAACCACCGACCCACGTACACAGACATGGCCACAGCAGGGCTCGAACCACCGACCCACGTACACAGACATGGCCACAGCAGGGCTCGAACCACCGACCCACGTACACAGACATGGCCACAGCAGGGCTCGAACCACCGACCCACGTACACAGACATGGCCACAGCAGGGCTCGAACCACCGACCCACGTACACAGACATGGCCACAGCAGGGCTCGAACCACCGACCCACGTACACAGACATGGCCACAGCAGGGCTCGAACCACCGACCCACGTACACAGACATGGCCACAGCAGGGCTCGAACCACCGACCCACGTACACAGACATGGCCACATCACGGCTCGAACCACCGACCCACGTGCCGTTAGGCTCTCAGGCGCCAAGAGCACTCAATGCGAGCGCTCTAGCCCACTGACTATTAAAGTGGGGAGGGGTATTTGCGTTCCTCGCGATTGGGCTTTTGATTTCACCGTGAACTGGACAAATAATTCTTCGTGAACTGGAATTGGTTCGTTAGCCGACCCTGGTGACGAACGATCCCCTCGTGATGAAAGTTCACCTTTTTCAAGAAATTTATTCTTCCTGATCTGGGAACCTGACCCCTCGCTCACGGGTGGCTGGAGACGAGGAAGCCCAAAACGCCGAAAGTAGGTTACACACCATCTCGCCTACACAGGGGATTTACAACAATAGTAACGTGAGTCACACTGGACCTGCGCCTGCGTGGTGGCGGTGACTGTCTATAAAAGCCCTTTGACGGGCTGACCTATACGCAGGGTCTCCGCCGGTTGAGCTACACAAATACAGAGCGCGCTGCCTTCGGGGGTCAGCGATTAGAAGAAACTGTACTGAAGTTCCGCGAAAGGTGAGCGTCATGGGTATTTGTTAGTATAGTTCAAGTTATTTAATATACAGCCTTTTTTTCCGCCAATATGATCAAAGCTAATCTGCTAGTACTATTGACAGTAACATTTGCATGAGATATTTTGGTAATTAGACATTAAATGCCATGAAGTTTAGCAATTAAGAGGCTTTTTGGACTAATTAGGCCATAAATTGTTAGATCACGTTTTAGGTCCTAGCATAGTTTTAAATAGGGGGGAAAAACCGTTTCAATAGGTTTAAAAATGATAGTATAAAAGAAGTGTGAGAGGGAGGGGTGAGGGGTGGGCGGAGGGAGGGGGGGCAGGGCGATGTACACTAGTTCCAGTTCTGTTAATCTAAGAGTGGGCGGGGAGGGGCGTTCTTTTACGGCTGGTAGCAGTTACATTCGCATATTTTTGGGGTGGGGTGAGAAGGTGGTGATGGGAATGAGGAGGGTGGTGGTGGTGGGGGGGGGGAGGGGTCTGCGCCGAAAGCTTTTTTAATTGATCCAGCCTAGCCATTGTGTGCACAGAAGCGGCCTCAACACCAATTCATTCTATTTTCATAGACTGGACGAAAACTCTGAAGATGGGCAGTTGTGTAGCCACCGCTACTGCTGAAGTAGACGAGTGAGTATAATTCTATTGTGCTGCACACTGCTAAGGGAAGACGTCTTAGAAAATGTCTAAAGATCAATGCCTAAAGATCTTAATCTTAGTCAACATGTTTGCATGGCCGCAATCCCGTGTCCTTCTTCGTAAAGAGTAGGAAACATGGCTCCACTCTCCCTTCCTTCTCCGATGGACACGATATGCGCGTCCTGTATATATACAACCAACCAACAACCAATCTTCATAAGAGCAAATCATAGCATGTATACCCCCCCACTCCCTCTCTGGTTTTGTTTCGAATTTTAGTTCATTTTATTAATTTTTATTCCAGGGATGGATTGAATTACAAGGCAAAAGTGAAAGTCAATGGGTAAGTGAACACCCCCCTCCCCCTCCCCCCAACCCCTAACCTGTGTCTATTAGTATGCGGCTTCATACTGGGATGTGATGTGGGGCCGGCACGATAGCTCAGTGGGTTAGAGCGCTCGCATTGAGTGCTCTGACCACCTGAGAGCCTGACGGTGCGTGGATCGATGGTTCGAGACCCGCTGTGGCCATGTCTGTGTGGTCGCAGGATAAAGATCCCATGTCCTTCTTCGCAAAGAGTAGGGGGTTACCCCCGGGCACATGGCTTCACCCTCCCTGCCTTCTCTCATTGACGCGATATGACCAAAAGTGGTTAAAGCGTCCTGAATAACCAACCAACCAACCAACCATACTGTGATGTTGGCCGTTGTGTGGGCCGAAGCTGATGCGCCCTCTGCAGGGCAGAATGCCAATCAGCGTGTGATCTATTACCCCTGAGGTTTCTATTACATTTCGTCAAGTCATTTGCTATCTCGCCCCCCATACCTTAGCATCGAGTGGAGAGCCCACTCTCTGCCTCTTCGACTCACTCCGCTAGGCCTCCGTTATATCCCTGTTGTCGCCCACGTCCTCAATGATTTTTACCCTCGCTCGCCAGGGCGGCGCCGCGCAAATTAATAGGAAAAATGCACAGCGTATTTCTACAAATTAGTGTCGGGGGTCCAGCTTAAGCCTAATAACCCATGGTGTCAGGTAAACAAAGGACAGAGTTCTCTCGCAATTATAACTTTCAAGTATTTTGATGCATTAAATACACAGAGCTCGTTATTTTTATGTTTTATTCTTGAAAATTTTAATGTTGCAAGACATTACCGCTGATTTGACCGTTTTTCAAGAATCTTGAAATTCACCCCCGGCCGACAGCAGCGGTAAAAGCGGACGCCACCGTGCGGGAAGCTTGTTGAAAGCCATGATGCGCGGGGCCCGCTAAGCTATATTAGGATAATGAAAGTACAGTTTGTGAACCACCAGAAGGACCTACGCTATGTCACTTCGCTATCAAATACATACGTGGCTCAAACATTGCTATTGTATGAGCGATCTTTCATGGGTTCAATTCATGGGTTGAAATTTCATGGGATTGATCTTTCATGGGTTAATCTTTTATGGCTTGATCTTTCATGGGTTGATCTTTCATGGGTTGATCTTTCATGGATTGATTTTTCATAGGTTAATGCTTCATGGGTTAATGCTTCATAGGTTGATCTTTCAAAAAGTTAATATTTCAAAAAGTTGATATTTCCCAAAGTTAATATTTCAAAAGGTGATCTTTCATGGGTTGATATTTCATGAGTTGATCTTTCAAAAAGTTGATCTTTCATGGGCTGATATTTCAAAAAGTTGATATTTCAAAAAGATGATCTTTCATGGGTTGATATATCAAAAAGGTAATCTTTCATGGGTTGATATTTCAGAAAGTTGATATTTCAACAAATTGATATTTCAAAATGTTGAGGTTTCAAACAGTTGATCTTTCATGGCTTCATCCTTCATGGGTTGATATTTGAAAATATTGATATTTGAAAAAGTTGATATTTGAAAAAGTTGATATTTGAAAAAGTTGATATTTGAAAAAGTTGATAGTTGAAAAAGCTGATATTTGAAAAAGTTGATATTTGAAGAAGTTGATATTTGAAAAAGTCGATATTTGAAAAATTGATATTACAAAAAGTTGATATTCCATTTTTTGCATGGGTTTAAGAGTTGATCTTCCATGAGTTAATGTTTCATGGGTTGATCTTTCATGGGTTGACATTTCAAAAAGTTGATCTTTCATGGATTGATCTTTCATGGGTTGATCTTTCATGGATTGATCTTTCATGGATTGATCTTTCATGGGTTGATCTTTCATGGGTTGATCTTTCATGGGTTGACATTTCAAAAAGTTGGTCTTTCATGGGTTGACATTTCAAAAAGTTGGTCTTTCATGGGTTGACATTTCAAAAAGTTGATCTTTCATGGGTTGATCTTTCATGGGTTGATCTTTCATGGGTTGACATTTCAAAAAGTTGATCTTTCATGGGTTGATCTTTCATGGGTTGATCTTTCATGGGTTGACATTTCAAAAAGTTGGTCTTTCATGGGTTGACATTTCAAAAAGTTGATCTTTCATGGGTTGGTCTTTCATGGGTTGATCTTTCATGGGTTGACATTTCAAAAAGTTGATCTTTCCTGGGTTGATCTTTCATGGGTTGATCTTTCATGGGTTGATCTTTCATGGGTTGACATTTCAAAAAGTTGATCTTTCATTGGTTAATGTTTCTTATGTTGATCGTCCATGGACTAATGCTTCATGGGTTGATCTTTCATGAATTGATCTTTCATGAATTGATCTTTCATGAATTGATCTTTCAGATCTTATCCTGTCATGTCGGTGACTACATTCGTCGCACCGGAGGTCATACTGGCCACCATATGTCATAAACTGAGATACGTTTCCGATCCCCAGTTGAAGATATAAACCTACTCATGCACGGTCATTTTGCCTTGTGGTTTTAATATGAGCCTTGCCAAAACGCTGCAAAATTGTCCAATCGACTATGCAACACTGTGATACCGGGGATGCCACTAGCCGTGAAACCAGCACGCCCAACATTGTGATACCGGGGGTGCCTCTAGCCCTGAAACCAGCACCCCCAACACTGTGATACCGCGGGTGCCTCTAACCCTGAAACCAGCACGCCCAACACTGTGATACCGGGGGTACCTCTAGCGCTGAAACCAGCACGCCCAACACTGTGATACCGGGGGTGCCTCTAGCCCTGAAACCAGCAGGCCCAACACTGTGATACCGGGGGTACACGTAGCCTTGAAACCAACACGCCCAACACTGTGATACCGGAGGTACCTCTAGCCCTGAAACCAGCACGCCCAACACTGTGATACCGGGGGTACCTCTTGCCCTGAAACCAGCACGCCCAACACTGTGATACCGGGGGTATCTCTAGCCCTGAAACCAGCACGCCCAACACTGTGATACCGGGGGTACCTCTAGCCCTGAAACCAGCACGCCCAACACTGTGATACCGGGGGTACCTCTAGCCCTGAAACCAGCACGCCCAACACTGTGATACCGGGGATACCTCAAGCCCTGAAACCGGCACGCCCAACACTGTGATACCGGGGGTACCTCTAGCCCTGAAACCAGCACGCCCAACACTGTGATACCGGGGGTATCTCTAGCCCTGAAACCAGCACGCCCAACACTGTGATACCGGGGGTACCTCTAGCCCTGAAACCAGCACGCCCAACACTGTGATACCGGGGGTACCTCTAGCCCTGAAACCAGCACGCCCAACACTGTGATACCGGGGATACCTCAAGCCCTGAAACCAGCACGCCCAACACTGTGATACCGGGGGTACCTCTAGCCCTGAAACCAGCACGCCCAACACTGTGATACCGGGGGTACCTCTAGCCCTGAAACCAGCACGCCCAACACTGTGATACCTGGGAATAAAGACATTTCTTCTTCGTGAGCTGGGAACACGACCTCCCCTTGCCCCCCCCCCCATGTTTACACGATGTGCACCAGTCCGGTAAAAAAGATGTCTTTGACAATCTGCCCTTTTATTTATTGTATCATGTTACAATAAGCATATTTGTAAATCAAAACCAGAATTCATAATTTCAATTTAAAATATTTATATTGGTTGTATGATGTCTTTAGCAATCTGCCCTTTTATTTATTGTATCATGTTCTTGTATTTGTGAATCAAAACCAGAATCCATAATTTGAATTTAAAATATTTATATTGGTTGTATGAGCAGTTTAAACTGAGGAGTTGATTGCATGACTGTTGCAGGGATGTTGTCGCGGTTGCCCGGAGTAACGGTGTCCAGCCGAAGCGAGGCGGTGGAGGCCGACGGAAGGGTGGCGGTCGGGGAAAGGGTGAGCAGCGAGGGAAGGGTGGTCAACGGGGCAGGGGTCGGGGCCGCGAAAGGGGTAGGCAGCAGCGACGTGGCGGAGGAGGAGGCGGAGAGGGGGACGAGGAGGAGGAGGAGGACGAGAGCGAGGAAGACTCTGAGAAGGACGAGTCGGAAGGCTCTGCACATGGGTCTGAAAGCAGTGACGACGAGGAAGAAGACGATTCCGATTCCGATTCCGATGATTCCGACGATGATGACGACGATGATGATGACGACGATGGGGATTGCGATGATTGAGTAAGCCACCACGCCCTGATGACGCCTAGGGCTCCACGTGTTGGCCAACGATCTAACTTCAGGACAATGTGACTGCCTCACAAGAAAAATGTCAATCATAGTGCCAATGGCAATGTATATAATAGTGTCAATAACGATGTCAATGACATTGTCAACGACATTGTCAATAACATTGTCATTGTCAACGCCATTGTCAAAGACATTGTCAATAGCGTTATGTCAATGACGACATGTTGTTAAAAGAAATGATTGATAATTGAGACATAGCATCTGAGATCGTAATTACAACGTGCATGCATTTCGTAGCCTAACAATATCTGAGAGATTAAACAGTTGTTTTGTGTACAGCATTATTATGGAACAAATCTGTTTAATTATATATATATATATATACTTTTGGGGGGGCGGAGGGGGGGGGGCGGGTTCCTCTTTTTGTTCTTGTTCTTTTCCTTGCACGAGCATATAAGCACCGCTTCTGCTCAGTTTGCACATGAAAATGTAATGTACATGTTTTTTAGAAAAAAATAAAAATAAAACTATAATTATTGAAGAAAACGCAGTAGAACCGTTCGTTCTAAGGGTCATGGTACAGCGGATTAATCGCCGTACGGTGGAAATGCAAGTGTTGGTGATCGCAATTTGCATTTCGGTGCCAAATTCCGTAGACACCAGATGGCTCAGTGGAGCTATGAATCACGAATGTATGTCAAGTATAAAACTGATGGTTGACGTTCAACGGCTCAGCCAGTAAAGTGCAGCAGTGTAACAAACGGTATATGGAAGTCAAACTCAGTCTGCTTACCAACTGAGCCGGAGAGACTCTTAAATCGTAGTAAAAGTCTGCTCTTCACCACAGCACGGTGGTACAGCCATCCACTGGCTGAGATGTTACCTGTGCTTGTTTCGCATGGCTGACTCCTTCATCAGATACCATCGATGTTTCATTTGGTTTCTACGGAAATCTGTAGCATTTGCTTACGATATGAATAGTATTTCAAAAAAGAAGAAGAACAGCAATCGATGGTCTCCGGTCAACGTTCTGGTGGGTAACTTTAAAACTGGATACTATCTGCAATAGCGCATCGGGGTAAACGAGTCAGCATGTTTTCGTTACAACTTTCCATTGCTGCAGTGTCTGGAATATAATATAGATTGATAGATATTCCTGGAGGTCTCTTCGCAGCTGAAAATGTTTTTGTCACCTGGTTTGATAATAAAAAATCGAAAAAAGTAAGGCGGATCTTGTCTTGTTCGTTCTTTTAAGAGAATATGATCGTAGGGAATGGATTGTCAAGGGATTCCTCAGCCAATCGTATAACGGCTTGTTGTCTGTGGGAAGCGGACCGAAATCGAAAGGGATGCGTTTAAAGATAAAAGCGGCTATTCACTTCTACCACTGATATTGATTTCATAGTCAACAATGTATCAGAATATGCCCCTTAGATTGCATTTATGGAAACAAATCCACAGGTCACCGATGGTATTTAGACAGTAGGGAAGATCTAGTTATGTAATGCTCTTGAAATGTAAAAATTCTGAATATTGGTAATTTTTCTCATTAAAAGCACACTGAAAAGAAATGGACACTGATTTGTTTATGCAATTAATTTTTTTTGTATTTCCTTTTACCTCTGGTACAGCATGCACTAGAAAAACGATATGTCACCAACCAACGTTACAACGGGTTATTCGCATTTAGCTCGAGAAGAGTCGCTTTTATCTTTAAAGATGCTCAT